>VZTR01004669.1:151127-190551 GCA_013400775.1 Chaetops frenatus | reverse complement strand
GTGATAATAGGAAATACTAAACAGTACTTAATTAGATTACAACTAGTTGCAACAAAATAATACATAAATTCAGAATCAGGGCTCCTGTCTAGATGCACATTTTGTACAGTATATATTCATTATCACTTGTAAAAAGCTCTTACTAAAGCATCAGAAAACTGCAGCTATGAAAAAAGATTTTGTTAAACAACTATTTAAATATTCAATTGTATGTCTAATCACATTAGTCCATTAATTTCTTAGTGAAAACTTTTTATTTTCTCTTTTTTTAATTCTGTGTTTTTATTAGTTTAAAATGAGAAATATCTAATACTGTGGAATCCTTGTCTGTCCCATGCATGCTGTAATAAATATTTCAATAGATTAATAATTTCTTCTAAGTCTCATGAGATTTTACCTCTGCTTCAAATATGCAAATAACTGTTTAAGAAATAATCATATCAATGTGCTTCCACCATTTCCTGAAAAGATGTCTAATTTATCCTTCCTAATTCCTTCTCCTCAGTATGCACAAGATTGCAGTTAGCATTGCAATCCTATCGTGTTATTCTATTAAATAATCAGAATAAACTCTGCTTAGAATACATGGCACTTCACACATTGAAGGGCAGTTGAGCACTTTTGTAGAAAGGGAACAAAAACCTGAAGGTAGTGACAAAGTCCCTAATTACTTGATTGGCAAAGGATTAAGCCACTAGTGGATTCTGCATGTTGGAGTTTATATGTTGTACTAAAATTTGTTAATGGTTGAACTTTTAAAAGCCAGAAAATCTAGAGAAAAAACATTCCAAGATTTCAGTCAATAGATTTTACTATTTGGTGCCAAAACATACATTAACAGTTATCTGTTCAGTTGAACAACAACAAACTCCCCCACCTTTTAAGAACTGAAGATACAGGCAAAACACATAAGATTTCCATAAGTTTACTGGCTTCTTAGTGTGTTTAGATGGAAGCAATGCCCTGTCAGATACAACATAATATTAATACTATGTGACACATTGTAGTTCATTGCAACATGTGATGTGCTAATAAATACAACTTATAAATGTGTATTACCTATGGCAAACTAAGTCCTGTCAAAACTAATGAAAATTAAAATATTTCCCTGTACTGATGAATAGAATTTATTCTTATGCTATTTCTTACTGACACATAAACATGTTGGGGTACTGATAAGGTAAGCCTAAAAAATATTTCTGTCTAGAGGAGTGGAATTTAGAGAAATATCAAAACAGTTTGGAGAAAGCTGGAATTTATGAAAGGGAGGCAAAGGATGAAAATGTTGCACTTGGCTGGCTGAGGTCGCATATGACATGGCATAACCTATATACCTGCAGTGAGATGCTACTCAGTTTCTCATATCATGCCTGAATACTGAACTCAGAAACATTGTTGTCAAAAGAGATTCAGCTGAAATAAGATGTTGATTAACAGACAAAGTGACATTTTCCCATGAGTAGAACCTGTGGCAGTTCTACATCTGGCTGGTATTTGGAAGATATTTCATCTATTTTTCAAGTTCATCTCCAGTTGAAGATGACTCATGTGCTAACTATAAAGGATTGCTAGAAGCTAAGCCCCGGGGCTGCTTGAGAGCATAAACTTTAGCTCATAGTTAATCTGACCAGAATTCCAAATAGGAAATAGGTATAGAGGTATAGGAAATGGTTTCTGAATATTGTGTGCTTGGAAAGATCAGCATTCATGCCAGCAAATCTGAGTACTAGAAGTCTTTGCCCACTTCCCAAAACTAATTCTCTGGCACTCTGTTCTAAATCCTCTAAAACTTCATGCCTAAGCTCACACACATATTGGTGTGCACACTTAAGCTGTTCCTTTTTTTTGCTTAAGTTCCAGCCAGCACTGCTTTTCTATGTGCTTATCATGCTTTCTGTTTTATTTTAGCTTTTGAAGCAGGTGAGATTCATTTTCCCTCCTAAAATATCTTTACTAAGGCATTCCTTATACACTTCTTGTGTCTAAAGAAATTACTAAAATTAAGAATCATAGTAATAATCACTAAATATTGTCTACACCTATATAAGCAAATACACACATACATATCTACAAATAGATATATACTTTAGTATCCATTATAATCAAAACCACTTTACCAATCAAAGATCTCTTACCTTCCAAAGGAGGGAACACAGTTTCCAGAGACTACTTAAGAAATCAGCAGCAGAGCTTTTTTAAGGTGGGGAAGTTAAGTTGCAGATCCAGTGCTTGGGATCTTTGCCAGGGTATGGTTCATGAAAAGGACTGGTCTTCCCAGGAAAAGGCCAAAACAGCAGATGATTACATACACAGTGAATGATCTAGGCTTGAGGTGCCATACCACTCATAATCAGGAAGGATAAAAGTATTAAACCTTCAGTTAAAACACTTGAATTTCCCACTTGACATTTGAATCTGATCTTCCCTAGTCCAAAATTTGACTGGTTAAAACATAGATGGAGTTCCAAAATCTTGGAATGGGAGAATCTTTGACATACCTCACATATTCCAGTCTTGGTCATCTTTTTTCTCTGATGTTACAAGTAGGGTTGCAAGCTTAATAATTGTGCATACATTTGAATTGCATTCTCAATTCTTTGTAGTTGTCTGGTGTATACTTTTGTGGAAGAGGTTCTTTGACAGAAGTTTTTAACTCTATATCTATTAAAAACTGATTTTGATAAAAAGGTATTATTTACCTAATACACACATGCGCAGTAACTTTTTTTTTGATTTCTAGTCATAAAAGAGAGTGTTTCAGAAGGATTTGGAAAAAGATGAACTGCTCTTCTATTTACAACAGTTGAAGTGAGAAGCAATCTTGTGGTAATTAATTGATCTTTTCTCTGTGGTGACCATTGACAGAACACAAAGTAATCGCCTGAAATTGTGCCAAGGGAGGTTAAGGTTGGATATTAGAAAAAGGTTCTTCACCCCAGAGGGTGGTTGAGCACTGGAATGGGCTCCCCAAGGGAGTGGTGAGGTCACCAAGCCTGAGACAGTTAGAGAAGCATTTGGACAATCCTTTCAGGCACATGGTGTGACTCTTGGGGACAGTCTTATGCAGTGCCAGGGGTTTGACTCAATGATCCTTGATTGCCCCTTCCAACTCTGTTTATTCCATGATTCTGTGTCTGAGTTTAAAGATTAAATGAGAATACAGTGAATCAGAGACTAAACATCAGTACTGTGTCATGGTAGGGAACAAAAGTTTGAACTGAACTGAACTGAACTGAAAGTTAAGGTAGGAGGATCATCAGATTAATTAAAGGCCAGATGAGCAAGTCTCGATGAGCAAAACTTTGGAGAACTTGTCTAAGTGATCTTCAAGTAATTTATATTCAGATTAATGTTTAATTTATTCTTACACCTGGCACAAAAGCATTTTTTTCTTCAACTAACCCCGGCCATTATCACCTCTATAAGAGAAGATGAACACTGCAAACTGGACTAAATCAGACCCACCAGTGTACGAGGCTGTCTAAATGTGTGAGCTCTTCTTCTAAGGAAATCTTTCAGAGAGCTCATCCCATGAGTGTCAACTTCCTTGTAGCTACTAGTCAGTGCCACTACAATGAAAATTTTGGTAAGTTTTAAATAATTTTGTCCCAATCAAGAGGAGTCATCAGGAAATCAAGACAAGGTGAGAATAAAAAAATGTAAAATCCACTGTTGTACTATCAAATTATTTGACTGTAATTACATTTTTATTCCTACTGAAATTCTTTGTGTTTTAATATTAGATTTATAATGGAACCATAGTGTTAATGTTCATGGTCATTGAGGTTCACTTCATTGTAACAACAGCTATGATAAGAAATTTATGAAAATGCATCACACCCAAAAATATAACATAAATCTCTATTAAACTGAAAAATTAAATTTCCATTTATAATATTATAGCAGATTAGTACCTATAATTTCTACATATAAATGTTCCAGAGTTATGTCCTGGCATAAGAAGGCTTCGAGTGGAGAAAGGATCCTAGAGACAAATAATAAACAGATACAAATTAAGACATACAATCGAAAGTCTAAGAGAATTTTAACTATTATGACATTAATACAAGTCACGGAAAAAGATTTATTTTCCTGATTAAAAATCTCAAGTGCAGGCTTTACAAAATTTATGAGTTACAGACAAACAGGGTTTGGTCTGGGGTTTGTTTTGTTTTGTTTCTTTTTAAATAAAGTCTCCCTGGTGAATTGAAAATATTTTTTATTCTGCAGTGGACTTCTTGTTACCTGTAGTTTGGAAATAAAAGATGCTTCATATGCACTACATAAATATTCTTTCCTATCAATTTGTTGGGGAAAAAGACAGTTGTAATGTTATGAGTGTGTAATCCCTAAATCTGTTAAATTGTGATTGGTTTCATTATGTGCAACTTATTTGTCCCCCACAAAATTAAGCAATATAACTTCCTTACATTACTATTGTACAGAGATTGAAATAATTATTTACAATCACCATTTACTGTAGTCTGTAGTATATCAATGCCCAACATTTCTAATTCTTTTACATTGCTCTCCTGGTTTTGGCTGGGATGGAGTTAATTTTTGTCCTAGTACTTGACTGGTGTTAAACTACAATTACCTTTTCACAGAACTTAATTTATTTTGTAATTACTTAGCTAAGTCTGGGGAAGAAGAAAAATGAGACAGCTATAAAAATGAGTGGGAATATTTTTTTAGGATAACTAGAGAAGTAAAATATATTGAAATAGAACTATAGTGAGAATTTCTACCATAAATAAGGGCTTGTTGAAACATAACCATAGAAAACAGAAAATAAAGAAAAAAATCAATAAAAGAAAGTTTTTAATAGGATGGAGAAAGGAAAACTAGATTATTCAACATTTACTTCACTCTGTCCCTTAAATGACTAGAAAAGGAGCTTGGGAGGCAGTACAAGACTTACTATCATTTAAATGCAGCATATTTTGAATATAAACTATAATACCTATTACAGTATGAAGAGAAATGTTACCTTTAAAAAGAAAATGCACATCAGATTCACATTTTGTAATTTATCTATAGACTCTTTCCTAGCTGTATCTCTTATGAACAAAGGTTTGTTTGTTCAATTTCTCCCATTCTTTACAAACAGGGTCTAGTACTTCCAACTTTCACTTGGGATTCCACAGATGGGCTTGACTTGCCACTTGTGCCACAGATTTCCAACGTAATGTAACACAAGAGTGACCTGAAAGTGACACCTCTCTGTGTTTCATGGAGGAAATGAGGTTCCCTGTTCTACTGCTGTTCATGAGGGGTCCTCTCCTCATTCCACTGGGATTCAGGAACCAAAACACACAGTTTAGAGGAGGACTCAATCTCCATGTTGCTAAAATTGACATGAATCCTTGCTTCTCTCATACAGTGTCATAGACAAGGTCACTCTCAGACCAAGAAAGTATATTTGAAATAGTATATCTGGAAACACTTCTGAAGTTTGCAAGCAAAACTGAAAGATAATGGGTCTTAATGATATTCTTTAATGTTGAAGGAAGACTTTTCAGAATGCAAGAAATCTTCTGGCAAAATAAAGGATAGAAGGCCTTACTTTTTGGGCCAGGTTTTAAAAATAAGAAAGGCTCAGATTTCCTCTTCCAGCTAATTTTATATTCTTTGATTTTTGTTTCTTTTCTATTCTTTCTTTTTGTTAATGTAGAGACAGTTCTAGGTCAGAAGGGCCATAGCAAGTCTTATTAGACAGCTTGCATTTAAATACCTTAACATAACAAAGAGCCTAAAAAACTGTAAAAAGAGCCTAAAACTGTAGATTCAGTCCTTTTGAGTTTGTATCAAGTGAAAAAAAAATTATGAAATGAAAAAGGGGGATTGTCTTAAATCTGTAGTACTGTTTAAATACTGTTATATTTTCTTCTAAAAATTATCAAAGAAAATTAAGTATACATGTGACTAATCAGTGTCAATAGCATGCAAATTTTAATTATCTCACCCTGAAGAACATCTAATGTCGAATTCAATTAACAATACCACCTGAAAAACGCTTTCATAATGAATTTCAAACAATTGACTGATCTTTTAATAATAGTTGATGGTTAGAAATTCCAAAGGCCAGTGGTAAAATACTGCCTTTTAAAGAGAAAAATTACAGCAACACTGAAGAATTTTGAAGTGCAGGTGTTTCTTTGAATGGTCTTCTACAACAAAATAATAAATTTGAGCAGAACTTTAGAACAATCAGACATGAGTCAAGGCATCTTTGCCTGAGAAAGAAACAAAATAAAGGTAGTCTGCTGAAAGTGTAATATTAGGACAAAGTAGATTTCTAAGTTTTGACTGATCTCACAAGACAGATATTTAAATATTGCTGAATCTATTATAAGTGTCTTGGACTGTTTTTGAAGTAGAAACTCTTCAGAAAAGCTCAGAGGGAAAAAAATGAACAAATTATACTGAATTTAATTTTTAAAAAAAGAAAATCATACATGAACAATGAATGTGATTGAAAAGAAGCTAAGGGAAAGGAGGATCTTTACTGTTGTTTTGGAAGAAACACCTTTATAGCAATTACTACCCTCACAGCTTTTATTGTTGAGCAGATGTTAAAAGTATGAAATATCCCTTTGGTCAGTTTGGGTAAGCTGTCCCAGCAGTGCCCCTTCCCATCTTCTACTCCACCCCCAGCCTCTTTTTCTTGGGGAGGGACTCTTGGAGACACAGCCTTGCTGCTCTGTGAGTACAGCTCATCTCACAGTTGACACTGTGTTATCAACACTCTTCTACCTACAAATACAAAAGAACAGTACTATAAATATTGCAGTTCTTGGTTTTGGTTAGCTTGGAAGCTAAAAAGCAGCCTAGAAAATTTTTCCCTGTTTTTCTATCCCTAGAACATTATACTATCCTACATCAATTATATACTGTGTTTAGTTATAAATTGTTTTGCAATTCTAGCATGAAAATTGCTATATGCCCATTATCATTACAAAAGAGGAAATAACATGTTATAACAATTTTAATTCAAGGAAGGGAACTGGGCACTTGTGAGTTCTTGTAAAAAATCTTCTTTGGATAATGATAATTTTTATCATAACTATTATTTAATGTACCATATGCCATAGCTTGGTAATATCAAGTGATACCATAATAAATTGCAAATCCATGCAAATTCTACCTTTTACTAAGTGGTTACTCCCCCCTCAAATCTGAAATAGGACTAGATAATATAGAGGAAATGCTGCTATCCTTTAACTACAGGCTGGGAGCAAAATCATTGAGGGTTTAAGGAAAACAATACTAAGGAACATGATCCATATGCTTTTTTTAATCCTCAGGAATGTGTTTGTATAGCAAGGCTAATAATTTGATTTATGCTGTATTTAAAAGCAAAGACGACCTTGAAGGATTTGGACCCAAGTGAGAGGTAAAGCTAAGATGAAGTCTGTAATAGTCTTGAAACAAATCCTGAACAGTGCTTTATTCTCTAATCCATTGTTGTTCTCCTTGGATTCACCTCTACTTTCGTTAAAAACTAACCAAACGGAAAAGATCCAGCCACAAAAGAAGCAAAAAACCCAAACCTTAGACTATGAGATCAATCCCATCAATTTCTTGTTGAGAATAACTAGAAGACCTCAGAACTGTGAAAAACCTTTTCATTAGAATTCTTATTTGATGAACTTAATGCATATCCCATTTCTTTTTCGTATGCACTGCGTGTAGTACAGCAGTGATGCATATTGAGAAGGAGAGATATTATTTACCATTATAAAATGTCACGTCTTTTCCTGCCAAAACTCTTTGCCCATCTTTAAAGTAATTAGTTTTGTCATTACTATTCAGAAGTCATTAATAGAAAATTCTGGCTGATTAAGCACGTCCAGGGCCAAGACTCACAAATAGTGATTCCTCTGATTTACATGGATTCCCAGAGTAAATGTTTATCTGATACTAAGCCAAATTGCCTACATCCTTTGTATTATGTTATTAAAGATTACTTTTGCTCTTGATCACACAATTTCACTGCCCTTATAAAAAATGAGAGAGAAGGCTCAAATACCTAATACTTACCTGTGGGGACTAAAGTCTAAATGCATTTAGCCATTGTTCAGGAGATAGTTTTTGTATTTCCCTGTTGGTAGGAGAGAGAAACTGGAAAAATTAGTACAAAACCCACTTTTTTTTAAAAAAAGCTCCCACTCCACACAATAAACCATGAGAGTGTAGTCTCCATTGACTATTTTCTTTCTTCCCCATCTACAGATTTCATATATTCTACTGACAAGTCTACAGAGAAATACTGGTTACACTGCATTGCCCACATTTTGAAAATATTTGCAAATTAACCACTGCCAAAGTTAAGAACATGTAAGAGTAATCGGCATTCAAAGAAAGGGGCAAAAAAAACCAAGGAAACAAAGTTCTGTGATGCAAGCACAAAGGTTAATTCTAAGAAATTAATTTGTTTCTGAAAATCATATCAGTATTTAAATTGCTTCTTTCAACAAATTGTTTCCTAGATTTTTCTACAGAGGCACGTGAGTTCATGAAGAGGTAAACTTGAAAACTGTCTATATCACTGTGTGTGTCAGAAATTAGGACATTTATATTCAAAAGTTGTTTTCAATCAGACAAAGAACATCATGAATCATTCTAAAACTATGGAGGTGCTGTTTCCAAGTATTCTTAATTATGATCTGTGATGCCTTATCTATAGGAAGAAATACCAATCAAATTCTATTCAAATGCCCTGTTATGAATCACATCATAATTTTAGTGTAAATATTTGTCAACACCAATCTTTTCTTGTACGTTTATAAAGCTCCAGCTTATTATTACATATCATGAATTAATAATACCTGTTTTCTATTAAACAAAGAAGCCACACAAATTGCTTTTACTACTATGAGTAACATAAAGGTGTGTGGGAAGCTATATAGTGAAAATCATGCTGAACAGAAAGCTTTTAAAAGACACTGGCATTGCAGAAATGGAAGCACACTGGGATTTGGGTTAATATTCTAAAAGTTAGAGAACACAGGTGGAAAATAACATTTTGAAACATTTCTACTCCCATTAGACCTGTAAAGTTAAAGAAGATTTGAGAAGTTTTTGTATGTTTGGATAAGCAAAGTGTTTAAGATTATTTCCCATGACAGTTTTGCTCACAGCTACATGAACATGAAAAATAAGTCATTCACATGGTAGCAGTGATGCAACCTAGGAATAAAACAAAATTATCTTTCTGCCTTTCAGCTTCTTTCCAGACTGAACCATAGTTTTTATACTACCTTTTACTAAACTTTTTTTAATAAACCTCCCAAGACTTAGTTCATATCAATTTTCATTAAAATGATAACAGTTTTGTAAGAGTAACATAGAAGTGTAAATAAAAATAACTTGAAGATGATGTAACCAGGGCATTTTATACAGAATATTCCACATATAGAATGAAACCTAGTGCATCTTAAAGCAAATTATTAAGGATCATACATTTGATAATGTAAATATGCACATTTATAGTGCTGTCAGGAAAAAAAAAAAAAGTAAGTTATTTACAACTGGAAAAATGGTCTTTCATGTTAGATTTTGAACACTTGAGGAATGTTTCATTTCCTGAATACTGTCTCTGTCAGCATTCTGGAAGTGAAAGAGTCAGAGAGACATTGCTTCATCATCCAACCAGATGTGTCTTTCTCTTCTGAACTTAGTTTTGTGAAGTGTATAAAAGCAAATAATAGAATCGATTACTCAGCTCCATAATGAATATTCATTGTGCATTGTTTGATTGCAGCCCCTGGCAGGAAGAAATAAAAATAGTACAGAGGCCTTCAGAGGATATATTTTCTCTCATTTCCATACTTCTCCTTTGACATCCTGTACTAGTTTCACTACTGTTTCAAAGAGTGAGAAAATTATTGGGGTTTAGATATAGAATCTAACTCAAAATCTGTTAAGAGCTACTAGTGTGCTTTCAGTTTAACAGCTTTAAAAAGCTGGCTTTCTATGCTTTAATTCATTTTATGAAAAAATAAAGTTCAAGACAAATATTTAAAGTGGCATTCAGTACTATTACAGTAAATTATGAAAGCTTATTATAGTTGTATTGAACAAATAAGTTACTAAATATAAAAAATAAATATATAAATAATAGAAATAAACATAATATAAAAAGAAAATTCTAAATTTTTCACTTAATCATCATGTTATCCAGGGTTAAAAAGCAGTACTTTTCTCTTTTCTTGCCTTTCCAGAAGTATATTTTGGGACTTAACATTAAGACAGTAAAATCCATGTTTCCACACGTGCAGGTAAGCTAGCTGTTTAAGCTCCCATTATAGTCAACAGATATTTAGTTGGTAGTCAAAGTGATTTACACAAACTTAGCTTGTGTCTAGCACAGATGAAGATTAACCTCTGTAGTAAATTGAATTAACTTCATGAGCTGTCATTTAGGGGTGATGAACATGTGTATCTCCCACTCTATGTCATGCTTTCTTATATTTAGGCAGTATTGTAATCAGAACCAGAATCTCTTAGTGCTCTTAGACTACGATATTCTCATTTCAAAGGGCAGTACTCAGAAAGTGTAGAAATTGTGGAGATTGGCACCTAAAAGATATATGTGATATCAGAAGTAATTAATCTATCTTGTGGAAAATAGAGAATCAGTCTTAAGATTGCCTATATCTGTAGACAGTCTCCACAGGAGGCTGCTGGTGTGTGTTCTGATAGCAATAGTGAATTGTCCTTTGGAACTAGCAAGGCCCAAGACATGGATATAATGTAACAAATTCCATCATTTCCTAGAAAATTTTTAAGAAGAGAGCTCTATGTCATTGAGGGGTTTTCTGCCCGTTTTCTGCCCTTTCTCATAAAGAAACCTGGGGAATAAGTTTTCTCTGTTATTGCTTTTCTATTTTAAGGTCCAAAACATGTTGTTATTTGTGACCCATCATGATTATTTAATTTCTGATGTACTATTAGTAATTTTGTAAAAAATTGTATTTTTTCATTCCAGAGGATTCTTTACACTGTTCAGCTAGCTAATTTTAAACATGGAAAGACTAGTAAAGAGTAGACTTCCATGTATAATGAGCAGCATTAGACCTTATTAGTCCTACAATTCACTGTATCCCAGAGAGCCCAGATTCTGTGTTATTTTACTCCTATTGGAGTCCTGTTACTTCTTTAGGATAAATGTAAAATATTCCTAATCAGATTGGGAAATTTGTCAAACTCATTTTGAAAAAACAATTTATGTCTGTATAAGGAAAAATAAAACCAAGTGAGTAAATGATCCAAGCATTTAAGGTGAAAAGAAATACATTGAAATCAGTTTGCTCCTCAGCTACAACAATGCAGACATTGAACAATATTATAATCTCAAGGAAACATAATGTATTTTACTGTTAAATAGGTTACATAACTAAATGTCTTTACGCAGTGTCCCAAGACTTTCCAGTAAGCTGCTAACAGTATACAACTATTTGTTACTTTCCTCTCTACATTACCTATATTTTTCAAAGTAAGGCAAGAAAAATGGAGCCTGTACTTTTATATTTTATCTTGAGTGATGAATACGTTTCTTAGTGGTCTGAAAGTGTTCTAGTGCTGCTAGGTACCCCATACTGTTTCTGCTTCAGCAGCTCAATTTTTGACCCAGGGTGATGGAATTGTTACTGAGTCTATCTTTTAGTTTCTTGGTTGTCTTTTGGTTGATGGAAAATGACACGAGCTGGCAATGTGCACTTGCAGCCCAGAAAGCGAGCTGTATTCTGGGCTGCATTAATGGGAAAATGGCCAACAGGTCAAGGGAAGTGATTCTGGCCCTCTACTCTGCTTTTGTGACACCTCACCTGGAGTGCTGCATCCAGTTCTGCTGTCCCCAACATAAGAATGACATAGAACTGCTGGAGCAAGTCCAGAGGAGGTCCACAAAGCTAATAAGGTGACAAGAGAAGTTATGCTGTGAAGACAGGCTGAGAAAGTTGGGGCTGCTCAGCCTGAAGAAGAGACGGTTGTGTGGAGACTTCACAGCACCTTCCAGTATCAGAAGAGGGTGTATAGGGGAGCTGGAGAAGGACTCTTCATCAGGAGCTGCAGTGATAGGATAAGGAACAATGGCTTCAAACTGAAAGACACTACAATTAGATTAGATGTTAGGATCAAATGTTTTTACTCTCAAGGGGCTGAGGCACTGGAACAGGCTGCCCAGAGAAGTTGTGCACGTCCCAACCCTGACAGTGTTTGTGGCTGGGCTGGATGGGGCTGTGAGCAACCTAGTATCCCTGCTCATAGCAGGGGTGCTGGAATTAGATGATCTTTAAGATCCCTTCCAATCCAAGCAATTCTATAATTCTACTTATTGTCTCTGAATGGAGTGTGTGCCAGTCTGATTAATATCTGCAGTTTCATAAAAAGGAAAATTAACTTTTTAGAAGATCTGGAACTTCTATTCAAGAGAGGGTTCTCAAGATTAGGCAAAATATTTCCTTTTATATAAAAGATTAAACCAATTGAGGCCACACTGATATGTTCTTATGAGAGCTAGTGATGGGATTTCTTAAAACAAGAAATACTGTGATTTAAAAGATCTATACCCTCTAGATACATGTTTTTTAATAATATATGTCTACTTCATAAGACAGTGACACTTAGGTGTGCTGTAATTAATTACAATTGCTCAAAGCAGTGAAATTCTTTCACATGTTCAGGAAATAGAATCTTGTAGTAGTAAACTGTCTTAATCTTCATCCAGGACCAGGTTTAAAATGTTGATTTTGAGAGGATGAATTACTACATGAATAAACAGTTGATAACCTGTAGTGGTTTCAGTTAGTCATCCTCACACGTGGCACCAATTTAATGTAGTGGGTTGAGCATTTTGGCCTAACACTAGTGCATCCACTAAACTTATTTACTCATTGTCTGCTGTGAGATAAGGATTAGGAGAAATGCAAAGCAGGCTCAAAACCTTTAAAGGTATAAAGACAGGTTTATTAACAGAACTAAAAGAGAAATAATAAAAACCAGAATAAACCTTTAGACATTTCTCTTACCCCCACCTCATTCGTCTTTTTTTTTTCACCACCAACAAAAAGAGACAAAACCTGAGACTTTCGGTAAGTTTATTGCCTTTAAAATAGGCTTCCATCAGTTCATTTAGGGAGAGGAGTTCCTCTTTTTATGCCATAGAGACTTTTTCACAAGAACACAGTTCTTTCATGATTTTATATCACAGTGAATCAGCCGCCTGGAAAGGAAATCTGTTCTCAGTGTGAAAGTTCCTTCCCTCAACACACAGTTCTTTCCACAACTGTTTTCAAAGGCTCATCTCTGTGCTATGGGGTACTATTTAAAGGATGAATTGTTCTGGTAGAAAAGCAAAGGGTCTTCTCTTTTCTCTCTCTCAAGATCTCTAGAAGCAAGGTTTCTCCTATCCCTGGAGTAAGGGTTCTCTTCTATTTCTGGGAGTAAAAACTCTCTTTTATCTATCCCTGGGGCAAGGGTTCTCATCTCTCCCATCTCTGTCGTATGGTTCCCCATTACCCCAGTTATTTTAAGATCTGCTTACTTCAGCATGCGTGCCTTTGCTCAGGCTGTAGTTAGAATGTTGCATCCCCCCAATTGCATATATGAGTTACACAGAATAGTCTAATACAGTATAGTCCATTACCATGGCTTTACAGAAGAATTTCAGCTTAAAGCATCTCCTCTTTCTCCTCCCTCTGGGCTCTGGTTCTTCTTTACTGACCTCAGTGTCTCCATGTTGGTTTCATCTGTGCTCTGAGAGAATTGTGATCTCTCCCAGGCTCTGTTGTTGGTCACATAATCTCTGCTGGGCAGTGGCCAAAATTACTGCAGATTTTTCCCAGAGGCAGGACAGGCTGGGATCTCAGCAGCCAGGCCAGGATTCAGCTGCAGTGGGATCTCTGCCGCGCCTGGCCCTGACTGAGTGGGTCCTGTTCAGCCCAGCCTGGCCCAGCCCCACGGAGCCAGCAGGGCCTGGCCGAATGGGCCTGGCCCGGCCTGGGACCGGCCAGCTCTGCTGGGCCACGGGGGCCATTGTTACCTCTTCAGAAGCTAGAAGCAAGAGAGAGATTCTCAGGCTTCTCCCCTCTTAAATGTGAATCACAGAGGCATACTCAGCTTCTTAAGTGGCTAAACAGAGTGTCTATCTTAGAACTAGCCAGCTAATTGGTTCTCTCAGGCCTGAAGGAAGCAGTTAAGTTCCTTATGGGTAACAAATTATTTTTCAACCCATGATATAACCTTTCCCTTTATTAGCAAGAATAAAATTAGGATCATAAAATTCATGCCACTCATAATAGTTTCTTTCAGTAACATTTTAGGATAAAAACATTGCACCCATCTTTAGAAAGGGCAGAAAGGAAAACCCTGGGCTACTGACCTGTCTGCCTCACCTCTGTGCCTGAGAAGACCATGGAAAAGATCCCCCTCAAAGCTTGCTAAGGCACATGGAGAACAGGGAGCTGATTCAGGACAGCCAACATGGCTTCACCAAGGGCAAGTCCTGTCTGACCAATTTAGTGGCCTTCTGAGACATTTAGTTTAGTCAGGTGAAGTCACAGGAAAAAACATTGAATTTAATGATGATTAAAAAAAATACAAGGGGTTTTCTGAGGAGAGATGTTAGTACTTCAATATTTGTTTTAAGTGAAAATCTATAGAACTATATATTGTAAAACACACACGAATTTTGTTGTTTTGTTTTGGTTTTTTTTGTGCTTTTTTTTTTTGTTTTTTTTTTTTTTTTTTTTTTTTTTTTTTTTTTTTTTTTTTNTTTTTTTTTTTTTTTTTTTGCTTTGATTAGTCTTTTAAAAAGGTGTATTTAAAATGTGGGAAATTTTGTAGCAAAAATAGTATTTTTTCTGTTAGCGGATCGTATTGTTCCCACCTAGATTTATTCACAATTTATTTTTCTGACAGCTACACAAAATGCTTTTTATAGTTTAAAAAACCCCAAAAACCCCATTAAGACAAATAAATTATTTTGGCACATGCTTGAATAGTAGATAAAAATAAAATTTGGGATCTTTGCTACAGCATCCTGGTCTGAATATTGTGGGTTTTTTTAAGCTAAGTTTTTGCAATAAAGCTATACACATTCTGCTACAACATTTCTTTTCCAAGACAAAAGTATACACCGATATATTCACATTTCAGAGACAAGGGGATTGTTGGAGTTTCTGTCTGTGACCATTGTTACATGTCAGTGAAGCAGTGAATGAATTAAACAAGTGAGCATGGAACAATGAAAACTAACTGTATCCTGGGAAACTAACTAGGGATATGCATACTATTAAAAATTAAAAGATTAATAGCCTTACTGTGTTCCAATAATCATTGAAAGTGTTTAGCTAATGACTCTAAAGATTCTAAGGAAATTATTGTCTCTTTAAAGTGAGTACAATTTGCTGAAGAAGGAGGAAGCAATAAGGGCTAGCAAGAGAACACAATGACCAGAAACAATACAGGGATGGAGTGGAAAGACAGTTTAATAATTAAGACTTTAATTTAGAAGCAGTAAGGTGAAGCTTGCACTTGTATCATCTATGAGCTCTGGGACAAATTATTCTGTATGGTACTCATCTCAGCAAATGCTATCTGTAGTCATAATCAATACAGGGAAAGAGGTGCTGAGTTTATCAGAATGGTTGAGCGGATGTTTATGTTCCCTGGATATATCCATTTGGCTGTAGAAACCACCTTATGATTAGCGATGGCTAGATAAAGCAGTTTGGTGTGTCCCCCAGAAAGCAGTTACAGTACTAACAGTCACAGATAAAAAGACAGGTTAGGATAGTAGGCCATCAGAGTTCAGACAACGAATCAAATATAGTGATATAGGCACTCAGACTTAAGACTTGGAGTGCACCAGACTTCAGGCTGCACAGTCTGAGTAGTATAGCTAATGCTTTTAAGACCCCAGGCATAAAATTGGAGTATCCAGCAGTTTGGTATTCCATGAGGGAGAGGAAAAGAATCAGTAACTACACAGTGGTAACTAGTATTGGTGACAGTAAATCCTACTTAATGTCGATAAAGAAAGAATCTTAGACAAAAATTTTGTCTAAAAGAGGGTGGAAGAAAATCTAAAAGCAAGGATTAGGATGTTTATCTTAATGCATACCAGAATGACTGGTAAAAAAGGAGAAGAATTATCATTAAGTGAATCTACTGAAAAATAAGTAACTCTCATCAGCACTGTTACCCGGGAGGAGATAGAAACTACTCTGACTCTCAGCGTGGTAGCAGGATAAGACAGATTTCATTTGTCAGGAGCCCCTTTATATAGGGAAGAATCAAAGGCTCCTGCCTTGCTTCCTGATTGGCTCAGGTTATAGCCTGGGCAGTTCCTTGGCCAGTGACATGTGCTGTATCCAATTGGTAGAGGTTTTAGACAGACAGCTTAGGCAGAGGCATAAATAAGCTGTAAATTGCAACACAGCACAAGCATCTAACTACATAATTTTTACTAAAAACAAGGCTCTAACTTTGAATTCTCCAACTTTTTTTTTTTTTCTCCCAAGGATAGCTCTGCAAAACCATTAGTAAGTTTTTGCTTGCATAAGCTGCCTAAGAAACAAAATGTCTGACCCATAAAATGTGTAACATTTACAAATGGCTGCAACCTGATTCAAAACATGAAAAGTTAAAAAGTATTGGGTTTTTTTTAGTGGAACTGAAATCCCACAGGATTGCACTGAGTTTCCAAATTTCTCCAGCTGTTCTTTAATGAATTGCTTCCTTACAAGATTTCTGCAAACCAGCACATTGGCTAAGTGAGCTCTATGAGTCAGCAAGGACTCATAGAGCTCAGTAGTTTCTAGAGCTGTTAATAGAATGTAGCTTCTTCCAGGAAAACTATTTCTACCTTTTCGGGATGTCAATAATTCAATGAACCTGGCAATGAGGTGGACAGCTATGTTGGAAGGGAGTTGCTCTAGCCATCCAGAAAGTCTGGGAGATGCTTCGTCAAATCTGCAGACCAGGAGAAAAGAGAGCCAGTGGCTAAAGAAGCTTTGAAACTTTCACCTGTGAAATGCATTTAACTAAATATTGGCCTGCAAACCTGGTCAAGCTGGTGCCCTGACACCTGGGTATGCTGCTGTCTGCCTCCCTGGGACTTCTTCTGCTTTGCTCACCAGTGCTGTGGTCTTTTTGGCTGGTTCTCAGGAATAACAGCTGTTGTGTGCCCAGGATTGGAGAGGCAAACAACTCAGCAGATGGGGAGCAGCAGAAATTTGTAAAATGAGTTGTAGGAACCTGGTAAAATAGCTCTAAATTTATTTGGAAGACTTAGGAAACTGAATGATTTGGTTCCTTGATTTCCATATGAAATATTGATATGATTTAATATTTCTATGAAGTATTGCATTTCTGTCTATATTTTTTAACCAGCTCTAATCTCATGACCTATTCAAAGAAGTTAAACATTTTTGCCAGTTCCACATAACTGGACAACAGAATAGCTCACATTTAATATTATTATGTGTTTTTAATTTATACTTTTAATTTAAAGAGTCAATTTAGTCTTGCAAGAAAAACAAACTAAAAAAATGCCACCAAATGTCATATAATTTGGGGCTGTAATATCCAAGAGAGAAATCCAACCCAGCTGTTAAGACTGTCAGCATCTATTCTCTTGACCTTTTAGTCCTGAACCCATGTCTTTTTCCTTGACTCTGGAGATTTCTAGGCCTAGGAGGAAGTTTATTTCTTTCAATTGTAAAATATCACTCTCTAGCTTTGGGGCTAAATTGAAAATCTACTCGTCTGATTTAACACTTTAAAATGTTATTGGTTTCTGTATTATTACTGACTAAAGTATTTGCTGCTCAGTTGGGAGTAGAAAATAGCTGCTCAACAATGGAACCTGGATTGATTTTCATTCATTAACTTTGAAAGGATAGAAACATCCTGAACAATGTATCCATTCAAAATTTATCATTCCTCCTTATGTTTTAATAATGCTTTAGCAACTGGTCTTATTTTTCAGGAAAGTCAGTAGTAAGATAATGAATTAGAACTCCATTTAAAAAATGCATTGCAACTGCTTTTCAGCAGATTATTGAGCCCTACTACAATGAAAACTTTTCAAGGATTTACACTTAGACACAACACAATCTTCCATGTGCATATACATATGCACACATATGTATATGTATGGAAAAATGAAATCCAGCTTCATAATTTCTATTCATTGTAATTAGCATGTGTAAGAGCCTAATAAGAGAAAGGCTCCAAAAAGTGCTTTGCCATTATGTCTGCTTATCGTAATCACTCTTGAACATCCGGAAACTATGAGCGGTATGGATCGTGGGTAGCCTGCCTTGAGGCCCATAAAAAGGATGGCAAAACTGGTGCAAAGTGTGGAGGAGAAAGCAAGGGACAGAATCCCTGCCCTTTGCCTTCCTCCCCGCCCCACCACCATGGCCTGCTGTGAGACACCCCGAGGCCTGCGGGAGCCAACGCCGTCTGCCTGAGGAGCAGCCCTGATCCTGCAGCCCCGGGCCGCAGTCACCGCTGAGCTTTGGAACCCCTGCCCCGATCCTGCAGCCCCGGGCCGCAGTCACCGGGGAGCTGTGGAACCCCTGCCCCGATCCTGCAGCCCCGGGCCGCAGTCACCGCTGAGCTTTGGAACCCCTGCCCCGATCCTGCAGCCCCGGGCCGCAGTCACCGGTGAGCTGTGGAACCCCTGCCCCGATCCTGCGTCCCGCGGCGAGAGCATCCCGGGGCTCGGCTGCAGCGACTGGGCACCGCTCCTGCACCTCGGAGGAAGAGCCGCCGCACTCCAGCCGAACTGCCCCAGAGATCAGAGAAGGAGATAAGGCGCTTCAAACAGCAGAAACTGCTCCGCATCCCCCACCCCGTCTCAGGAGCACCGAAGGTAGCACAGTGTGGTGGTGACCTATCCTATTCTTTTTAAAGTAGCCTTGGCCTTTTCTAAACTTGTCTTTACTTTTCTCTTTCTTTGTCTTTGCTTCTCTTACTATTAATTAAAATATATAAATTTTTTTTGTGGCATCAACATTTAATCTCATTTGGGAATATTTTGAACCTTCAAAGTTCTTTCAGGGCCTTAGGGTTTTTTTTTTCTCTGGGTTTAAATTGGATCGTAACCACATGGACTGTAATTTACAATAATTTTATGTACTCTCACACATATCTATAAATATGATAATAATTTTGAATTTATCTTATAAAATATTTTTCAAATCCTCTGATAGGGAATTTACAAAATTGTTTCTCAGATAAAATGAGAAGCTGAAGAAATGTGTAGGGAAATGCATACGTTATCATACATACACACACATCCTACAGAACATTTTACTATTTATCAACAGTTATTGGAATGCAACCACAATTTTCTGAATTCTTAAAATGATTGGTTTTGCATCTGTCATAGACTTGCATCAGTAGAAAAATTACCAAATACAGCAAACAACAAGTAATGAAGTATTTCAGGTATTTATCAGAGGATGGGGAGTTAACAGAGTGAAAACTACCAAAAACTTGATCTTCCCATACCTTATGGCTGCTTTACCCCTTAGAATATTTGGCACCCTATTAAGTCTTTCTCTTGTTGACCATAAACTAACTTCTGGTTAGATATTTGCTCTTCAGGAAATTGATAATTAAAAAAAAAAATAAACAAAAGAACCCACAACTCTTTTTTGTTCCAAGTTCTTTAGTAGAATTATTATTTAGTTAGATAGCTGGGCAAATAGGGTTGAAGGAGTCAGATCCATCCACACTTGTACTGTGGAGTTTTATGAATGTTTCTAGAGATGGAAACTATTTTCGTGCTTTGCAGGTATGTAGAATTGCTTTTAGAAAACAGAAAACTAAAGAATATAGGAAACATCTATCCATATTGAGCAAAAACACTTATAGGAAGTTCACGGAGTTTCTTTGTACCTTCTACACACCTAAGTCCTTTTTCAGCTACAGTTCACAAAAAAAAAAAAAGTCTGTATGCTGAATCACACACCAATATCCAATAAGATCATTGTTAAATTATTCTAGATTTCAGCTATGGTTTGATGCCTTATCACATAGAAAGAACGATTTTGTGAAAGTAATTAATTGTTTCAGAAACCCAAAATTTATTTTTCAGGATGCTAGAATAGTCAGGGATACAAACCACTTCTGGAAGGTGATTAGACAAAATCTTGGGTGAAAGCTGAACTCAGTCATTCTTATGTAATACAGGTATGAAAGCTTCTGAGAATAAAGCTGCCAAAGGCTGGGAGAGAGAGGAAAATTTTGGCAACAGAGCAGTGAAGATTTGTTCTACTCTTTTGGCTTCTTGTTTGGAAGTACAGCTTAACTGTGTCAGAAAAGAGCTTCAGGATTATTTTAAAGTGGAAGCTTTGCCTTTTCACTGTAGTGGTAACAGTATACTGAGAAATGATCAGCCTGGAGGAGCTCCCTTTATGCTGATGGTAGTGAGGCACTTCAGAAATACCAATCACCCATCTGAATTTTTTATGGTTTAGTTTTTCAACATTTCTTATCTGTGCCAGAGTATATGGCTCATTTGACAAAGATGAGAGGTAGAGATTACTTGACCTGAGCTGTGCTCAGGCATTAGCATTGTTTTGACAACTCTGCAGAAGATGTAACAGCACATAAAAGCTCTAAAATATATTGGCAACTGAAGAGAAAAGGTGCTATGACCTGTCAGCAGATGATGGCTCCTAACCCGTTCTACTAAATCCTGTAGCTCAACAACTGACAGTTGGAGTCTTCTGTTGATATTTATGAAAAATGTTGCAATTGTACTTTCAGAATTCATCCACTACTCATCTCTGAAGTAGCAAAAACCTTGCAGTGTACTTCTGTGCCATTTATCTTCTTCTATACATATCTCTACAGGAATACTATGCATGTATGAAGAAATACATGACAAATAAATATGAATGAAGAAAGTGAAATTAAATAATTTAAAATTCTTCAAGTAATATTCCTCAAAGAAATCTTTTGGACTTTAAGAAATTAATAGCAGTGAGCTGTCTTCACAGACTTTTCAACATTTGAATCTTCTTTTTAAAGAAATTCAGGATATTGAATACAAGTCAATTTACAGCTTCATGAAACTCTAACTTGTTGACTTTCCAGACTATAAATGTTTGTTCAGGCAGCAATGTCTTGCCTTATTTCTACACTTCTGAGAAAGATGCTGCTTCTTTTCCTGAAAAGATCTCAGTGTTCTGTCTTATTTTATGAAGTTATTTATATCTGGGAAAGAATTTCCTGACTGGATCCATTGTTTCAGGATAGGATGGCCATAGGCCCAACCTCCTAACTGGGAAGGAATTTCCCAGTGTCTAAAAAAGAAATGCAAATGAAACAAAAAAGGCTACTCCAATAGCTATTTTTAATATGCCTTCTGTGGTTATGTGTTGTGTACATCTTCATTCTTCATAAGTGCATTTGCATACCCCACTTAACTGCTGTGTCAAAATTTGCAAGCATGATATCAATTTACACATACAAGACTACATTTTATATTCAATAAGATGAAAATAAAATATAAAAATCCAGACCAGTGAAATGAAAGACATAAATAACTTACAGTTCTGAATACTGCCTTTTTTTTCTTCAAAGCTATGATTCATGAGGCTGACAAAGACGCCTGTCTTCTTTTTAGGTAATTTTTATTATTCTGGCCTTTCTAGACTTTTGACTAAGCTTCTTTCAAGCACAAAAATGTAAGATAAAAATACTTGAATTCAAGCAGTTCTTGTATTGTTGTGTTTAGTTTTTTCTGGAGCAAATTAAAAAAAGTAAATCTCCTGTGTAAGTTTTAGATAGGTAATTGGAAACTTTCCAAAGAAAGCATTTTTTTCTAGAATACACCAAATTATCAAGATGTTGAATTTCATCATTTGCTCTCAATTTCATCAATTGCCTCTCAATCAGAGTGACTATGCCTGTAGGATACAATTTCTCTTTAAAATTATTAATTAGGTAAGTAACACAGTGTTCAGGGATCATCCGTAATATTTGACACACAGAGTCAAGAGTCTATTTTAAAACTCAAACTACAATTTCATATCCTACCTCACTACCTTCAGCATACCAGCTAAGGTATGTTGAAGGCATAGGGTCTCACTCATTTCTCCTATTTCTTGCAGTATCTGTCAAAAATGAAATATGCTTTAGAGTAGACACTTCAATTTGATCTCTCCAAGGCTGTATACATGAGACTTTGATTTGTTTGTTTTCCTTCCAACATGAGTGGTAAATTTTTGAAAAATTTTCACCTTCAAATTTAATCAGATGTAATAATTTAAACATAATATTCTCACTCTATCTATCTCTTTAGTGCTATATAGCTCTATCAAAAATTTACAAATAAATTCTGAGGTTCTTGAAATGAGTTTGGACATTAGGGAAGCTAAAATATCCTCTCTTAATCTCAGGGGCTTCTATTTGAAAATGTTGATCTGAAAATTTTTCAAAAACTTTGGAAGAATGAGTAAACCTAAAAAAAGTCCTTGCTGTTTATGTCCCTTAGGCTTCAGAATTGTTTTCTGCAGTGTTTTTATTGTCCTTTTTTTAAATAGAAAATGCAATAACATTCCTTTTCTTTTTCAAATTGAAATATATTAACCTTTAGACACAGAGCCATTATGTAACACCACAGAATCATAGAAGCTACAAAATGGTAATGCTGGAAGGGACATCTTAAGGTCTTCCTGCCCAACTCCTCTTATAAAGCAAGGCCATGTAGAGTTGATTGTCCAGGATCATGTCCAGATGGCTTTTGAATACCTCAAAGGAGGGGAACTCCACATCTGTGGTTAACCTATGTCAGAGATCAGTCACTGTCAATGTATTTTGTGATGTTCAGAGGAAACCTCATGTGTTTCAGTTTATGCCTTTTGCTGCCACTGAACACCACTGAAAAGAGCCTGGCTCCACCTTTTCTGCACCCTCCCTCCAAGTATTTATAAGGTCCTTCCCCCAAGCCTTCTCTTCTCCAGGGTGAACAGTCCCAGTTTTCTCAATCTTTCCTCATATGAGATGTGCTGCAGTGCCTTAGTCATCTTAGTGGCTGGACTCTCTCCTATGGGCCTGTCTTGTACTGGGGAGCCAAGAACAGGACACAGTACCCCAGGTGTGGCCTCACCTGTGCTGAGAAGAGGGAAAGGATCACCTCATTCAAGCCAGCGGCAACACTTTTCCTAATGGAGCCCAGGATCCCATGAATCTTCTTGGCTGCAAGGCTTTTTGGCTTCATTTGCTTACTCATGTTTAATGTGGTGTTCACTGGGACCTTTAGGTCTTTTTCTGACAATCTGCTTTCCTTACAACTGCCACTCAGCATATATTGGTGTATAGGGGTGTTCCTCCCTAGGTGCAGGACTTCTTTCCCACCTTAAAATTCACAAAGTCTGGTTTAGAAAAAAACTATATACATAATGACAAATCAAGTATCTTTTCCTGAATCCTCCAAATAATGAAGATACATGAATCAGAAACACCACTTAGGAAACTGATCAGACATTGTGTGTGTGCACATAAAACTGCCTGGATAGATTGGGAAAACCAGGGACAAAAGCCTAAGAGAAGTGTTCACCAAAAAGAAGTGGCCCTGGAAAGAGGGGACCTAGAAAGAAAGTGGTGAAGCTACTGCTGGAGAAAAGGTCCTGGAGGTGGAGGAAGTGTGTGAAACTGGGGAAGAGACATATAGATGAACAGAGGGGGAAGCTGGGGGATTCTGGCTGGTAACACCCAAGACTGGTGACTCCAGGGAATGACAATCCAACGCAACTTTTGGACTTTAATACTGTCACATATATTTGGACTAATTTTTTTATGCAAAACTGAATAAAGTAAAAAATTTAATAAAGAGTTTAAATTAACCTCAATAGCTCATATGCTACTGAAATTCAGAAAAGAACCCTTTGACCAATGATAATGTAAAAAGCAGTGTTAATTTCCCTATCTTTTCTGTATTGATCAATCTAGGAAATGACTATTTCATAAAGCAATAAAGCAAGAGATTTGTTTAAAAAATAACGGCTAAAGTAATTCAAATGTATTATCATGATCATTGATGACAGTAATCTGATGTGACCTAACAAATGGTTTTTTCATTTGCTTTTAGTGATAGTTACTAAAGGTAATTTAATGGTGTTGTAACTCTCATTGTCTGAAGATGTGTAGAAAGTAATTTGGATTTTTTGGCCTCTTGGTCTTTAAGGACTATGGCTACATTGGTATTTTATTTCAGCACCATTTTAGAGTTGACAACATTTGTCTCTGGCAGATCTGTGGCACAGCAGGTGCTGCCAACCTTCCTAAGAGAGCTCTAGAAAAATAAAATTCTCAGTGCTATTATACAAATAAGTTACACTTCCAGATGAGATCATTGAATCATGATTGATTTAGGTTGGAAAAGACCTTTAACATTGTCAAGTCCAACCATTAACTCAGCATTGCCAAGTCCACCACTGAACAACTTTACATAGCCTCCAGGGATGGTGACTCAACCACTTCCCTTGGCAGCCTGTTCTAGGGCTTGGCAACCCTTTCAGTGGAGAATTTTTTTGCTAATGTCCAATCTAAATCTCTCCTGGTGCAACTTGTGGCCATTTTCTCTTGTCCTAGAAGTTACCAAAAGTTTTGTACCAGTTTATGTACAAAGAACAGAAAATATATTCCTTGGAATGATGCAGTGTAACTTGAGGAACTCTTATCAAAATGTCTTAATACTTCCTAGAAACACATCTAACCCATCAACATGACATAATAGCTAGTGTCACTCTGCATTTCTTCTTTTACAGCAAATAAATGTGATCTGGCAGGCTAACAGGCTATTCTACTTTTCCTGTATTCTCTATTTGGAAAGACTACAATTGAGAACTCCAAAGTCTTCCCGGTAGATCTGTCACACAGAAAACAAAAAATATCCAACTGTTTATCTTCAGTAAGTAGTATCTCTGTTTTTCAGTTATCATATATCCATCAATCATATTTTTTAGTTCGGACTTATATCACGTTGATTTCAAAACCTGTATTAATATCATATCCAATCTTAACATTTAAACCCCTCTTATTTCCAGTTTGCTTAGACAGACCTTCCTGCAGAGCAATCTAAAATTACTTGATATACATTATCTCTAATCTTCCTTCCCTCATTCATTTACTTCTCTTTATCAGAAACACTAGAAGTCTCTCCTGAACTCATATAAATGTATAATCTCCTCACTAGCTACACTATATGATTCACGGCTGACAGACTTTTTGTTTTCAAGTTTTACAATTTATTTTTTATAGATAAGTATCTGAAAATCTTTTCTAGGAGATGATTAGAAGTAAATTATTGTTGTAAAATATAGAAGTTATTGAAAGATTTTTGTATAAACTCATACTTCTTCTGAGATTATAATTTCGTGTTTAATAGAGCTATCTTTATAGTGTAGTTAGAGGGTACATTTTGGAGTGAAGTGACTGGTTTTAAAGTATGCTGGTTTGGTAGTCCCAGAGCACAAAATCTCCCACATCAACAACAGAAAGCTCAACATTTTCTACAATGCTCTGTCAAGACTATAATCACTTCATTTTTCAGAGCCTGCCAGTAAAGATGCCAATTTTACTCCTATATTGCAACAGGCAATCAAGCAAGAAGAATCTCAAGCTGTAAATTGATACTGATAAGCAAAGGACATGTTTTGAAAGATAAAATATTTCTATGTGAATTGGTCCATCTGAACACGGTGCAAATCCCATGTAAGCCACATATATCCAGAGATTTCCATCTAGCAAAGCAAACTCACCTGTGGAATGTGACATTCTTTAGCTTTCATTACAATATTAATTACAACTCATTACAACAAGGCATGTGTCAGCTGGATGGTTGTATAAGCTGTAGTAGGATATGCAGGCCACGCAACTATTACAGACTATGCTCTTGGATTAGTGCTCAAATAAACCTAATCATGCTTCTCCATGCTGTGACTTCCATAATGCCATTACAGGGACATTTCCCATAGCATGTATTAATTGCAGAAACACTGCTATACATGTACTTGCTTTTCTATTTGTGTTAGATATGCTTCTGAAATTGCATGCTACAGCTGGCTTTCCAGGACATCTTGAGTGAATTTCACTCATGGTAAGAGAGATACTATCATGAAAAATTTGAGGGGAAGGATGGCAAGATGTAAAAGGTTGTGTCCATGCAGATTCTTATGCCAGTTTCAGATCCTCAGAAACATCTTGGTTGTCTCAAGAAATTGGGTGCACTGTCCCTTTACAATTCTAGCTTCTTTTGGCAGAAAACCCAGGCATGCAGAAAAACAAACAAAGGAAAAAACAAGAAACTAAAAAGAGAATTAGTGCTTCATTTCTCCAGTCTGTGTGGTAGGAAGAAAAGCATCTCAGGGTCCATTATACAGAACATCTATTCCATAAAGTATTTTTGCTCCACTTGTCTCCTTGCTTATTTCTTATTCCCCGTGTAGATTTGGAGACACTTATGATGTTAGCAACTTTCCCAAAATCATGACCTGGTTTGATAAATTCAATAAAAAGTTTTTCAGATTTGCAAGAAATATGCTAAGACACAGTTATCCAAAGTCAAAGTGAAATTTTGTTTTGTGTAGGCAAGCATTAACCCCTATAAAAGAGGTCAGCACAAGTAAATCCAATTGATATCCAAAGTATTAGAAAACTTAGATGAATCATTCTAAACAATGAATCTAACTTTGCCAAGAACTGGTTGTTCTTATTACCAGCACTGAATTTATATTGGTTACAGATTGTTTGGGTTTTTTTTTTCCTTCCTGTTTACCTAAAAACTCCTTCAGCCAAATAGTTTCTTTGATTTATTGAAGCACTACAAGAAAAAACCCAAAAACCACTGGGGAAAATTGTAAACATAAAGGAAAGTGTCAGAATGTCATTATAAAATCACTTTTGAGTTTCCGTGGTATTCATGGTCTGATACTTGAAATATTTTGTTGCATATTAACAAAACAGAGAGTGCCCTGGGTTGACACTGACCAAATGCCAGGCACCCATGAAAGCTACTCACTCACTCCCTTCTGCAGCTGGGCAGAGGAGACAAAATTTAATGAATTTAATGTTAATGGGTTGAGATAAGGACCAGGAGAGATCACTCCTCAAATACTGTCAAGGGCAAAATAGGCTCAACTTAGAGATATTAAGTAAATTTATTACACCAAGAAAAATCAGAGCAGGATAATGAGAAGTAAAATAAAACCTTGAAAACACTTCCATCCCCTCCCCCTTCCAGCTGTACCTCCTACCCCAGCGGCTCAAGGAGACTGGAATTGGGGGTTACAATCAGTTTATTACCCAAGGCTCCTTTGCTGCTCAGGGAGAGGAGTCCTTTCTCTACTGCACTGTGAGGTCCCTCCCACAGGAGACAGCTCTCCATGAACTTCTCCAGTATGAGTCCATCTCACACGCAACAGTTCTCCCCAAACTGCTCAGTGTGTGTCACTCTTCCATGGGGTGTAGTCCTTCAAGGACAGGCTGCTCCAATAGGGCAGCAGGGCCCCCCTCTCCATGGGCCTCCCACAGGGTCACAGTCTCCTCCAGGCATCCACCTGCTCCAGTGTAGGACTCCTACAGGGGCTGCAGGGGGATCTCTGCATCCCCAGGGACTTCCATGGGCTGCAGGAGCACAGCTGCTTCACCATGGGCTGCACCACGGCCTGCAGAGGAACCTCAGCTCCAGCACCTAGAGCACCTCCTGCCCTCCCTTCTACACTGACCTTGATGTCTGCATAGTTGTCCTTCTCACTTGTTCTCACTCCACTATTCCCTGGCCATGATTAAAACAACGTTTTGTTTTTCTTTCTTCTTAAATCTGTTATCACAGAGGTTTTACTACCATTTCTAATTGGCCCAGCCTCGGCCAGTGCCATGTCCATCTTTGGAGCCACCAAGGATTGGCTCTGCTGGACATGGTGGAAACTTCTAATAGCTTCCTGCAGAAGCCACCCCTGTAGCCCCCCCACTACCAAAAACAAGCCATGAAAAACCAATACACAGAATAAAATGACACTTGCAATAATAAATTAAATTTGTTTTTGTTAATGTTTGTGAACTCCATTTAAGACTGTCTAGCAATAAGTCTTCATTATGCCTGGTATTACAGCTGCAAGCAAACAGCTCTCTTTTTTTAAAATATTTGTTCCTAGGTCTGACCACTCAAAGAATACACAGAATACAGGGCATATTCTGACACAGCTTGAATTTTTTCCTTTGGCTATTCATGCACTCTTAAGGCATGACTATTTGTTTTTATAGAGTTTAACATTTCTTGTGTTTAAATTCATGTTACTTCTAACCTTTTTTGCCTTTTATCACTCTCTATAAATTACAATTCTCCAGGTCTTCTTCATACTGTGTTTCATCATCAATGAGAGAGCAAGAGATTCCTAGTATCTATGAAAATCATCTTTTACCCACCTACACATTCTCATCAGAATTTTGTTAGATTAAAAAAGAGGAAAATTCTATTCCAGTAAACTCTAGGAGATTTCTGACTAGATTGAATGAGTTTATTAATAATATTTCCTTAAAATAATTCTTATGCAGTTCTAATGAAGCAGTTAAAAATTACTTTTATATACAGAAGTGAAAAACAGATAACTGTTTGAAGTGTATTGGGTTTCCATGGCAAGGTTTTGGTAGTGGATGAGATAAAAGCTGGTTTTTGTGAGAAGCTGCTTTCAGTTGACTCCACAACAGATCTGCTGTTGATCGAGGATGGGCCCATCAGTGGTGGTGGTGGAGCCTCTGGGATAGTGTACCTGGTGACAGAGATTATGTGAGAGAAACCACAGCAGAGACCAAGATCAGTGAGAGAGGAGGGGGACAAGGTTCCCCAGGCCCCAGAGCAGAGATTCCCCTGCAGCTCATTGCACATACCATGGAGTGGCAGCTGTGTCCCTGCAGCCCATGGATGTGTGCAGTGGAGCAGAGAACCCCCTGCAGCCCCTGGAGGACCCCACACCAGAGCAGAAGGATCTTCCCAAAGGAGGCTGTGAACCTGTGGGACACCCACTCTGGAGCAGGCTCCTGGAAGGACCTGTGGCCCTGTGGAGGGAGGAGCCCAGCATGGAGCAGGTTTGCTGGCGGACTTGTGAATCTGTAGAGGACCCATGCTGAAGGATTTCATAAAGAAATTCAGCCCGTAGGAATTACTTACATTGGAGAAGTTCATGGAGGATGGTCTCCCATGGGTGAGGCTCTGTGCAGAACTAGGGAACAGAGGAAAAGTATGAATACAACTTGCATGAAGCCAGTTACGGAATCTTTCTCAAGATAAAAAGGATCCCTCTAATTGGTACAGCCAGTTTTCTTCAGGAGTAAAGTTTCTGACAGGGAAAAATTAAAGTAATATCATAGGGTTTGCTGCTGTTTCTCTGATATTGTGGATTAAGTAGTAGACAGAAATATCTCCCTGTTTGTACATTTTAGTGACAGTGTGAGGAGTGCTGTGGGGTTTTCATTCCCTTAAGAGTGTCTTTTACCTCTGTTTCATTGATGTTCTTGTCTTTCAGCCACATTGGGCTAAATTAAATCTAGAATATAATGAAAACTTCTGTTTTTATATTTTTTGAAAGGAAAAAGCTATTAAAAAAATAAACAGTTGCCATTAAACTCAGTGTATTTTACTCTGTGCAGCATAATGAGAAAGAGGGCTTTTTAAACAAAAACCCCAGATTATACAGAGGTGGCCCAATAAGTAAAACATCTTCATTTTGCTAATGTTAAATGGAAGTAGTTCTAAAAATATTGATGAGTAAAAGCAAATGTATTTCATAGAATCATGGAATCATCAAGGTTGAAAGAGACCTGTAAGATCATCAAGTCCATCCATCAATCCAGCACTACCACTGTAAAGCCAGGACTATCAGCCTAAACCACTAAACCAGATCACCCCGTGCCAGACCCCGATACATCTTAAACACCTCCAGGGATGGTGGCTCCACCATCTCTCTGGGCAACCTATTTCAGTGCCTGACCACCCTAACAGTGAAATTTTTTTCCTGATATCTAATCTGAATCTGCCCTGTCTCAGCTTAAGACCATTTCCTTGGGTCCTCTCACTGCAGACACAGCAGAAGAGACCAGCCCCCACCTCGCTACAAACTCTTTTCAGGTACTTGTAGTGCATAATGAGGTTCTCCCTGAGCCTCCTCTTCTCTATAAAACCCAGTTCCATCAGCTGCTCCTCATATGAGATGCTTCCTAGACCCATCACAAACCTTGTTGCCTTTTTCTGGACACCCTCCAGCACCTTAATGTCCTTTTTAAATTGAGGGTCCCAGAACTGAAAGCAGCACTCCAGGTGTGGCCTCACCAGTGCCAAGTACAGGGGGACGATCACTTCCCCGGTCCTGCTGGCTGCACTGTTCTTGTCAGAGGCCAAGATACACAGCTGGCTCGTGTACAGGCTTCATATTCCATTAAATTGTGTTTTATATGCATTGGGCACATAACTTTGAGGACATATGCAAAACAGTTGGCTATAATATAATTTTCCATATTTTTCTATTTCATTTGGGATTAAACAGGTTATGCAGATCATCTCAGTTTACATGCAAAGGTTGAAAGTTGAACCATTCTAGTGAAACCTTTGACACCTATTCAAAGTTTCAGTATTTGGTATGAGAATAAATCATGAATGTGCATGAGGTGCGGGACTAAGGGAGAGAATTATGAAGACTCACCATCCTCTTGCATCAAGAAATTCAATGGTCCACCATACATTGAAATTCTTGTAACTTCCACATCCTATATTGGACGCTTCAGGCCAGTAGTCAAGCGTGGCTGCTGTATTTACAAAAAGACCCCTTCCATTTGAACCAAATATAAAATAAGGTATATTTCTTTTTTTGTACTGTTCAAGCAGTGTTTTAGCTTACCGGCTTGTTGCTAAACCAACCATGATTTAATTTCTTTCCCAAAAAAGGGATGAAATATGAAAACTGAAATTAAGAGTGAAACTTCTGACAAGTTTTGCCTATAAGTATTTATTAATTCTGTTATTCAAATTATGGGGGAAGAAGGTATTTTATTTTATTCTAACATTTCTTATGTAGAAAATCTAGCACAGAACTGGGGCTCTGTTTCTGTTTTTACAATTTTTTATGTATTTAAAATGCAGAGAAGTTCAACAAGGCTTATAGGGACTTGCAAAATTCAACATGTTGAAAGAGAAGGTAGGTTAGTGTTCATCCAGGATAGGAACCTATACATAGACATCTTTTTAAATGCATCTTTTAATGAATAAATCAAACTGCATTTTACCATGAAATCCTCATATAGCAGAAATTAATCCTCTAATTTTCTTCAATTTTGCCAGAACTTTTAGAAACCTAAGGACTTAATGACAGTTCTGGTATCATTTTTTAGTTGATTTATACACAAAGCTGTAAGGAAGCTCCAAATTATTAAACAGTCCCATATTGCACATTGGTACTTTATAATAATATACTGTACAACTGGAATACTGTCATGCAGTAAAATGTTTCTTCCCCATAACTCAGAATCTGAAACTGAAGTAAAAGAGAGTTCCTACTATAGGGTTTCTCAGTTTTATATTACTCCAGTATAAAGATATTTTCTGATTTTTTTATCCTGAAATCTTTTGGCAAAATTGCCATGTTTGGCATACCTGAAAATTTCTATACCTGTTTATCAACTGTTGACTTTTATGTGCACAAGCCACATATAAGAGTCACTGAAGGACTTAGGAAATTCAACATTCAAATTTATAGTTAATTATTATATTAGGAAACATACGTAGAAAAGTAGTTGATCAAGATTTCAGATGTCTCTATAAGATATTGAAAGTCATGATGGTTCAAGGCATTTTTTTCAGAGTTGAGTGATCTAGTTTCATTTGCTTCTCCAGTGCTGCTATATTTAACGTTTCAGTTTAGTTTATTTCTAATATTAAAAGCTTTTTTTTTTTTTTTTCCCTTAAAACTCTGTCAGGATTTGATATATTTTTTATGAGAATTTAAGCTTTCTATTTTAAACCCAGTACATTTCTAGTTCCTTCAGGCAAACTTGAAAAGTAAACATTAGTGCACCTAGCATTTTAAAACATAATATGTAAATAAAAGAAACCTCTCACATAGAGGATTTTTCATTTGTTCTACTTGTAGTATTTCAATATTAGGTGTTCATAAAGATGTGGATGTTTCTCTTCTTCCACTGGTACAAATATAGTGATAAATCTACTTCTGAATTGAATTGAAGTTGGAGACTTTCATACATCTCCCACAGGGTCTCTTTTCTTTCTGCCTTGAAAAGGGTTCCTTTTGAAACCAATACAAAAAAGTATAGAATCTTCATTATAATTTTCTCACTCCTTTTTTGTATCAATCAAACATAGCTAGATTCTTTCAAAGGAATGAAACTTAAGTGACAGTAAAACTGAAGTTCCTTATTTATGAATGAAACGACCAGTACTCAAAAATGCAAAAGATGTTACCTCTTCCTATTATTCTATTTAATACATTAAAAGAAGTAATAAGAAAAAAAAAATCTCTTCATCCAGAAATATTTGAAGCATGTAACAGCTGTCCAGGTTTTTGGAAAAACATTCAGTTCAACATCACTCTGAAAAGGACAATTACAGTCCTACAACAAAAACTTCTTGTTGACATTATCTCATCTGATGCCAAAAGAAATGAGACCATCCATGTACAGAATCATAAAAAAAAGTTGTGATTTTATTCAATGTTTGAGCTAAGGCAGCTTTAAATTAGCTCTGTTGGAGTTCTTTGACGGTTTGGTTGGGGGTTTTGATTATTTGTTTGTTTTAATTTGTTAAACTAAAGGTTTATGAGACATAAACACAAAAAACTTGGCAAGGAAGATGTGAATGACTAGTTTTTTGAACAGGGGGCTGTATTCTGCTTTAGAAGTATAGTAATTTTTGGCAGTTATTAATTTTTCTTTCTACGGTAGAAATAAAATGATAAAATTAAAGTGGTAACATAGAAGGAAGTACATAGGAAATCTTATCAAATATGTACACTAAATACTAGAGCCATGGTAACTAAACCTCTTAGCCTAATCTTTCCCTAAGAAGCAATATTCTCCAAAGCTACTGTTGCTCAGTAGAAAAGGAAATGCTAAATATAGAAGTACATAGCTTTGCTAGCATGTTGACAATAGTTTCTAAACCCAAATCTCCTCATCCATGCACTTTCTCCTTCTCTTATTTATTTAATTTTTATTTATTTATTTATTTATGGCAAGATACAGAGTATGGTCTTATTAGTTTCAGTAGAAGTGATTACAAGCACAGTTAAATACTTGATCTCAGATATTTAAATTTTTTCCTTCATTTGAGAAGGGTTTCTCTACTTTTGCTTACACTGTTCTCAGAGCAAAACAAAAAATTTTGTTTCTGAAGAGAATTATTCAAGAATTTACACAATTAAACCCAGAGTAAATGAAGATAAATCAACACTATCCTTTGGTTGCAGTTTTAATATTGGTGAACTTTCTTTTTCTTTTCTTTTATTTTTTGTTTGTTTGTTTGTTTGTTTGTTTTGTTTTTTTTGGTTGTTTTTTGTTTTTTTTTTAAATATTAGTTATCTAATATTATCTAATCTATTATCTAATATAAGAGGTATCTAATATAATGCTTCAGATTTACAAAATTATATGTGAAATGTCTCTTTTTTCATATAACGTGCACCAGGAAAAAAGGCAGATTAGACACAGAAATAAATGCTTTGCCTACATCTTGATAATGACCAATTTTAATATGCATTCAATTAAGTTATAAAGAATATTATTAATTTTTTAGTATTTTTTTAATGGAACAAAATCTTATTTATTGGGAAAAATTTTGGGTTTTTCTTTTACTGTCTTGATTGCAAAATCCTTTTTCTTTTGTATAGGACATAAGTTAAGGATCTTACTGTCTGTATGTGGTGATAATACCATGTGGTTGTTTCAGAAACACAGTTAATAAGACCAGCAGATAAAGTAATTCAAAAGTAGAGTGTTGTGTTCTTGGTTAGTCAGCTATTTTTTTCCTAGTGTCATATCAATAGTTTTGATTTAGTTTAGATTTTTACATTATTTCTTTCATAGACTTTTTTGGGGACAAATGCATCTTCTGAAGCAAATACAGGAAAAGTTGGAAAATATGATTATATTTCTTATGAATTCCCTATACCTAAGGAGATTTTATTATTTATTTTTCTAGATTCAAATACAAGTACTCTTCTCATTACCCAAAGTTAAAATGTGATGTGAAAAATGGTATGCCTAGTTGTGAGAACTTCGTCAGGGATCTGAAATGAAGTCAGACAACTTAGACTGAATTTTCCCAAAGTCTTATTTATTTTTTGTTGTTTGTGGGATGGAAAAAGACAGCAGGAATCCTGTCTTTTTTATCAATATTTTAATCACTGAAAGCGAATTCAGTAAATCATATTGTGCTATTCTTAGAGCTAGCTTGTCTTGAGTTCTCATTAATGTTTCCCTTTTCTCTCATTTCTCTTCTTATTTATTTATTTATTTAAAATTTGCTTGAGGTGCTAGGATTCCCCAGAGTGCATTTGCCATCACTTTGGAATGTTTATTAGCATGCAGCTGTGATACTTCATTGTAAGGATTCATTTTCACTTTTTATTCTTTCATGGGACATAAGAAATATTTATTTTTATATAACTTGGTTGTGTATATAGGCCAATATGGTGTTTTTTTTGTTTTTGTTTTTTTGTGGTTTTGTTTGTTTGTTTGTTTTCCCTTTTTTGTTGTTTTGTTTGTTTGTTTGTTTGGTTGGTTTGGTTTGGTTTGGTTTGGTTTGGTTTGGGGTTTTGTGGCAATTTTATTTGACCTGTGGCTAAAGCATGTTTTCCTGCTTAGTTGTCAACTGTGGTTTGGTTATTCCTTCTTCTGCATTAGTCTGACCTTAGAGACTATTCCACTTACTTTTACCCTCAAACACAAAAACCATATCATTATTTATTCTTTAAAGCGTTGCACACAGACAGAGAGGAGATCTAGACATTAGCATAGAAAAAATAAGAAAATTAATTCCAGTTCCTTAAAAATGTAAGCTTATAGAATTCATTGTGCAGAACCAAGGTGATATGATTCTACCACATGATCTTCCATGATGTTTCAAGTAAAAATAACATTTCCAAAGGTTCTTTATCCTTTTTGACTTTACATTTTAAGTAGAACTATCATGAATCTGTCCATTAGTAACAATTCTATTCCCACTGCTGAGTCACATGATGAAAACCATACAATATGAAACACTTAATGGAAAACATATTACTTCAAATTTCAGGAAAAGGTAATTCTGTTTATTTGAAGGAAGGAGGATATGTTATTTTCTTTCATTATGTTCTCACCTTGCCCTTTAAATAACATCAGAGACATAAAAGTAAGATTCTTCTCCAGAAAAATATAGTTAAGGTCCAAAACTGGATCTTACCTTCCACTTGTAACAAGTTTTAAATTAGGAAGACTGCAATACCAGAAGATTTTCTGCTTTTTTTTCCAATGAATAGTAATAACCCAGTGGACCTAATTCTGTCCCTATGTATACAGATGCAACTTCTTATATGTAGAAGCATATAAATCAAAAGGACAAGCTATATTCAACCTCAATTTGGAACACAACCAAATACAGAGATGAAAAATAACTTGTTAAAACTCCACATCTCCTGTACTTGATATCTAAAATAGACAGACTAAAATAATTTAGTCTACTATTTACCAAACTAAGAAAGTAACACAAATAATAATCTGTCATGGAGAGAATGACCCACTAGGATGTCCAAGAAGTATTGGATAGACCCAAAAGTGATAACTGAAATTAGACATTACTACTTACATATTCTAATTTTTAATTTAGTCCACAAGATGTTCCTCTTATTATGAAGGATGAAGAGTGAAAAGTTAAAATTTTATGTATTCAAATAGTGAAAAGAATAAATATGCACAAAGTAGGAAACTAATCTTACATTTCTTATTTGGAGTTCTTCAAATCATTCCAGAGATGGGGCATAGAAGGTGAAACTATCTAAACCTTTAATGGAGGTTACTATTTCTTTCTCAGATTCCAAATGAAAGGTACTAGGATGCCCAGAGACTTCAGAGGTTTTAAGGAAAACTAAATAACAACTCAGAACAAAACAATAACCAAACAAGTCCAACTAATCTATTAGAAAGATATATAATAAGACCTCCTGAAATCCTCCACTTGGTAGATTTATCCTTGCAAGTCTGTGCATCTCCACTGACTCACCTGAAGTTGCCCCAGACTGCACTTGGCTGCAGTGATAAGGTCTGAGCCAAAACTCAGGAAGGGGGGTTGCCTTCTCTCTTGTAGCTATACCATGGTTCTCAGGGGAAGGAGGGATCAGCAAGCAGCAATACTGAATACTTTTCTACAGATTCAGGGGTGGCTATATGTGCAAGATGCCACCCAGGAAAAATCTACTGCTTTGCTGACCTGACAGCAAGGCTGGGAGAATCCAGCCAGGATGAAAAAGTGGCACATATCTTGCCAACTTCATAGAGTCTGTTATTAAACGCAAATTTTTATCTGTTTATTATATGTGGCAGTAGTTAATTTTTAATATTCAGACTCATTCCTTTTTTATTTGGAATTTCTTTTATGGATGTAATTCATCAACAAGACTTGTAATAAACATTTTCTTATTTGTGTTATATGTTTGAAACACTCTGAAATACCACCAGTCTTTCAAGCAGCCACCGAAATGAAATAAATATAGTTATCTTGCAACATGATGCAAAATATAGCACAGTTGTTGAGAATGGGGGAGGGTTGGTGGTTTTTTTCAGTAAAAAACTATTGCCTCATTGGCAATGTGTAAAAATTTGTCAAGAGTCAGAGATTAGGAATGAGGCATGTTGTTAGCTAAACCTTCCTGCGTTTCAGGAGGTTCCACTTGAATATAAAGAAGAACTTCTTTACTGTGCAGGTGACTACACACTGGAAGAGATTGCCCAGAGAAGTTGTGGATCTCTCCATTTCTCTCTCTCTCTCTTGCTGGAGGTAATCGAGAGCTGTCTGGACAAAATCATGTGGAATGTACTCTATGATAGGTTGGACCTGATTACCCACTCTGGTCTCTTCCAGTTTTAACCATTCTTGCTTCTACAGAAAGGCACATTTTTATCCATAGTCTTTGAATCCATTTCCAAAAGATTTTTTCTTTCTTAGTACATTTTTTTCAGGTTTATGTCAAAGTAAATTAATATTTCTGATTTCTTTTTGTAAAAAAACACCAACAAACTATTTTCATTTGTGTCCTCTCAGATCCAGAGTCGTTCAGGGAAATGGAATGGATATGAGAGTGTTTCACTCAAAGATACACCAGTTTAAAATCCAGATTAGTCTGTGCAATCATCTCTGTCTTTTCTTCATATCACGTGTTGATGCCTAAAGATACTCATGTTTATCAGGGCAGCTGTCAATTATAATCCTCCTAATTTAAAGCTAATAATTTATCCATTTTTTTATTATCATAAACTTACTTTTTCAGGTCTGTGTTTTCTCACTACAACAAGAAGCAGAAAATGAATTTTATCTCCTCTAGGTTTATTCTATCAGATTTTACATGGAATTCTTGATATTCCATAAATTATTATAAACAGACTAATCATTATTCATAGTTTTAATTCTTCTTTCTGTTCAAAGAACAGTCAACTTCAGGTCTAACTCTCTGCCATTGATCAACAGTAGCCAATTAGATATAACAAAAAACCCCAAACAAACAAAAAAATCAGTATCAGATAGAACACAGTCAGATTTTTTGTCCTGTATTATAAAGACATAGAGGTAAAAATACTCATTAAATTTTAAAAGAAACTGTTTCCTTGGGTTTTCATTGGTTGTTTTTTTGTTTTGGTTTCTTTTTTTTTGCTAATGGACATCTAACTTTGCATGAGTATCAATATTCCCCAATGAAATATTTGTTTTATGTTTGAGATGTTTTTTAATGGAATGAAGATAGAAGATTGAAAACAGGAAATGGCTGTTTATGACTGAATGATATTTTGGATGAACATGAAATACAATCTGTTTAGAGACAGGTGAAAAATGCCTCAGTGCCAATAGAGCTGATGTAAAATTTCACTTCTGATTGATGAAAAGCTCAAGTAATCTTTATTCAATTCTAAACTGGAAGTCATTTCAGTCTGTCTGCTCTGCCAGATTTTTATTTGGCCAGAAAAATAGCTATCAGGAAACAAGCAAAAGTAACAACTCTTACAGGTACTCCTGGGCTCCCTGTGTTAAGGCTGATAATCCATGACTGCTGAAATGTTTGCACCTGAACAGATTGCTGCTTTAATTTCTTCATTACTTTATTATAAAGCAAGTTGTCAGTTTTCTGTGCCAAGAATAATCTGTTTGTTTAGTTTTAAATAGGACAATGCCAATTTTTCTAAGGATGTTAAGCTTAATTATTGCTGTTATAATTAGTGACATAGATAACATCTCTACTTTATCAAACTTCCTCTGAGTTATTTAAAGAAAATTGAAAATAATAACTCTTCTCGTTTACTTTGGTCCCTGATCAACTACATAGTAGGAGAAAAAGATATCACTTTGCAATCTGGAATGGTCAAGAATAACGTGTCAATTTTTTTGGAGGAAAGTATAGAGTTTATTCAACTGTTTTAACATTACTGCATGTTACCGAAATAGACTTTGCTCTATGTAAAATACAATATTGCCATGATATGAAATTCTAGGATTCTCAAATAGTGATTCAATGACATTATCTATGTAAGCATGATATATGCACAGAAAACAAACCTCTTTATGGTTGCATGAGTACTCCTGCTATTTTAGAGCAGTATGTTAGTTATTCTGTTTCTCTTAGGACCACGCATGATCATATCACCAAAATTAATTTAAATTCTATAATTTTTACTAATTTTAAGACTCTCTCCATATTCTTGGCACAAAAATTTGTTTGGCATAACACCTTTAGTTTATTGTTTCCATTAAGGTTTTATTAGAATTTCTCCCATAATATTTAAATTTAAATTATAGATTAGATTTCTTCCTTACACACACAAATATACAAATCAACCAGGGACAGTAGAAAACTTTGCCACCTCCAAATTAGTTTATAAGTAAAAGGGAAAGTTTTTATAGAAAGAAAGAAAAAAAGAAAGAAAGAAAGAAAAAAGAAAGAAAGAAAGAAAGAAATTTTGACTACAAACCACTACATCTATTTCTACTGGAATTATTATTATTCTTTTTACTTAAATCATTCAGAAGATAAAATGATTAGTGACTACTGAAATTTGCTGGTATAGTGTGTTTCAGGAGAACCAAAACACAACATCTGGAAGGATTTTCTGATATTGAGAGACAGGTGAATTATTAAAAAAACAAAAA
>VZTR01004669.1:119079-151085 GCA_013400775.1 Chaetops frenatus | reverse complement strand
TACTTTTTGAATATATATAGTCAAATATTAGTGAAGATCAAAAAGAGAAATATATTACAATGCATTACTAAGAAATTAACTGTGAATAAAATAAACTATGTAAATCTATGTAAATTACCCATACTTCTAATTTTACAATTTTTCTGGCCATGTGTTCTTGAAAGGAGTTAGTAGTGTTGGCCTGTAGAAATATTCAAAGAAAGAACAAATGAGTGATTTGAAAAATGAAATAACTGCAATGGAAAAATAAACTAACAGTAAAGAATTTTTAAAAAGGTTGAAGTAAAGGTTAAGCTACACATCTATAAAATCATGATTTGTATGGTGAGACTGAATAGAGAAATGATTACTCTTTAACAAAAAAAATTTTTGGCACCCTGTGGAATAATCAAACCAAAAAAACTTATTCTCACAGTACAAAATTAAAGGAGATTTGGGGCCAGAATCTCTTATTGATGCCTGAGATTTTGATTAGGTCACTGATTAGACCAATTCACATAAAATAGGTGTATCAGAGGCTATTCATCCTGCCGGGGTGCGTGCAATCTCCTGTTGAAGGAGATTTTGAGACTATGGAGTGTGTACCAGTGAGTGCCAACTATCACCCTATATTTGAATTGGGTTTTATGTTCTTTTCCTGGCCACCTGGTAACACATAAATTCTTAGTGTTTTCCTTGGAGATAAGATAGTCCTAGACATTTCAAATAATGTAGAATGTGTCCTAAGCTCCAGGTAGTCTTGACTCCCTGGAAATTATTTTTAAAACATATTTCTACCCAGCTCAATTGGACTGTTTTTCAAAGATGGAATCTACACTGGGAACACTGGGATTCTCCCTCATTAAAACCTTAACAAATGTAATCACAGAAAACCTTTTCAGAAAGATTTTTCTCTGGGCTAATCATGGATAATAGGAGTGCACATGACAGTATTGACACCAAGGATCTCCTCAAAACAGAAAGCATTCCAACTGCAGCTGGTCTCATTATAAATAGTCAGACTTGCTGGGGGAGTTGCTCAGTAGCTACTTAGCTCCTCAGCTACTTTTTACAGTGCATTGTCATACATAATGTAAATTGAGCTCAATCATGCATGAAACTGGATCCTTCTACTGGCACAAAGGTTCAATACATTCAGTAACTGTATTATTGTACAAATCAAGAATCACAGTCATTGGTATTTAACCTTGTGTATCATAGCAAATTAATTCTTTTTCTGAGCTATGAATGCTTTTAAATTTATAGAAGCAAAAAAAATATTAAAACATCACATAAGACCGAATGGCTCAATATAAAACTAAAAAAGAAAAAGAGAAAGTTTATATAGCAGTTACAAAGGATCACATCATATACACTTGTGACTTCTTATGGGATTTCACCTGTATTTCATCTAGTGACCTCAAGTACTATAGCACTGCCAGATTTCCTAGGCAACAAAATCTAAACTGATTAGTAATTATATTTTTTCTTTCAACAAAGATGACTTTTTTCATTGTTAATAAACCACTGTCCTACCAGGAGAGAGAGTTTTGAAAGAGTCAATAGCCTAAGTTCCTTTCTGCTGTTTTTCATCATGGGCCCTTCTATGCTTTTGTAAAAAGAATAATTTTGTGGAAAAAATGCTCTTGAAAGGTTACAAGGTGGAAAATTATTACCTGCTAGTAATATCCGGCACAAGTATCTTGATTTCTTTGTAATAACCTGGTGCACTTACCATCTGTTAATCTTAGACACAGTCCAAGACACAAAATATGTAGCACACGTGTGGTCACTATTAGATAAAATACCTTTGTTCTTTATTTCTGTTAACACCTAAAAAGATGCAGCATCGTGTTCCTTCAGATTTCTCAAAGAAATTTTCCTGTGGTGACCTTTGAAAGAGATCTTGAAAAGGTGAGCTGCTCTATATGCTCAGACTGCTTCCTGTCGTGCTGATAAATGTTATCTCACTGTTCCACTGTAGTCAATTCTATTGTCTTTTTATCCTCTCGTAAACTCCTTGCTAGAGCTCTTTTACATTATTATGTAACTGTCTTTGACAAAGTAGTTTCTGTTCAGCTGGCCTTGTTTCCATAGTTATAAAGATGTGTTTAAAAAGAGACTGGATGTGGCACTCAGTGCCATGATCTAATTGAGGTGTTAGGGTATGCGTTGGACTCGATGATCTTGAAGGTCTCTTCCAACCTAGACATTCTGTGAATTCTGTGAATTCTGTGAATTCTGTGAATGCAAAAACTAAATTTAGTCACCTTCAAAGTTTTAGGAAAATAATCTAAACAGGTGGAGGTGCAGAGATTTTTTAAATAGAACCTGGCCAGCTAAAGGTGATCAGTTGTGGAAATAACTATCATAATTTATTTAGTATTATTTACTTATCAGAAGAAGACAATCTTTTTGTTATAAAAAAAGTCTCAGACACAAAAAGGAAATAACTGGTTTTGAACATTGTATCATTTACACAAAATAATTAAAAGCAATTCTAACTAGTGTTTCAACCTCAATATTCAAGTCTGAGGTCTGATAAAAAAGTAGTCTGCTGGTTTATATTGTCAAAATTAGTATGTAGATAACTTTAGATATTTTGTTTAATTTTGTTTCCCATTTTCAAAGATTCTGCCAATAAAACTACAGACCAAGAAGTTCAATGCTAGATGATTTTATATTGTTTTGCTAGTAGTATAAAATAAATTAATTACTTTCACTCATTTTACGTATGCGGAATGTTTTACCTTGGTTGGTTGCCAGGTGCCCACCAAGCCACTCTCCCACACCTCCACCTTCTAAGAGACTGCACTGTTAATGGTTAATGACTCAAAACAATTGTGGAGGTGTCAGGGTGCTTTGCTGAGTCCAGATTTGCATCCCTGAGGGGTAAGAGGTAAATTTTGGGTGTGTGGTGGTGATTCCCACAAGACAGAAGGGTTCATCTTTGACACTGACAAGAGGCAAATCCTGCAAGGTGAGATGACACCTTTCGTCATGGTGATTGTCCTCCCCTACACAATTGTTTAGATGTAAAATTCCTCCTTCTTTCTCCCAGGGAAGGTTTGATGGGACATAACTGACTCCACTGCTGGTGTGAGAGGCAGCTCTGATGTCTTAAAAGGTGTCAAAAACCATTGAAGTCCCCAAAAAATGCTCTCAGGCTCATTCTTGAGGCCTTCCACCAGGGATTGCACATGATCCAAGTGTTGCAACAAATCCAGAATCTATTGGAAAAGGGTGCAAAACTCCCCGGCCCTCAGAGGAGGTGCCTGGGCATACTTACCTATCCTGAATGTGAAACAAGAGACCTCTTTTTTGCTAATAAAGCCTATGATAAACAAATATTGAGAATATTTGCATGTTCTACAGGTTTTATTCTAGTTTTTTTCCCCTCAGCGAGTTCTATATTGAAGTTTGAGAAAATGTCTCAAAAATTGCACAAAATTTGTTTAATAGGTGATCAAATTTCATTTGTTAGGAAAGTGTTCTGGTTTAATACACAGCTGGCTTGAAATGTTTTAACCTCCAGTTAGTGTATACATAGATTATAATTCAGTCAAGGATTTCAACTCTTTTAGTAAGAAGGGCAATTTCTATCCTTTTATTGCAAATTCTGAATATCTTGCTGATATGTGCACATGTATTTATATAATGATAAATTCTTCATGTCTCATAACATCTGAAAGCATCTGAGGCACTAATACATTTTACAGTAATAAATACAATCCAAGTCATGCATTATTTCTCTTGTAGTGTTGGGTCATTCTGCTAGGTAGAACTTAAGGGTGCAAGTTCATTTTTATCCACTTATTTATATTCATTTTGATTCCTGAAATGTAGCAAGCCATCAACTGTTTCTCAGACAGGAGGAGAGAACTGTGTTCTCTTGAATTAGTTAGAAAATACACAAAATGAAATACATTAAATTAACTCAAATACTACAGTGCAAGTTTAATAATGAATAAAATCCAAAATAATACTTGGTATGGCATAATTTACATGATATTTGTAGCTAAGGGTCTTCCAGGGCTATATAACCACTATGTAGAAAAATTGTAATACAAGTTGTATTATACAATTAATCATGTTTTTTAAAATCTGAAGGACATTTAATTAGATATTTTTATACTGTAATACATGAAAGGGTTGGTTATCTACAGTTTTAGGGGTTTTATGCACGTACATGTAGCTTTGCATATATACACGTGCATTTCTGTCTTGATATTAAAAGAAATAGAACTGTATATTTTTGTAAATTGTTTAAACATTCATGATTAACATTACACTGTGCTTAGACAAACTGCTCCATCACAGCCAGAGCTCTAAGTTGCCTTATGGTGCCCTAGGGAATAATTTTATTTACCTAATTATTCATTTGTTTTAAGGAAGCAGGGAGAGAAGGAACACTTATTTACTTTCTTTACCTTTTATTTTTTTTCTACGTACTGGAAGGAAAGATACAACCAAGATATGTTGTCATAAAGCTAACAAATGGAACTCCATGTTTTTTCAGGTTTCCTTTTTCTGTGTAGTCCTTCTTCAGTGTACTGAATTTGAATGGTACCTCGGCAGTACACAGGGAGGTATAATGAAGGACTGCACTCATCCAGAGCTAAGTTAGGTATAATGATGTCAGACGTGAGAAGAGAGTATGGATGAGAAACCTGAGGAGCATGTTCAAAGATGTGGGAGAAGTTGAACAGCCCTTGACCGCTGCTGCTCCATGTCTGCTACAGAGACCAGATAGAAGTCTGATCCAAAAGTATTAGTAAAATAAATGCTAAGACCACTATGGGTGACCAGTAATTTAATTTTATACTAAAATCTATCAGAAATGTTATAATTTTGCAATGCAATATTTTTGCTAGGTGCTAAATTTCTCAAAATTGCCAGGAGAATAATTAATTACTGTCTTACCCTCAAGAACCACTGTATTTAAGTTGATCAGCCCTTGGAATGTGTCCAAAACACAGTTTTGGAAATTATTTTTCAGGCTTATGTATTTGCAATGTAAGTTAAGTGTTTTTAATGAAGTTTGATCCTTCCTACTTTCTCAGGGTAGCCTTGGGAGGGAGATAATCACTCAAAACAAGATTTATGTATGTGATCTTGTGGCAGAAATTTTCTCTCTCTCTTGAATGTATTTGTGTAATCCATGCATTCATGAAATTTAAAGATCAACAGCCTCTCCACATTTAGATTTCTCAAAGTATCTTCCAGCTGTGGTGCTCCAAATATGGAATACACACTCTCATGCAAGCATTAACTGGTAGGTACGGTGGAATAAAATATATGTTTTTTTTAATATTTCATTTATATTAATTCAAAGAAAAATAAATACAAGGCCCACAGAAGTTTGCTTTACTCATATGGTGGACTGCAGTGGTGCATCCTGCCCCCATGGCTACACTGTGGTCTGAGAAGCTACCCAATAACTACTTAAAAAAATTCATTCAATCTATTCTAAGTGTTTATATAATATCCAAACTCAAGAGATTTTTTCTTTTGTTTAAAGGTAAACAAAATAAATTAAAAATTTTGCTACAGCATGTGAATCCTGTGGTTTTTCTCAATTTGTCACTCTGCCACATCATGAATGTTCTAATAGTTTGACGTTTGAACTGGGTCACTGTTTTTGGAAGAATAATAATTCTCCATGAAAAAAAATAGCAATTTCAAAACAAGATTTTAAAAAGGATTTTCTTGTATACTTAAGTTCTAAAGTTAGGAACTGTTAGAACAGAATTGACATAGGGAAATTAATTTAATTGATTACCAATCAAATCAGAGTAGGATAATGAGAAATAAAAGAAATATCTCAAAACACCTTTCTCCTATCCCTCTCTTGATTATCTCTACCTCTTCCCCTCTTTGGCTCAGGGTGGCAGGGAATGGGGGTTGTCTTTGCCTCTCATACCTCCTCAGTCTCTCACCCTGCTCCAGTGTTGGGATTCCACCCACAAGAGACAATCTTCCACTGATTTCTCCAAATGGGTCCTTCTCACAGACTTCACAAACCTGTGCTCTGGCACAGGTCCCTGTCACGATCCTCTTAATACAAGCGGGGGTCGTGATGGTTCTTTTATGGATCTCGAAGTGCAAACAAATCAGGAGGAAATCAGTTTAAATCACAACAATTAACTTTTATTGAGTGCTCACAACAATGCGACAGAAGAGAGAGAGAGAGAAATAAAATAAAGTAGAGAAGAAGAGAAAAGACAGGCTATATAGCTACCAATGTAGAGACGAGCCCTCGTGGTCCTCTGCCAATACATCATCTTCTTCCATGGGGACATCTTGAATTGGTTGATTTCAGAGGGTCTCTTTATAGCCCTTTTCAGAAGCAGGGAGCACCTGGCCACGAGGTGGGGAGAGTTTATAGCCATTGTTCTGTTGCTTTACATCAACAGCAGGTGAGAATGGGTACAGGACATTCCTTATCAGTAGCAAAACTGTGTCCTGTAATCACGGTGGTCTGCACAGGGGTTTTGGTCCAGTGGACACAATGCTTGGCAGACATCCCGGGGCACTCCTGCAGGCAATGTTTTGTAGACATCATCTCACCTCAAGCGGGCCAGAGCCCGGGGTCTCAGTCTCTGTCCTGGGCGATGGTCGTGAGACAGATGATTTTCGGACCATCTCTCACGGTCCCCAAGGGGGTCACAAGTCCTGGCAGCACACCTGACCTAGTGTGGGCTTCCCACGGGGGCACAGACTCCTTCAAGCACATCCACCTGTTCCAGATCTCTCACGGTCCCCAAGGGGGTCACAAGTCCTGGCAGCACACCTGACCTAGTGTGGGCTCCCCACGGGGGCACAGACTCCTTCAAGCACAGCCACCTGTTCCAGAGTGGGGTTCTCCAGGGCTGCAGGTGCCTCTGTGCTCACTGGGGGCCTCCATGGGCTGCAGCAGGACAGGCTTCCTTACCGTGGTCTTCACCACAGGCTGCAGGGGATCTCTGCTCCAGCCCTGGGAGCCCCTCTTTCATGTTGGAAGAGCTGTTTCTCTGTTTCTCTCCACTCTCACTCCCCTGTTTGGCTGCAGTTGCACCAGTTTTGTTTGTAGAGGGTTTTTAAACTCTTATATATGTGACCCCAGAGTCACTACCATCAACACTGATGGGCTTGACCTTGGAGAGTGGCAGATCAGTCTTGGAGCCAGCTGGCACTGGCTCTACTGAATGTGGGGAAAGCCTCCAGCAGCTTCCACAGAATTCAACCCTTGTAGCCTCCTCCTGCTACCAAACCCTTACTACCCAAAAGATCCCTTGTGTATTTTATATGCAATTACAAATAAATGCAGTGGAAAATTGCTTTCTGGGGGAATATCAATTTAAATTTTGAAGTAACATTGGAAAAAACACAAGAAATTTGAAACTGAGAATTATAAAATTAGTATGAATAAAAGCCAAAATTTGCATTTAACTGCCTCTTTGGTTCTGCAATTTAGATGTTTCTTTTTCTATATATATTTTTGCTATGTTTAATTTAAAATTAAACAGGAAAAATATGAGCAGTGTTTCTTGTCTTCTTGTTCAGCAAAAAAGGAAAAATTGCTTTTTGTTAAATCAGGCTTTCCTTACTTCCATGTTTTTGCTGGAAGAGAAGGCTAAACTATCTCAATGATGACCTGGTCTTTTTGATAAGATTGTTTCATGAAAGGTGACCACTACTTTAGGACACAAAGCAAGAAAAAAGGTAGAAAATTAAGAATGACAAGAGAATAAGCCTTTAATTCAAAGTAGAGCAAATTTGTGGAATAAAGTATCAAGTATATCTGAAGAAAATGGAATTTAAATTGAAATAGATAATACATAATGACATATACTGTGAAGACCTTATTAACAAGAACTTTTTGGAGTTCAATTAACAGCAAGAAAAGTTATAAGCAAACCTTGTAGACTATCTTAGATTTGTGTTGTGATTATAAGAGTTGGCTTACCTTACAATTCCTATTGTTGAAGCAGAAGAAGGGACAAGAATATCTAACTTTGAAAACTCTATTTAAATTTGATATTTATGCTTTTATCAATAAGCCTTTGCCATTCTGTTGGCATTTCTTTTGCCATTGGCATTTTGGGGTTTTTTTTTGAAAATAAGCTTCATATTAACTTATAGATATTTCCTGAACATTTTTATGTTAAATTCTGGACCATTACAGGCCTTACAATATGCTTTTGCTACAAAAATATAACTCACATTCATTAACTCATCTGCTACCAAAATCTAGAGTCATTAGAAGTCCATCTATATTCAGATGCAATGGCTCTTTGAAGACTGTAGCCTCAGACAATGCTAATCTCTTTCTAGAATTACTGTTTAGTACAGATAAAATAGCTTGGAAATCACAGAAATAATTCCATGGTGTGGCAGGATGCATTCAGTTAAAAGACACCTAATGTCATGTTCTNGCAGACATCCCGGGGCACTCCTGCAGGCAATGTTTTGTAGACATCATCTCACCTCAAGCGGGCCAGAGCCCGGGGTCTCAGTCTCTGTCCTGGGCGATGGTCGTGAGACAGATGATTTTCGGACCATCTCTCACGGTCCCCAAGGGGGTCACAAGTCCTGGCAGCACACCTGACCTAGTGTGGGCTTCCCACGGGGGCACAGACTCCTTCAAGCACATCCACCTGTTCCAGAGTGGGGTTCTCCAGGGCTGCAGGTGCCTCTGTGCTCACTGGGGGCCTCCATGGGCTGCAGCAGGACAGGCTTCCTTACCGTGGTCTTCACCACAGGCTGCAGGGGATCTCTGCTCCAGCCCTGGGAGCCCCTCTTTCATGTTGGAAGAGCTGTTTCTCTGTTTCTCTCCACTCTCACTCCCCTGTTTGGCTGCAGTTGCACCAGTTTTGTTTGTAGAGGGTTTTTAAACTCTTATATATGTGACCCCAGAGTCACTACCATCAACACTGATGGGCTTGACCTTGGAGAGTGGCAGATCAGTCTTGGAGCCAGCTGGCACTGGCTCTACTGAATGTGGGGAAAGCCTCCAGCAGCTTCCACAGAATTCAACCCTTGTAGCCTCCTCCTGCTACCAAACCCTTACTACCCAAAAGATCCCTTGTGTATTTTATATGCAATTACAAATAAATGCAGTGGAAAATTGCTTTCTGGGGGAATATCAATTTAAATTTTGAAGTAACATTGGAAAAAACACAAGAAATTTGAAACTGAGAATTATAAAATTAGTATGAATAAAAGCCAAAATTTGCATTTAACTGCCTCTTTGGTTCTGCAATTTAGATGTTTCTTTTTCTATATATATTTTTGCTATGTTTAATTTAAAATTAAACAGGAAAAATATGAGCAGTGTTTCTTGTCTTCTTGTTCAGCAAAAAAGGAAAAATTGCTTTTTGTTAAATCAGGCTTTCCTTACTTCCATGTTTTTGCTGGAAGAGAAGGCTAAACTATCTCAATGATGACCTGGTCTTTTTGATAAGATTGTTTCATGAAAGGTGACCACTACTTTAGGACACAAAGCAAGAAAAAAGGTAGAAAATTAAGAATGACAAGAGAATAAGCCTTTAATTCAAAGTAGAGCAAATTTGTGGAATAAAGTATCAAGTATATCTGAAGAAAATGGAATTTAAATTGAAATAGATAATACATAATGACATATACTGTGAAGACCTTATTAACAAGAACTTTTTGGAGTTCAATTAACAGCAAGAAAAGTTATAAGCAAACCTTGTAGACTATCTTAGATTTGTGTTGTGATTATAAGAGTTGGCTTACCTTACAATTCCTATTGTTGAAGCAGAAGAAGGGACAAGAATATCTAACTTTGAAAACTCTATTTAAATTTGATATTTATGCTTTTATCAATAAGCCTTTGCCATTCTGTTGGCATTTCTTTTGCCATTGGCATTTTGGGGTTTTTTTTTGAAAATAAGCTTCATATTAACTTATAGATATTTCCTGAACATTTTTATGTTAAATTCTGGACCATTACAGGCCTTACAATATGCTTTTGCTACAAAAATATAACTCACATTCATTAACTCATCTGCTACCAAAATCTAGAGTCATTAGAAGTCCATCTATATTCAGATGCAATGGCTCTTTGAAGACTGTAGCCTCAGACAATGCTAATCTCTTTCTAGAATTACTGTTTAGTACAGATAAAATAGCTTGGAAATCACAGAAATAATTCCATGGTGTGGCAGGATGCATTCAGTTAAAAGACACCTAATGTCATGTTCTCATTCAACACTTTTGTACTGGAATCAGTATCTCTTTGCAGACGAAATAGGGAAAGTGTGTCCAAAACCATTATACATAGGACAATTAATTGTATAGCTGAAACATGAAAAAAAAAACTCACAACATTTTAAAAACCAAATTACTCATATATGTATATATAATTTTTTTTGACATGTATATAATCATATATATTCATATATTCATAATTGTATTATTTTTGTTGCCATGCAATGTTAATAAAAAAATTTGAAGAAAACAATGTTCCCAATTCTAAATAATTCCTGCATTGCCTTGCTACTAATGGAAATGCCTCTTTCTTACCTTGCGTTGAATCACTGTGAGCTCCTACTTATGCACTGGGTGACAGGAAAAATTTAAACTTGAAACAAATTTGAATATAGGCATTTTTGGCAAGGTGGCCCCTTCTTTTCTAATAAAGCAATTAATTTCTTTTTCCTCTTGATATGATGAAAATTCTAAGTGCACATATGTGCAGGCACACATGCTATGCCACTGGTTAGCGTTGCAGCCTGCAAATGCTAGGAGTATTTCTGTAGTCACGCTCAGATTCTACTGCTAGATTTTTCAAAATATCAAGTATTCATTGCAGAAAGTAATTCTCACTTTAACTATGACTTGTTAAGCATTGTGTCAATTAGGAACGAATTCAAATCTCTCTACTTAGACTCTCGGTGAATACTCATTTTCAGCTGAGGACTATAAACTCTTCTGGGTAATGAAACTATTTATTTAGATAATGTGAAGGAATAAATGGAATTCAGAAAGTAAATAAAACAGAGCAGGTGAATGAAACCTAGTGTTGGCTAATATCTTTCTTCAGTACTGAAAAGAGACGAGATGTATATTATTGAACCACTTCCTCATTGTACCAGATATGTTATCAGCCCTAAAATCATAAACCAAACAAGATTAAAATGAGAAGTGGTTACTATGTATTGAAGATCCTCCAGGTGCACTTATGGCAGAATGCACGTGTGATGTAGGGTTTCAACATTTTTATAAGTTTAGCAAATTAGCATAATTGACAAGAATCCCCAGTTAGAAGTACAGTTAATGAAGTAATTCCCTCTTGGTTCAGGCCCCTACTGAAGCCTCTCCCCTCGCTTCTAGCCCTACACTGTTTATGTCTAAATACCTAGGAAAGTGACATGGCCTTGGCTGACTGAAAAAGGATTAGAATAGGATTCCAGGAATGTGTTTGCCTAAAAATATAGCGAAGCTAGCTAAGAAACTTTGTAACTATATAATAATAGTCTACAGATCTATGAGCATATGAAAAATATATAAAAAATCTCTTGGCATCATAAACATCTTCAGGAAAGCAGACAACTCAAATATTCTTCCTTTTTTTTCTTTCTCTGTTAAGACCATTAAAGCCATTTGCAAGGGTTCAGTGTTTTAAGGACTTTACATTGAGAAAAATCATAACATCAGAGTGTTGTGCTAAAGAAAAAAAATACAGGAGATTTTAAGAAATAAATCATGAACCACTCAGCCTTGTTTTCCAAAACAGCCTTCTTAATGTTGCTATGGTTGACATCCATTTACTATGTCAACTCTCAAGATTCAGTGCATTTTATATAAATAATAGATAATAATGAATACAAATTATTGTGACATCTTAATGTGTTGAAAATTAATATTTTAGAAGTAGTAATGTACTATGTAGCAATGGTGAGAAGTTATTTTCAAATATAAAATTAAATTTAGAGAAAAATCAAGCTTTCACCCCCTGCAATGCATATGTCATAACGAGAGTATTTAATACTCTTTCTTCTAAATATTAGGTTAACAAGAACTAGGAAGGCTTTCATAGTATGTAGGATTTTTCTCTTTCTGAGTAAGATTCATCCCTACTCCCTAGCCACTAGTCAACCCTTGTTTCAGTTTCTTCTGTCTACTGGAATGTCTATAAAACAGTTAAGCATGAATTTTACTCTAGAGAGCTTGAGATCATATCTTGATGATTAAAATATTTATCTGTAATATAGAAAGTTAAGTTCATACCAACAATTCTCTTAAGTTTTGATAAATCTTTGACTCTGAAAGAAAGACTCATCATTAATTGACATTTCTAGGATGTTTTTTTCCTCATTGAAAATTCTGCTTGTATCAGATAAAGCTACTTCATTTTTTCCCCTGCAGTTTATAATACTCTGAAACTCTTATTGCCTTAATGCTTCATGTATTCTAAATCTAATCACACTACAAGTAGCTGTGGTAAGAACACCCTTAGGGAGTTTACTAGATGTCCTCCAAATTTAAGTCAGATGATCTGCCCAAAGGAATATGGAAACATGTTCTTGTGGTTTATCTTGACAGATTATCTCTCTCCACAGTTGTCAGGAGAAACTTACAGCATTTAAAGGATCATGTATTAAAAAAGGCCATTGCAGTGCTTTTAGGGAATTTATGATTTACACACACATGTGAACATCTACCACCAGATTCCATTTGCCTGCTGGCAGTTGGACTGGACACTGCTGTGGTCCCTGTTTTCCAGGTGCCTCATTCCAAGAGACGTACTCACACCCCTGGCTCCCAGGCCATGTCACTTCTTTGCTGAATCAGCTGCTTGATCTCTGCTAGTGATCACAGCCTGACTTCTGCACCCACACTCACTCCAGCTGCTGACACCTTAGACACACAACAGGCTGGTCCCTCTCCAGGCCCCATATGTGCTCAAGTGCATAGGACAGTGACTTGTCTCAGGAAATGAGTTAGAAATTATGTTCAATTAGAAGACAGAGCAGACTGCACTCACCAGGGCAGGGCACAGTCAGACAAGCATTCTGGCCAGCACACTCTTTACAGATGGCCAGATGTTTTTATCCCCTTGTGCCTTTATTATCCCACATTTATTCCTCCATGTTCACTTTAATGCCACTCTTTCATCACCTTATCTTACCTCTGAATATTCTATAACGCGTCTTGCCTAATGCCATAATGCACATCATGTGCCCTGGCACATCATGAGTTCCATACCCCAAGTCATAACCCTATGGGCAGGGACTCCTCAGTGTGTGCATTACCCCAGTGACTACTGGGTTTCACCTGACTTGTGGGACTGTTGCTCTCTGTGACAACCCTGGGGGTCCAGGACAGGGTCTCATGTCTCTGTCAGGGGCACTGAGGCTCTCCCACTGCTCTCTGCCTCTACTCTGCTCTGTGAGTGTCTGTGTCTATGTGGAGACTTTCAGTGTCTGATTACGTTCTTGTAATGGCTCATGGGATTTTCAGGTTCTTCTTTGTTTCTCCTTCTTTGTTTCTCTTTGCTTCTGTCCTTTGTTCTTTCTCTTTGTTTCTTGTCTCTACTGTTGACTACTTCCTTTCTGTGTGTGGAGATGAGCATTGTGTCAAATAACATAGGATTTATACTGTCTATTTTCTGGTCACATTTTTGATTGATAGGCTGACTGTGGTCAAGCCTCAAACATGTAGAGAGCATCTATAAGCCACCTGTCTTGGAGATATTTTTTTGACTGGAAATCATCCTAAAATAGATGTCAGTGTACTCCAGACATAACAGTATATTTGGGCTTACACTGAACTGACAGAATCAGCATACTTCTAGTGTTCTTTGTCCTGATCATTCTATATAGGAGGATAGGTACATATCCTTCTGCCTCCTTAGCTGCTTATTAACATATCTGAAGGCTATTTATGTATATAACACATGAGAAAAAATGCCATATGTAGTTCTACTAGCCCATCTCAGTTTCAGAGGATAGTAACAAGTCATTGGTCCTCAAGTTTCTTTAGTTTTAAAATATTCGAGATGATAGAATTTGGAATATGATTAGATGAAACAACAAAAAACCAAAAGCACTCTTCCCCTATCTCTCCAAAAATGTGTTCCAGAATTTCTCTTTGTCTTGTACACACAAAAACACAGTGGTCACACATTTCCACAGAGGAGTATGGTACTTGAGTAAGTTTTCTAAACCAAGGCACATTTATGATGTCTTTGTGCCATGATGAAAGAAATGCAGTAATTAGTTAACTTGCAGAATATTTTTTATGATACCTTCATTATGTAGAATAATCATACATAAGATCTAAAACTTATTCTTTATTTCAGTTGAAAATCTAAAGGGCTTTCACAAAATAAAAATAGGAAAATGAATATAACATACTGGTCTTGACTTGCCAGTCTTAGCCTCAATGTTTTAATAAAAACATTCAGAACACATTTGCATGGAATATTGTTTAGAGATGATAGCTGGAGAAAGAATTTAAGATTTGGGCATTATGAGCATTTTCAGTGAATATTGAAAGAGAAATCAGACTATAACAGTAAATTTCTAGGGTAGGAACTCCATTAATCTCTTCTGGTCAGCAGTGTATGTAAACAAGAAAGAGGACACAGGAAATTGCTGGCCAGTCAGTCTCACCTCCACCCCTGGAAAGGTGACAGAACAGGTCATTCTGGAGGTTATCACAAAGCATGTAGTAGAAAATAAGGTCACCAGGAGTACTCAGCATGGATTCCTCCAAGGGAAATCACTCTTGACCAATCTGATATAATTATACCTTTTTCCACTGTAAATGATGTATTTCAGATGTTCCTTGGTAATTTTCTGCAGATCAATTGTACTTAAAAGACTTGATATATTTCTTGGCTAAGGAGGTAAATCTTTAATTATTTTATACATTCATTCATGATGAAAATTCATAGTATATTTACAATACAAAACTACATTCTTGCAAAAATAAATCAAACCCATTGGCAATTCTTTAAAAAGCAGAAACAATGGATATTGTGTATTTAAATGTGCAAAGATTCATAGTGGTTTGGACAAAGGTAAAAAAAATATTACTCATATATATTGAAAGGAAGGAAGGAAGGAAAATAGATTGGGAAAATATGCAGGGATTTTAAGGAACATTTTCTCCTGGCTTTTAGGGGCAAGTTTTTTTTTAAAAAAAGACTGTAAAATACAAGCAATTCATTCCTAAAGGTTGAAGCTAAGTGAACAGAGGAACAAATAACTCAGCCTAAGTACAGGGAGCTAAGTGATCAGAAATCTTGGAGAGAGATAGACAGACTTGCAGATGAGTGGTGGCTTGCATGTTGTCATGGGCAACAAGCCTGAAACTTGAGTCCTTAATTTTTCCTACCAGTAAGAGATTTTGCATGGCATGGCCACTGTGTACTTTTTGATTCTTCTTGTGAATCTCTTGACAAACTTCAGGTTGCCATAACACTGTGTATGATATAAGCCCCAATACTATGAGTGAGATAACAAATTTCAAAACATACAGCTATAGAACCACTAGTTGACTTTGAAAACCATCTTCCCTTGCTTATTTTGTTTAAATATCCAATGTACATTGGGCAAATCAGACAAGACAGTAGGCTTTTTATCTTTTTGTTTTTCAGAAACCAGTGCAATGGCAGACATTTATAAACCCCAGGGAAAACTGATGTATCAAATAAAACAAATATTAATGAATTAATTAAACACTTCACATTTATCCATTTTTGTCATTTTTATGTGTACGTGTATTGAAGCCAATTGAGCATACATATTATATATATAAAAATGATAATATCATTAATCTACTCTCCTTTGTTATTTTGTTATATTTTAATTTTTTTTTCCAGTGAAATATAAATCAAAGGAAAATTGCAGAATACCAGGTGCGAGTTTTTTCTGAAAAGTCTCTTACGAAGTCATCCTGAAATTTTGTCTCTCAGATAAAGGTCAAGGACAGAAGGAAGCAGTGAGTATGCAGTACAAAAGCAATCAACCTTTACATTCATTTAAAAGCAGGACACCTTAAAAAAACTATTAAGAGTAGCAGTTTTTCATAAAATCAGTGGGTCTGATTCTCTTTTCACTAGCATGAATATAAATTGGGAGTAAATCCAAGTTTATGAATGAAGGTTTATTTGCATGAGTGTTAATGTATGATGAGCCTAGAGGGCAAAATTAGTAACTGGTTTCTGTTTGCATAACTCCAGTATCACTTTCTTATGAAAATAAGTGCATGTGTATGCTTATGTATGTTTAAATACTACATTCTCTTCCTTTTAATCTATATTCGAAAATAAATCTATTTCTGAAAGCATGAATTTCACTCATTATACCATTTTTAAAAAATACTTAATTTTTTCTGAAGTTTAAATTTTTCTACAGGAATTTCTGTATCTAAAATATAAAGGTATATTTTATCAGGGTTTGGATCTATTCTAGTTCTACACTTTTTTAATAGCGTGATTATAACAATGTACCAAATTTACAATCAATTGCTGAATGCAAACCAAAGTCTCACTGAAGAAAAGTGATTTTGCCTTTTAAAACTTTGTCCTTTAACCTGGTGCCCCTTCTGTGTGGTAGGTTTTTTTCCCATTCCAAGATCAAGCTTGTGTAAATAAAGTTGCAAGGGCCACTCCCTCAGACCACGACAAGAAATGATACTTTACTGATACACATCTCATGGATTTCTTTAGATCTGAGACATATTGTGATAGGTGCCATGCTCAAACATCAAAAACAATGCTCCAGAACTAAGTTGTTGTTAGTAGATGCCTCCAGGTCTGCAAAGAGTACTATATTGATAGTCCCAGGGACATTAGCTTTATTGAAATTACTGTCTTAACAAAACTCAGAATTTGACAAAACAGTCTTATTGACTTTCCTGACATCTCTACAGCTCACTGAGTAGGTGTTGGTTTTAGCTTACGGTGAAATATCTCTAATGTCAAACTCAGCCTGAAAGACAAAGCTGTTCACAAAAACATTTTTTTTCTTTTAAGCATAGAAACCAGCAGACCAATGACAGTACTGAAAGAGAAATTTTAAAACAAACAAACAAACAACTGAAACTACCCTGGTAGACCTGAACCAAAACTAATCATATGTATCTTTGTGGTCAAATCAGCTGTTACAAAAAAACAAACACTAAAACAAATAAACAACTTAGTGAATTAAAAATAATAACAAAATTACCCATCTTTTAAAAATTAAGTTAGTGTGCTTATTGTTTGATATATTAAATACAAGATAGACCTACAGTCACTCTCTTTTCCAGAAGAAGCTGCCACTTAGAGATGAGGGAAGAGCTTCACACCAACTAACTTTCAAAGATGAGTGCAGCGAGGGAATGAGAATAGACATACTGTATCACCATCTGGAGTGGACAGTATCTCTGCTGACTGTCGAAGGAGCTGAAAGAGATGAAAATTTTTAAATTATGCACCTCATTTGGAAGTCAAAAATTAGTATGATGCTCAGCATCATTAACTGTCATACTGCCTCATGGTGTTTGGGCAAGATGCATCCAATTATACTAGAACATGTATGATGACCTTCCATACAAAAGCAATTATGACTAGGCCAGGGAGCTAAATGTACTAATATGAGACATGCAACACAGTGTTACAAATGTGGTAGTATTTCATACTACAGTTCTGTAACACATTAATCTTTTATATGCTCAGGTTTTACAGAAATGACGGAAGTTTAATGTGAAACAATTGCTCCTTTTAAGTTAACTTGAAACATAACACAGCCGTGAGTACAATTTTTACCTTTTCATCCTAATCCAAAACTAAGAATTTTGAAGTATCAGGTGATTGGGGATTTGTTTATATTTGGTTAGATTTTCTTTATTCTTTTTTCTTTTTCCTGAGGAAGTGGTAGTGGAAGATATCAGGATTAGGAATACAAGACTTTATACTCTTGTAAATATTTTTTAACTTAATTCAACTTTCACTAAATATGTATTTGTATGGCCTGTGTGGTCAGCCTAAATATGTAGTAAAACACTAGAGAGGCATTGAATATACCTTTCCTTAATTCAAATAATTGTTTAGATTATATATTGCAAAAGTAGAGTTTCTTACAGATGCTCTATTTTCTCTCCTGAACCTCAAGCAAAGTCATGCAAGCTTATAAATATTCTTTGTTCTGTTGAAGTCAGCATTAAAGTTAAGTATATCTGAGTTTCTCTGCAGGAATGATGTTTTGGGAATTATCTTGAAATATCCTTTGTACTAGTGGTCCGTTACATTGACCTGAAGTGCCACTGACCTGACTGAGACTCAGGGAGATGCAGAGTTTCAGCTGCACTGAACTCATTACAGAGCTGTAGGGTAGCAACTCCTGTTGCTTTCCAAAAGCTCATGTTGCCTTCACTAGGGCCAGATCATTTTTCCCAAACTACAGGCTGTTCAGTGGAAACAAACAAGAAAGTAAAGACTCTAAAACAATCTAAGGATATGCTTTGGCAACGAAAATATTTTAAAATAATTCTGTATTTTAAACAACCTTCATTGAAATGTGTAACATTTGTATTCTAATTTTATTAGGTATGGTATATCACCATATTTTTTAAACAGAGAAAAATATCATACACTCAATATTGCTAGGTTTTTTTCATTTTACTTAATTTGCAAAGCAAGTATGGTTATAGATTACTTCTTGATTTGCTTTTGTGCTTCCACTGCTTTTTAAAATCTGAATTCCATGTACCTTGCTTGCGCATAAAAAGCATTTTTAATATTAATGTAATTCAATGATAATTTATTTTAAAGGTTAAATGTTACTGCTCACTGAGTTCTTGGTAGGCTTCATGGGGTGGAAAAAACCCCCACAGCATAAATTTAAAGAAAGATGAACTCTTATTTTGAACTGTACACCATTTTTCAATTTTATGCCATTACATTTAAGAAAACAGCAACACAAATCTTAAGGTGAGAGCTATGATCCAACTAAAATTAGAACAATATTGTTCTTGTTCATTTGGTTTTCCTTAGTAGTAATTAAATTACTATTTGGTATTAACTTTGGAGAATTTTCTTGTATAATATAATATTTTAGGTACCTTAGTAAGAATTTTCTCAATGGATATTATTTCAAACATATGTGGCCCTGGTCATGCAAAAAGGTTTTAGATCCTCTTAGCCTGTGTTTATCTTGCCACCCTAATTATTTTTCTTTCATTGTTTTAGTGAGCAGGAATTTTGGAACATTTTACCATAGGGCTAATATATAAGTGAGATCCCGTTACTAAAGTGGTGTTAATTACTGTCATACTGAATTGTAACAATCATATATTAAACTTTATTAAATTCACTGAAAGGTAATATACACACAAGCAAAGAAAAATCCATCCTTGGTCAGAAGAGACGTGTGTAGTGACAGTTCTTACCTGCTGGTGTTGTATGTTCCCATCAAAACTTTTGCTCCATATATACCTTTACTTCTTGGTCTTTACAGAACTTTAATTTGGCTCCTATGACTTCTGAGCAGTGTGTCTATTTTCAGTTACTTATCATATGTCTCACTCTTTTTCACCAGATTATAGGGATGAATAATAAAAAATATGTAGTAAAAGTAAGAGAAATATCTCACAATTATGAAATGCACCGAGCTTCCTCTTGGTGCTGATTAGCAAGAGAGTACCAAATCCTGAGAAGACATAGTGCAGACTGGGACTGTTGCCAGTTCATTTTATAGCCATTTTATTGCCAGACAAAAGTATGTGTTCATTTTTTATTAATAAAATAATCATGTTGTCATAACATCTGACATACAATTTCAGACATTCTCATTGATTTTGCTTAGTACCTGTCTATTCTTATATGGTCAGGTTTTAGCCAAAAGATTCATTCTATCTGCCAAAATAGGGAATTTCCATTCACTTCCAGGATAACAGAGTTGCTACTCTGAACTTCAGTAGAGCAGATTTTAAGCTATTGCTATTCAGGAGGCTATTTAACAGAGTATCCCTGGAGTATGCTTTTGAGGTCTCAGGAGTCCTCAAATGCTGGTCAATCTTTAAGAACCCCTTTTAGAAGTACAGGAGCTGTCAATTTCGTTTTGTGATAAGTCAAACAAGCAGAGCTCAAGACCAGCTTGGCAGGCCAGGAAAGTCCTCGTGAAGCTCAAGGAGAAGAAAAAACTGTGATCTCTGGAAGTAAGGGAAGCAAGGCTGGGCTTCACAGGAAGTTGTAATTCATTTATGCAGGAAGAAGACATGAAAGGCCAATCTCAGGGGTGAGAGTGACCAGCCTTGTGCCAGATAACAAGGGCTTTGTTAAGTATGCTATTAGCAAGATGTGGTCTGAAAAAAATTGGACCAATACTTGATGTTGTTCTATGATAAGGTCACATATGGACATTGCAGCTTGTGTAGTTATCGTGGATTTTAGTGAAGCTTTTTAATACTGTCCCTGACAGCATCCTTCCAGTCAGTTATCCAACTACCAGAAGAGCTGGTACATGGTGCCCTGGGTGAAGAACCAACTGAACAGCAGGGCTTAGGGGTTGAAGGCACCATTAATAAGTTTTCTGATAATACTACACTGGGAGTTGATATTGTCCCTCTTGAGGGACAAGAGGACTTGAAGAAGGGTCCAGATAGTTTGGAGCGCTGGGCAATGATTAATGGAAATGAATTCCATGATATTCACAAGACGGTGAATTCTGAACTTAGGAGGAAGTAACACTGGACACAAGTATAAACTGTAACACTGCCTGGGGAGCAGCCCTGAGGAGAGGGATCTGACAGTGCTGGGTTCTGGGTAGTAGGCTCAATAGAAGTCAGCAGTGTGCCCAGGCAGCCCAGAGGGGAAACTGCATCCTGGAGTGTATCAAACGCAGCGTGAAGAGCTGGTCAAAAGAGGTGATTAAGCTGCTGTATTCAGTGTTAGTGCTGCCCCAATTTGAAGGGAATAAGCTTTCCCTAGAAGTGGTCAGTCAAACACCCAAACTAGTCAGTGATTAAGAGGCATTTGAGCAATACTCTTGATAATACACTTTAACATTTTTTAAATTAGTCAAGCAGCTGGATTAGATCTTCCAAATGAAAGTCCCTTCCAACTGGAAGGGTCTGATCTATTCTATTCTATTCTATTCTATTCTATTCTATTCTATTCTATTCTATTCTATATTTTCATCTCCAGTCCAAATATGAGCCAGGAAAATTTTATGGAGAGCTGATTAAATTTTTCAAAAGATTCCCAATTAGATTGCATATCTCAACCCTATCACTTGCATTGGATCAAACAAGAATGATGAGCAAGACAAGACAGAAGCTGCACTCGATAGCCAGAGTTCCCATCCAACTCTGCATACTCTCTGATACTAAGCTTCTTAATCCAACAGAAAACTAGTTTTAATTTATTGCTTTCAAAACAGGCCAGACTAACTCTCCAGATGCCATGCCCTTTAGATAATTGCAGGGGCATCAATGAAGGTTAGCAAGCTGCAGTAGGTAGAAGACAGCAAAATGCCCTTTTCAGCAGCAGATTACACTAGAATAAATAGCGTATAATGGAACTTCTCTCACAAGATGCTTTTCAATCTAAAACTGAATTCTTCTGTCATTCTTGGATTCTAATATCTTACTTACAATGTTTTATAACTGAGTAAAGTTATCAGTTATCAGATCAGTTATCACCAACCATGAGGATACATCTAGAAAATGTCTGAACACATTGCTGTCCTTTTCCAGTCCTTGTGGTGAGCTTCCTCATTTAATTTGTCAAATTCAAGATTCAGCATTATTATTTCAGTCTTATCAGTCTGAATATATAAGCAAGGCAGACACAGGATAAAACACACAAGTTTGAGTGTAGAGTATTTCTTTGGATGTGAAAGAGTAGTAAAGCAGACTCTTTAGCATAGCTGTTCAACAAAGTAAGTAATAAATTTTGGTAGCAATAGTTATTAATTCAAGAAGCTAGTGAAAATTTAGTGACTTCCCACTAAAATACTGGGTTTTTCAAAATCAACAAAGGTATAAATTTAACAAAACAATAAATATTCAAGGTCATTATCCATAACCCTTTAGCAATGTTATTTACAGTCTTGCAATGAAATGAATATGAGCATTATCTACAGCATAAACAGGCTGGAAAATCAAAAGCACAGACAGCGTATTGAGCTTATTCCTGCTTTTCATACATGTCTCTAATTAATCACAAAATTACTGTCATATCATTGAAATATCTGTAATAGGGAGAATGTAAAATGGGATATCAAATTTCACAAATGTTACCAAAACATTCTTAGATAACAGGCTGTGTCTCTCACTAGCTTCCAAACTGATCGCTGTGTCTCTGTCAAAATAACCCTCTGGAGACATCTTTACTTTTTCATTTCGTGGGACAAGGATATACATTCCAATATTAAGATCAGAATTCAATCTTACTCTGCATCTGACAGAACAGGACCTCATTTTAATTAGACAGATCCTAACTGGCAGATGCAGGATTGATCAGGATAAAAACACAAAGCTGATGAACAGGATTATGAAAAACAAGTATACCTGAAATGTATGTTCAGTGTTTTTATCCATGGTCTGTCTTTTCTTATTTCAGTTCTTCCTATACTACCTGTGTGAGTCCAACAGAATGGAATCAGGCTTTGGTCTCCAGAGTCCTACCTGACCAAGAAAACATTTTACATACATGTTTGAGCCCCTCTAACTTATGTCAGCCTACACAGACTGCCTGTATATTTCAATACTGCTTTAATCCTCAGCTTATTTAGGGAAGTGATTCTTTAATTCAAGCTTCTGATCTATTTAATTCAGTTTTTTTCTTATATAAATTTAACTGGATACGGCACTGTGTTTCCTCCTTAGCAGAAACACGGAACCTACCTGCACCTAGAAAAGTTTATCACTCTTTTAAAATCTTACATTTGTTGATTTTTGGTCTTGGATTGTGTTTGTTTTTATTTATTTATTTATTTATTTATTTAAAAGCAAAGAGATTCTTTTCTTTTCCTGACAGGAAGCCTTGATTTCTCCTTTGATATAAAAATACGTCATGTGAAATGCATAACAGCCCTTTTCATAGACTTGAGATCTCCCTAAACCTACATAAGGTCCCTCAGTGATGTTGAGAAACAAATTCTGAAGTTCTACTGACCTCCCTGAAAAATTTGTTCATATGCTGTTATCTAAATTTTAAAAGTCACAAAGACAGGTACAGCATACTAATGTACCTTCCTATAGACAAAATATTCACTCTTCAGTGGAGTAAAAAGCATAGAAGATAGTATGCCCTCTGGAGATGTCACAAACAGGAAAGCTACTCCCTGGATGGTCACATTGTTCTGTCTCCCAGATTTCAGCAAAGTGTTCAGTTTTCCTCTAACAGTGATTGTATTGAGCACTAATTCTGGCCACTGCCTAGCTGCCCGCTGATCATCTCCTCAAGGTACACTGCACTGTCGCCCCACAGCTGCTTGTTCGTTCATTACTCAAATCTATCTGTTAATCTGATGCTAAGTGCAAGGCTTCAGCACACATTGTAGGGAATTCTAAATGAAGATAAATAAATCCTTACTCCCTCTTCTCCATGTTGTTCTAAAAAACACATTTATTGAATATTTTGTTGTATTCCTCAGCTGTCCTACACACTCCTATAAGAACTCTATAAAGAAGTCTTCTCATTTATGAATTTTTAGGCCTATGGCATCAACAAGAATGGTGACATAATTTCTATCTAAAAGAGTAGTGTAATTGGAGTACTCTTCCTTTTCTGCAGCAATAATCACACAGTGCACAGGACAAGGCAGCAGTTCAAAAACATAACAAATGTATGCACCATGGCTGAGCACATGCTTTGAGATAAATTTCCCTCATGTAGAAGTAATAATTTGAGAAGTAGCATGCTTTGGCAGTTATCTCAGATGCAATTGCATCAGAGCAGTTACACTGCAGCTTTTGCTTCAATGCATCTCAGTTTTAGATAAACCAATTTGTGTAGACATGCCCTAAGAGGTAACCATATGGTAAGTTTGTGAGGCTACATGAACTACACAGTAGAAGTCTCAAAAATTCAAACAATTCTTCAAGTGACAGCTGTGTCTTTATTTTTAATTGTCATCATTACCTGCATCATGAAATGCTCCAGGTTTCAGGTGCTTCTGCTTGATTCTATGCTGCTGTTGAGGTTATTTGTACATGTAGAGCCATGTGCAAAGGAAGTTGAAGGACAGATAGATATTTAATTTAAATTGAGGAAGTTAAATACCTGTTTCTTGTCATTAATATTAGTGGCTTTGAAATAATCATCTCTTTTTTATTGAAGCAAAAAATAAAATGTAATTAACAAAATATCTGGCCTTTAAATCAACCAACTCCAATGTGTCCAGTAGTTCTGAAAGAGATTCTATACACGCCATTTAAAACACAGCATTCATTTCCTTTACTAGCAGCATCTATTCTCAAATTCTGTGTGGGTTCCTGTGTCTCTGGGACTTCTAAAAGCAAAAAGGATTGGTTAAGAAATCAAGGGCTTTTATACTTTGACCTGGATAAAAGTTACAGTATTCTTTAAAGCTTCAGAAGCTGTAGTTGTTACAGTTTCTTCTATTTTTGGAAGAGTAAGCTGCAGAATTTAAAAGGAAATTTTTAGATATGAAAGCAATCTGAAAGAAACAGATACATATGATCACAAAACTATGGCAGGAACACTCATGATGGACTCATGGAAGGAATTCCTGATGTCATATTTCAATAAATGGGAGAACAAAATATGAATTTCTTCTTCGAATTTTCAGATATCCGATGCTTTTAACATCTCTATGGTTTGAAAAATACACTGTGTCTTTTCAATTGTACACTAATCCTAAATCTCAAAGTATCAGTCAGTGTAATTGTCAGTATTAACCAAAAAGAAAAGGAGTTCCTGAGTTCTTCCACCCTAAGACTCAATTTTTTTTCTAATTCCTGTGTGTTTTTATTTTCCTGCTTCTCTGGACACTGGTTATTAGTCCTGCTTAATAACAATATGTATAGATCTGATCTAATTACTCTTTTCATTTCATTGGATTGCTGTTCTGAAATAAAAGAAAGTTGTTAATCCCCAGCTTGGATTGCCCCTTGGGTGTCACTTTGTCCTCTTCTGTAGCACAGATTTTGTAATATCCTAAAATTATCTTGGAGCTTTTGTGAATAGATTCCATTTTGAGATAGGATACCTCTGAAGCTCATAAGGTTTCTGCTCTCTTCCTCTAGCTCAGCTCTAGCTTAATTTCCTCTGGTGCTTTACTGTAAGTCTTTCATTTGCCTCCAGGATACAGGGTTTTTTTATGCACCAAGAAAGGTGGCAGCATCTATCCTGTGTATTCTGGAGAACATTCTTAACAAAATTCTTACTTGTTAGTTACTTGTAATGAAATAGACTAGATTTCATTATCTAAGAGACTCCCTTGTAACCCTTTCTTCCCAAAGTCCTTGTTTCTAATTGTAAAATAGATCAGTCCTCTACTGGTAATGCAGAACACAGAAGCAGGGAACCAAAATGAACAGAAAAATTGAGAACACAGAGAAACAAAAACTAGATAGAGAAAAGTTATCTTAGGCATGTGAATGTTAGATCTCTCAGTCATTTATAAATTCATAGTGTTATTTATTATACAGACCAAAGCAAATCAAAATAGCTGACACATAAAGTATAATGCTGCAGAAATTAGGAAGAAATCTTTAATTGAGGAGTTGTAATACTTTTTTCTATTTTATTTATTGTTGATATCCTAAAATGTTTCATTAAACACATGCAAATAACCTTGTGGTATAAAAGAGTTGATATGAAATGGCAGTTTTTGCTAGATACTCGTAATGTCTTAGGTAGTTCATAGACCATTACTTAGAAAACTGAATGATATATATGAGTGTTCTCATATATATCATGCATCAGTTGAGACCAAAAAAATTATCTCTCTCTTGTTTTGAAGAGATGATGTGAAACATCAGTAGCACTAGATTAATGGGACTTGCAGACTGTATCCCATGGTTTTTTTAAAGTCAGATTCCTATCTCCTTCTGAAAATTTCAGATATAATTCTATATACAATTTCCTGAAAAATACCTTTTTCACAGAATAGGGTAAAAATGCATCTAAATGTATTCAGAAATTAGCATTTCACAAAAGAGGAATAATGATAGAACATGTGATAATATTACCTTTTACTCTTTAAGAGATCACAAGATGAAATGCAGCATTTTCTGGCAACAACTGCTTGGTGGTCTTTGATGGCCAAGTTAAAGTCAGTTTATGAACAAAGGGATACAAAAAATACCTTTCTTGTTCCCCTAAGCTCTTTTTCCTATTTGAAAGCTTATCTTTCCTACTAAATGTTCAACATATTTCTTGACTCAGACTTGAGTATGTCCAGAATCAGTGCTTAAGAATGTTCTGTGACTTTACTGAACATCAAGAAAATCAAAGCAAATAATATGGAAACTACAGGAAGAAATGTCCTGCTTACAGCAGCTGAACACTTAAGGTGTGAAAACAAGAGTTCTATGGAAACTGGAAGAATTTCTAGTGTTTTAAACTGACATGTTCATGTTGTACAGAGACTAAATTTATAAATTCTCATGTTATTTTTATTGCATCTTTACCATGTGATTATTTAGCTACCTAGTTCACTCCTTAGTCCTTCACTTGGTTATGTTATATAATGTTATATCTCATCCTCTTTTGGTACAAGCCAACTGGTTTCCTTCAAAATAAGTCTTTATCAGGATGCTTCTGGAAATGATTCATACCTAAGGGTTCTTCTAGTAAAAAGTATCCACAGACTTTAGGTCTTTATCCTGCAGAGGTCTCTAATTTGGTTTCAGCAGCTGAAGAACCAGTCTCTTTTTTGCCTTCATGTGATAGGCAGGCAGAATATTACCTTATCCCGTGAGTTACTCCGGTGGACTGTAACACCGATAATTTTTTAGGGCTTCAGGAGCACCACAGCAGATGCAAGATAAACCTTTAATCAATAATTTTATCATGTGACCAATTCACCACAGAAAAGATTATCTCTGATGAGTTTGGACATCCCTATTTTTGATACTGGGAACACTTTCTGTAGAAAACACACAATATGACATATTTTTTTCTATTATCACTCAATAAATTTTCATATACAACTTTCATAGATATCTTAATGAAAATTCAATTCCTGAATTTATTTCTTGAAATAAATAATCAAGTTGCAATAAATAATCACTCGCAATAAAAACTGAACTACTGGGAAAACTTCTATTTGAGAACAATGCCTCTTAGAAGCCTGAAAATCTTCAGAACATGAAGGAGCTATTAGGATTCATTTAAATTAGCATAATCCCAAGTCACAAATTGTTAGAGAGCTTTTCTATCAAAGAATAATAGAATCATTTATGTTGGAAAAGAGATCACGGAGTGCAACCATTGACCCAGCACTGTTAACTCTACCACTGAGCCGTGTCCCTAAGTGCCACACTGACATGTCCCTTAAATACCTCCAGATATGGTGAATTCCCTGGGCAGCCTGTTCCAATGCTTGACAATCTTTTCAGTGAATAAATTTTTCCTAATATCAAATCTAAATCTCCTCTGGTGCAAACTGAGGCAATTTCCTCTTGTCACATTACTTATCACTTGAGAGAAGTGTCTGACCCCCCACCTCACCACAACCTCCTTTCAGGGAAATGCAGAGTGATAAGGTTTCCCCTGAGCCTCCTCCAGACTAAACAATTCCAGCTCCCTCAGCTGCTCCTTGTAAGACTTGTGCTCCAGACAATTTACCAGCTTCATTGCCCTTCTCTGGACACTCCTCAACACCTAAATGTGAGAGGCCCAAAACTAAACCCAGTACTTGAGATGCTGTCTCACCAGGGTCAAGTACACGGAGATAATCATAAATAAAACATTCTTTATAAAATTATTTTCTGTAAAATTGAATGTATTTGGAACCAGTAGTGACTATGAAGATTTACAGTACAGAATATAGTGCAATAATTTGAGTTAAACCCAGCTATCCCTCATGTAGGATTAGGACTCTGATCAATTCAAGGATATTACCTTTTCTCCAAATTTTCCCAGTGTTTTTTCCCCAGATAAAACAAGCTATGGCACAGAACATCTTGAGAACTGACGTTAATAATAAGAGAGGAATAGCAGCCAGCTGTCACACCATNAATGTTCTGTGACTTTACTGAACATCAAGAAAATCAAAGCAAATAATATGGAAACTACAGGAAGAAATGTCCTGCTTACAGCAGCTGAACACTTAAGGTGTGAAAACAAGAGTTCTATGGAAACTGGAAGAATTTCTAGTGTTTTAAACTGACATGTTCATGTTGTACAGAGACTAAATTTATAAATTCTCATGTTATTTTTATTGCATCTTTACCATGTGATTATTTAGCTACCTAGTTCACTCCTTAGTCCTTCACTTGGTTATGTTATATAATGTTATATCTCATCCTCTTTTGGTACAAGCCAACTGGTTTCCTTCAAAATAAGTCTTTATCAGGATGCTTCTGGAAATGATTCATACCTAAGGGTTCTTCTAGTAAAAAGTATCCACAGACTTTAGGTCTTTATCCTGCAGAGGTCTCTAATTTGGTTTCAGCAGCTGAAGAACCAGTCTCTTTTTTGCCTTCATGTGATAGGCAGGCAGAATATTACCTTATCCCGTGAGTTACTCCGGTGGACTGTAACACCGATAATTTTTTAGGGCTTCAGGAGCACCACAGCAGATGCAAGATAAACCTTTAATCAATAATTTTATCATGTGACCAATTCACCACAGAAAAGATTATCTCTGATGAGTTTGGACATCCCTATTTTTGATACTGGGAACACTTTCTGTAGAAAACACACAATATGACATATTTTTTTCTATTATCACTCAATAAATTTTCATATACAACTTTCATAGATATCTTAATGAAAATTCAATTCCTGAATTTATTTCTTGAAATAAATAATCAAGTTGCAATAAATAATCACTCGCAATAAAAACTGAACTACTGGGAAAACTTCTATTTGAGAACAATGCCTCTTAGAAGCCTGAAAATCTTCAGAACATGAAGGAGCTATTAGGATTCATTTAAATTAGCATAATCCCAAGTCACAAATTGTTAGAGAGCTTTTCTATCAAAGAATAATAGAATCATTTATGTTGGAAAAGAGATCACGGAGTGCAACCATTGACCCAGCACTGTTAACTCTACCACTGAGCCGTGTCCCTAAGTGCCACACTGACATGTCCCTTAAATACCTCCAGATATGGTGAATTCCCTGGGCAGCCTGTTCCAATGCTTGACAATCTTTTCAGTGAATAAATTTTTCCTAATATCAAATCTAAATCTCCTCTGGTGCAAACTGAGGCAATTTCCTCTTGTCACATTACTTATCACTTGAGAGAAGTGTCTGACCCCCCACCTCACCACAACCTCCTTTCAGGGAAATGCAGAGTGATAAGGTTTCCCCTGAGCCTCCTCCAGACTAAACAATTCCAGCTCCCTCAGCTGCTCCTTGTAAGACTTGTGCTCCAGACAATTTACCAGCTTCATTGCCCTTCTCTGGACACTCCTCAACACCTAAATGTGAGAGGCCCAAAACTAAACCCAGTACTTGAGATGCTGTCTCACCAGGGTCAAGTACACGGAGATAATCATAAATAAAACATTCTTTATAAAATTATTTTCTGTAAAATTGAATGTATTTGGAACCAGTAGTGACTATGAAGATTTACAGTACAGAATATAGTGCAATAATTTGAGTTAAACCCAGCTATCCCTCATGTAGGATTAGGACTCTGATCAATTCAAGGATATTACCTTTTCTCCAAATTTTCCCAGTGTTTTTTCCCCAGATAAAACAAGCTATGGCACAGAACATCTTGAGAACTGACGTTAATAATAAGAGAGGAATAGCAGCCAGCTGTCACACCATATTAGATCAGATTTGTGCCTCTACTCCCTCTGGGAAATGTTCTGAATCATAATTAGTACATAATCAGTTTGTGATTTTAATTGAGTAAAAGCCAGGTAGCCAAGAATCACAAGGAAAAATGGTTTTGTTCTTGAACTTTAAAAAACAAACAAAAAATGAGAACAGTGATCAAACTGGCCTTCCGTCTGTTAAATGAAAGCCACCAGTTGCTTATGAAACATCTAACATTTTTTTCAGTCTTTTTCAATATGATATTTATCCAACCCTTTCAGAAAGTTTTAGTTACAAAAACTGAGCTCTTTCCCTCAAGAACTCTCAGTAACATCATAAAAGGAAATGGAAGCAAACAGTAATTATTTAAGTATGCTATTTATTCCAAGAATGAAAGGAAAACACAGGATTTTGCTACTATTTTGAAAAGTCAAATCAGTAGCTGGAAAAAATGGAGAATGCATTAGGTGTCCAAAAGAGTCTAAGGGCATTATAATGAGTTTATGCCACTCTATACTCAGTATATATTTGGTCATCTGCCATTTAAATTATACACTAAGAAATAAAAGGGTTATATTCTCTTAATCTAAAGTCTAACTTCATTAAGAATTCTTGAATATATTGTGATCAAAAAAAGGAATTTCAGTAGGACATTGCATATCTGGAACATTATGAATGTCATGTGAACAGTGATTCATGTTCTTTTTTTAAAATCTCAACAGCTATAATAGGAAGGAAAATAATATAATATACACTAAATATTTTAGTGTTTTCCCAAGAGACTTATTAATTTTCCATGTTTCAAAAACACCAGTAGGTGTCTCTATTGCTCTACTATTTTCAGAGGTTAAAAAACAAACCCAAACCAAAAGTGACAAAAAAACCCACCACCACCACCACAACAACAATAACAACAACAAACTACATCCCAGACCAACCACCAGCACTGCTCTGTATCACCACAACATAGCCTACATCATTTCATATCTGGAAAAGACATGTGAAGCTTACAGAGAAAAGCAGATAATACTATGGTTCTTCTCTTCTATCTTACTATTTTCCTATGGGAAGTAAATTGTTTACTTAATGTTATGTCATTTTTATCCCAGTATTATTACCATTGTTATTTGGATAACAAATATGATATTTTAAGTTGTGCTTGTTTTCCTGGAATTTGTTATTCCTTGTTTTCTAAGAAATTTGGACCTCATGAAGGTTTGTGTACCAAAGCCACATTTGATGACATCTCTCCTCAGGGTCACACTCATCTCCAAGGCCTCCTTCTAGTTTGGTTTTCACATAGCAGATCATCAGCAATTATATTTTTCACTTTTGAACACTAAGCTTTGATAAAGCTCTCTGAACATCTATAGGGTTTATGGCTTAAGAGTACTCATAACTACTGAATCTTTACACTACCTCTACAAAAAACTTATTTCTTATTGTAGTGGTTTTAGTTCACCATCCTCACATGACACAAATTTAATGTAGTGGGTTGAGCACTCTGGCTGAACACCAATGCACCCACTAAACTTATTTACTCATTTTCTGCTGTGAGATAAGGATTAGGAGAAATGCTAAGCAGGCTCAAAACCTTAAAAGATGTAAAGACAGGTTTATTAACAGAACTAAAAGGAAAATAATAAGAACCAGCATAAACCTTCAGACACTTCTCCTCCCCCCACCTCATTTTCTCCTCCCCATCAACAACATAAAGAGACAAAACCTGAGACTTTCAGTCAGTTTACCACCTCTAAAATAGTCATTCTTCAGTTCACTTAGGGAGAGGAGTTGCTTCTGCCATGCCATGGAGACCTTTTCACAATAAAACTGTTGTCTCGTGGTTCCAATATCACAGAGAATGAGCCGCCCCAAAAAGGAAATCTGTTCACAGTGTGAAAGTCCCTTCCCTCGACACACAGTTCTTCCTGCAACTGCTTTTGAGGGCTCATGTCAGTCTCATGGGGTACTATTTTAAGGATGAGCTGATCTAGTAGGAAAGCAAAGGGTCTTCTTTTCTTCCTCTCTACAAGCAAGGTTTTTCCTATCCCTGGGGCGAGGGTTATCATCTTTCTCATCTCTGTGGCATGGTTCCTCATCTCTCTCTGTTCAAGTT
>VZTR01004669.1:71730-108841 GCA_013400775.1 Chaetops frenatus | reverse complement strand
CCCCCCCATCTCATTCATGAGCCACAGGGAACAGTTTACTATCCTAGTCTATAATCGTGGCTTTACAAAAGATTTTCATGTTAAAGCATCTCTTTTTCCTTTCTCTCTCTGGACTCTCAGTCCCTCTTTCACTGACTTCAGTGCCTCGGTGGTGGTTTTTTCAGTCTTGACCCCTGGGTTCATTTGGACATTTTGGGTTTCCTTGGGTACTTCAAAGAGAGTATCTGAGGTGGATGTGTACTGAATAGGCTGAGTCCATAGATACACAACAAAGGGTTAACCCCTTTGCCTGGACAACAGTTGGATTTCTTGTATTCCATTCCCGAAGGGAAGGGCAGACGGAGAAGCACGTCAGTTCACACAGCAGCCAGAAGCCGCGGCGGAATGCCTGTCTCCCGTCCCGCGGTTGCAGGCACTCCCTGCCGGGCCTGCAGGCACTCCCTGCCGGGCCTGCAGGCAGGACCCGGCCCCGCGGCACTCCCGGGGAAGGAAGGAGAGTTCAGAGCAGCTCAGCCGTCAGGAGCTGAGGAAAATCTCCATAGCCTCGGGCTGAGCCCTCCCCCTGCCCTGCCAGCTGCACTCCCGGGGAGGGGGAAGGGGGCAGGGGCCTCTGCAGAAGCCCCCTGTTACCTTCTCAGTGCTGGCACTCCAATGATGAAAAAACTCAAANGGGCTGAGCCCTCCCCCTGCCCTGCCAGCTGCACTCCCGGGGAGGGGGAAGGGGGCAGGGGCCTCTGCAGAAGCCCCCTGTTACCTTCTCAGTGCTGGCACTCCAATGAGGAAAAAACTCAAAGTTTCCTCTCTTAATATTTGAATATCACAGAGATGCACTCTTTTCTCAGTGGTCAGACAAATATGTCTATCTCAGAAGTGGCCATCAGTTGGTTGTTTGGGGCTACAGGAAACCGTACCCACAGGAACTGCAAGAAGTCCCTCTAGGCATAGCGGAAAGAAGTTATGCCTGCCAGAAAGGAAACTGTGTCTGTCACAGGTGAAAGAGTTACTCGTTTCCAAACCATAACACACACTTATTTTGTAACTTTTAGCATCTCATCGAGTTTGTAGCAATCATGTTGTGCTTTTATTGCCTAAAAATAATGTAGTGTCAAATCAAAATATTTCTGAAAAACAGACAAGTCAGTTAGCTGATTTATCTAGAATAAGAGATATGTATCAATTCTATCTGTAAGAAAGTCTTTCTTTTTCTGATAGATTAATGTATTAATTAGTATGTCTCAATGACTTGTGACATCCTATCTAACAACAATAATAATAATTATAATAATCAGATATTAAAAAACTTTCTATCTAGCCAGCAGATTACACAGACTAACTGCAAAGAAAAAACCTCTCATTGCTTTTTTACTTGACCAAACACTTTCAAAGGCAAAAGTCTTTGCATTGTTTATTTCTCTCTTCTGGATTTTTAAAAGATCGTGACAATTATCATGTTTATTTTGACTGTTGTGGGTTGCTTTTTCCCAAGAGAGGAATCATGGTCTTTTTGCAATATAAATTACTATCTTCAAGTACATGGGGCATTTCTAGCAACTGTCATTTTTCATAAATAGGAATTTCTGTTTAAAATAAATATTTTTCAGACAGAAACTTGAGTCTTCAGACATTCATGAGCAGGAAGTGAATAATTCTTTAACAGTACAATATATACACATTTTTGGAAGAATTTAAATACTTTATTGGGTCAAAGGTAATGTGAATTATGCTCCACAGAAAATCTTCAGCTTGCCAACAGATAAATTAAAAAAGAAACTTGAAAAAATCTGCCTCATATAAAAATTAGAGGCTAATTTTAATAATTAGAATAATTATGAGAATAATTTGATATATTATTTCATAGTATTTATGAGTGGAATTCACTAGTAGTTATCTTCATCCCAAGCAGGTTGCTTGGGGGTTTTGTTCATTTTTTTAAAATTTCCTTTTAAAGAGAATGTTACTACGAAATCTAGTTTTAATTTTGATCATTCTTCTTCTCTTGATTAACTGGTGTCTGCTGATCACTTAAAGCCTAGGAGAAAAATTTACATGCTGTCTTTTCCATTTGCTTTCTGATTTGTTTTTCTTCCAGAACTTTTTTCCTAGAATTGTTCAATGTGATTTTTTTTCAGTAGCAAGAAATGTGGGAGGAAATAAAAGAAATAGTGTTTCCATTCTCCCAAACTTCATGTTAGAATTGTCCTTGAAAATTGCCTATATGTTACTTCCAAAAGCTTGGATGGAAATGGATTACTTAAGGCATATGGAAGTGACTATTAGTTTTATCCTTATGAGAAGAAAGCAGTAAAACAAGAATGAATGTCATCTAGAAAAATATAATGTTTGGGAAAAAGAAAGAACATGGAAAAAAGATATAAGCAAGGCAACAAAGGCTGAAGAGGACAACCTGCTAATGTGCAAGATTGTTCTACAAATAACAAAGCTATTTTCTTTTCTATTCACAAGAACTTTTGTCAGTTTCCTGACAGACAACCTTGCATTAAAGGCTTTTATCACAGGAAAGGAAAATGACAATGTTGATATAGCACTCAGAAGAGGTGATATCTTGCAAGAACAATATCCTGCTTTTATTCATCTGCAAAGGAGGAAAATATATTAGAAGTTCTTCTAGTACATGAAAAACAATCAAACATTGAAGCTCTACTGAAAGATAAATTTCTGGGCAGAACTCCTCCCCCGCTTCCTTGAAAAAACCCCATGAATAGCTGAAAAGTCAAAAAAATGAACCCTGCAATTCCTGGCTTAATATATAAATAAGACATAATCAACAGTATTAAGGCCCCAAAAAAGTGCTGTCATCTAGTATTTTTCAGTACTAAAGCTAGACTAGATCTTTAAGTCAGGACTTTGGACTAGAAAAGATGATATATCTCAGGACTACGGATTCTCATTGAAGCTGTGTCAGGAGAGGTTCAGGTTGGATATTAGGAAAACGTTCTTCACCCAGAGGGTGGCTGGGCACTGGAACAGCTCCCCAGGGAAGTGGTCACAGCACCAGCCTGACAGAGTTTAAGAAGTGTTTAGACAACTCTCTTAGGCACATGATGTAATTCTTGGGGATAGTGCTGTGCAGGGCCAGGAGTTGGACATTCTTGATCCTTGTGGGTCACTTCCAACTCAGGATATTCTATTATTCTATAATTCACTACTAGAAACTTCCTAGTTTTAAAACTTGCAGTATGAATCCAGTTGATATCTCTTTTAGAAGTTTATATATACTATGTTTTTATCCCCCAATTAACTATTTAGAGGCTGTCCATGTAAGTAGTTTTAATTTTTAGAATTCCCCAACTCATACCTATGCATTTCACATTGTCATAGAAGTAGAATAGGGTAATTACAAGAACTAATCTCTGAGGTCTTCCTTGAAGTCTCCTGAACACTGAATTAGTCTCTTGTGCTGAGCTATGAAGTGTTACCTGCAACCTACATCAAAGCCATATACTTCTGCAGGTCTGTTTGCTTTCCCTCTTGCTCTACTGAACACCAAAATAATCTTACTTCTGTTAATTCCTTAAACTTGTCTATAAAATTGATCAGACACTGAAGCAGCAAGAGAGTAAAAGGTGATTGGGAATTTACTAGAAATGTACTTGGAATATTTCTGTCAATTAGATTCTCTGCAAGTCTTTAAGAAACAGTAGAGCCAAAGAAAGGTTAAAGTGAAATTGACCAAAGCAAGAAATATTAGAAGTTTTAAGAAGGACATTTAGACCATTCTCTTCCTAGGAAAAAAATCCTGAAAAGGCATAGATCATTATCTCTGTGTTTTGAATTTGCTTACAAAAATATAATCTAAAAGTGGAATTCAAGTGGAGGTGCATACTCCAGTGAAGTATTATAAAAGACTATGCCATGCACTGAATAATTCTGTGACACCAGTGTTTGTCAGAGAAATCTTTAGAACAGAATTCTACTAGAGTGCTATTATTTTCTGACAAGGAGATAAGATAAATACTTAAGTTATATATTGGTTAAAATCTTAAATTATTGGATATATTTCTCACAGACTAATTCATAGTACACATTTTTCAGAATTATTTTAAAATGATCTCTTTAAAATTACTACAGAATTTTTTTTCTGAAATATTTTTAAGAATTATTGAAGTAGTTTTTGTGTCTCCTGTTTGCTCCAAGTAAATTGCAAGATTTTGCTAGCAGCAGAACAAATCAAATACAACTGAAAGAGTAATCTAGTAGAATTGGAGACAATTTTAATTAATAATTCTTGTGAATGAGTCCATAATTAATATTATGACAGGTATAGTTTTCAGTGCCTTCCTTTGGTGACTGAATTCAGAAAATATTTGTAATACATCAGTGTTTCAGACATTGAGATGAGTAATAAATCCAATGTGCATGTGTTTCTTGTCTTAATTTATTGATTTCATTAGATGTATGCTAAAGATTTATTTTTTAAATAGCTAACTAAACTAATGAATTAAATACTCAATATTTTCATCTAATTCTTTGGGAAATGCTCTGTAATAATTATATTATGTCAAGAAAAATTATTTGACAATACCCTAATTAACAAAATGCAAGTGACATATATTAAATAAAGCTCTGAAGGAATACTATTACATATTTTAACACTATTCTTTAAGGTTTGTGTTTTCCTAAATATCCCCTTTCTGAGGGGATACATTTTTATTTTCTTTGTTTCCCAAAATTTAGCTTTTCCTCAAAACTAGAATTTAATAAATTATTGTTGGAATTTATTTCGTGTTTAAAAAAATAAACAATATTTAGAGTATTGTGCATTAGTGAATTCGTGGTCAGATTTGTGCTGCTGTAAATATATCTGCTCTTGGGTCTGAGGAATAAACCTGTGATCCGTAACTGCAGCGTTAAGCATTGCAACTGAGCAACTGATGAAGATATCTGCAAGTAAGAAACTGAGGCTTCTAAAAAAGAAAATAAAGCACACCAAAAATAAAACATATAATTTTTGCAGTAGCAATAGAGCTGTCTGTTTAATCAAACTGGAAAGATAAACTAAAAATCTAAACCCCCAAAAGAGGTTGCAGTCTATGAAACACTTATTCTACATATATTATATTATATACTATACCATATATCTGTTCTAATGGGAAGCACCTTAGAAATTGTATCTAGGGTGAGGTTTTTGGATTGTTGGGTTTGCTTTTTGGGGTTTTTTTGAGATGGGGGGAAGCTTTTACAAGAATTATTTAAGGCATCCAATAATTATTACAAAATACTCTAGGAAGGAAATGCAATGATTTAGCACCCATCAACCTACAGTTTTTGTTAGGAATGAGTGGTATAAAGGAAGAAAAACCCAAACACTTTAACAGCTTAAAACACCATAAATTATGTTCAGGAAAATGCTAAACAAAGGCACTTTCTCATGAGTCCAAAATTAAAAAAAAAAAATGGTTGACTACCTTTCTCCGTTTTCAGAGAATACATATTTGTCACATTTCCCAGTCAGAACACCATGATCTGAGAGGTGTAGTGTTCAGCCTGAGTTTACCCTTGGCAATTTTCCTTCAGATCATCGGGGATGAAATAATAGCAACCATGGATAAAGAAAAATTTTTACTATAGCAGATACATACCTTCCTATGTTATCCTCTGCCTAAACTGGAAAACATGAAAATTACAGGTTATATCTTGAAAAAATTGCTGTCAAACTAGGAAAAGTTTTTATTTCTGTTTTACCTATGCTGTGCCTACCAGATTTTGGGTGGTATCTTGTAAGTGTAATAATCCATTTGCAGTTTCATGCTGCAACTATCTGATGGCAGTGGTCGTTGGTAGATGACTGTCAGGATATGTACTTGCAATGTGCTCCTTTGTACTTTGCAAACTCTAATATTTCAAGAGCTGCAACCTTACTTAATTGCGTTTAACATAAGGACAGCAGGTAGAAATTGCTGACACCTTCCATTCTGAGACATTTCTTCAGCTGATAGGAACTAGGCTACATTTCAGGATTTAATTTCTATGGGATATACATTTTTCTGATCATAAATTTAATTTTCCTAATTTCAGAAAAAGCTGTGCAGTTAGATTGAATTTGGGGCAATTTTTCCCATGTAAAAGAAACATTAAAAGATTTTTGAAGGATTCTTTGGGTACACACTTGACATGGGTGCTTGCATGTCTGGCTGTGCTGCAGATCAATGGTGCTTAGTAGAGGAAAAGTCTATTTGCTTATGCAAAATCCAGTTATATTTTACCAGGTTGTGGCCATCTAAAAATGCTGTTACGTATTTCATTTATCTGAACATTTATATATTATATATTCTCAGCCTCTTCCAGTTCTTGAGATCCTAATTTGTTCTGTTCCAGTTTACTAACACTGTGCAGAAAAAACAACACAAAATCTACAGGCTTGTATTCCTTGAGTGCTTTTACTTGATGTGCAGAGAGGTCACCTTGCAGTCTAATGATTAAGGAAAATGTCACAGGATCACAGAATCACAGAATCACAAGGTTGGAAGAGACTTCCAAGATCATCGAGCCCAACCGAATCCTAATAACTAAACCATGGCACCAAGTGCCACATCCAGTCTTTTTTTAAACACATCCAGAGATGGCGAATCCACCACCTCCCCAGGCAGACCATCCCAATACTTTATTACCCTTTCTGTAAAAGACTTTTTCCTAATATCCTGTCTATATTTCCCTTGGCACAGCTTGAGACTGTGTCCTCTCGTTCTGTCAGTTGCTGCCTGGAGAAAGAGACCAATCCCCACCTGACCACAGCCACCTTTCAGGAAGTTGTAGAGACTGATAAAGTCACCTCTGAGTCTTCTTCTCTCCAGGCTAAACAACCCCAGCTCCCTCAGTCGTTCCTCACAGGGCTTGTGCTCCCAGCCCCTCACCAGCCTCATTGTCTCCTCTGGACTCTCTCAAGAGTCTCAACGTCCTTCCTGAACTGAGGGGCCCAGGACTGGACACAGCACTCGAGGTGTGGCCTCACCAGTGCCGAGTACAGGGGAAGAATGACCTCCCTGGTCCTGCTGGCCACACCATTCCTGACACAGGCCAGGATGCCATTGGCCTTCTCATGTTCTGATCCCATTCTTTATTATCTTTTTCCTTATCTATTATTAATTGGGGTCATTGTTCTGTCCTCCCCAGAGGAGTGTACCAAGCTTCTTGGTCTCAGAACAGGTAGGAAATACTATCAGGGAAAAATGAAAAACAGCTAGACATTATTTTTTCATACATAAGCACTTTATAAAAAAAGGCTCCAAAAGAGTTCAATATCAATACAAAGATGAAAAGCACTCTAAAGCTATATCCCACATCAAATTCATATAATCATATGCATGTGTAAAATCCAGTCAATATTAATAACCATATACAAACAAAACTATCATGCACACTCCTGTTTCTAAACTACACAATAAAACAAAGTCAATCAAAACTCAATGGACTTTAAATCAATCTGGAAATAAAACAGAAAAGGCCTGAGGGTTCCACTGTCAAAACCAGTATATGATTTTCATATTCTCTGCAATCTTGTCAGTCATTACAATGTTCTCTTCACTTACCAGAGTTCTGGCAGAAACAATTAATTACTCATATGCTTTCTTTGATCGAGGTAATCTTTAAGACCATTTTTAATCTTCTGTTGAAGTGGAACACAGATATTAATCTCTGAAATGTTAGAAACCAGTCTGCATGCACAGATTTTTGACTTGTACCTCAGTTGGTATTTTAAACCCCCAAGCAAAGCTGAAAGATGCAATAAACTAAATAATAAGAAATTTCACAAGCTTGTTTTCAGATAAAGATTTCAGCAGTAGTTAAAACACAAAATCATATACAGAATGCTGAGAAAAGAAACAGTTTTTATTATCTCCTACTGATGACAAAGGGGAAAAAATAAACCAGATATTTTCTCACAGTGGGAAAATCCTTCCTTGATATTTTTTTAGTTCCTTATGGGGTCTTATTTTCAGCAAAATAACTTTAGCTAATACAAGAATATACCCCTTGCAGAAATAAATGCATCTTCCTAGATAGTATCTCCAGCTACTAAAGCAATGTAATTAAATAAAATGTTGCTTGACAATAAAAATGAAGACTGATTTTCTTTTCTTTCCACAAATACCTGCAAGAAATATATATTTTAAAAATGAAAATATTGTTTCTGTTTCTTCTTTTACCAACAACACAAGAAACAGCAGATCAGGGTAACACTGCTGTAGGTCTACGGGCCCCAGTATTGTGGTTCTGTGCCTTATTCTGATTACCAGCCACATGAAAATGCTGATCAGTTATCATCTTTTGCAATATCAAACAGAATTTCTATGTGAGTCAATAGGATGATCCTCTTTTCATTTACTGAGAGGATAACATTCAGTAGAAAAACAAAGCCTTTCCTAATCAGACCACTCAGTTCTCTCTCTCATTGCACGTGAGGCTATTAGCATTTACCACCTGAAGGTAAATGATAAAGACACGGTGTCAACCAGAAAAATGTTGAGGCAAAGTAAATCTTGAAAAGGGAATGATTTTGAACTAACTTTTTATAATCATCAGAGAGCTCTGAGTCTCTGAAACATACATACGGATTACTAGTTTTACATATGTTACAGCCTGGTTTGTTGACTCTATCAAATGTAGACCCTCATCTGTCATTTAACAACCATCTGGTGTCTGTTGGCAAAGCATCATTTCATCAACTGTAGAATATTCTTCGTGTGAGGGCTCTATTCCGAAAGCAAATCTGGAGATACTCATATATTCAGAATGACCAGGTCTTTTCTTCTTTTTTTCTCTTGCAGATCTTTGTGGATTATTATTGATATACAAAGTGTCATTTTCAGGCAGAAACATATTTAACTGCCCTTCAGACCCTGAGGCTTAAAATTAGATACTTATGTCCATATTTAGATTCACACCAAGGAATCTTCTCCAGATTAAGAGAATCAATCAACATATGTCACTCACATAGACTCCAGCCCACGTTTTCCAAGGTGCTCATGTGTCCTCACTTGCTCAGCAAGTCTGGCAGGTGTTGGATAAGGTAATTCATCTATAATGCTAAATGTGAATTGAAAGTTGTAATTTTAAAGAGCAGCTCTTAAAGCTATTTGTTATACTAATTTTCCCTACACTAACAGCCTTTGACAAGTGCCTCTCTAATTTTCTAACTGTTGCTTTGATTTTTATATTGCTGTCTAATAGAATATCAGTAAGACATCAGATTCACTGGAAAGGAAACAATGGCCTCCCAAAATTTGATTTGGTGCCAAATTTTGAAATTCTATACAAATACAATAAGACAACTATGCAGAGTTTCTGCCAAGTGTAGATTACTGTACAAACATTTTTAAATAATATCAGTGTTATAATAAAGGAGAGATTCTTGAATCAGATCCTTTTTAGATGTTTGGATACAGTCATTGAAAGTATTGAGAATTTTTTTCTTTCCATTCTGCAGCCTTTGGTTGAGAGTTGCTGGGACTTTAAAGCACAATCACAGTCTATTTTCTCCAGTGTGTAATTTTCTCAGAAAACCTTGGGCAACTCTGTTGATTTTTCAGTTGTTCTTACTGTGCTCAAAGATGACAATGTAAGTGCTTGCAGGCAGACTCAAGGAGTTGTTAACCACAAATTTTGTCATGTGGAATTTTCTAGCTTTGGGAATATGCAAAAATATGTCTTAGGTACATTTGAAAGCTATTATTTGTCACATTCAATGTTCTTCTGAAAAATGAATTATTCTGTTAGCTATTCAATGCCTGCAGTTCTTTGTCCTTCGTTCAGATATATAACATAATCAGAACTCAGTTGTCACTAGTAAGCGGATGAATGTTTGTATGTGGGTTGTAACTCTAATAATGTGCCTACCCTGCAGTCAAAAGGACTTGTGTATGGGTGGTGCTGTCATTATTGTATCTATAGAAAAATAAGGCACCATATGTACTAGCTGTTCAAATTGATTTAGCAGGTTTTGCTGAGTTTGGCTACAGTACTATGAGTAGTTAGGTGAAACAGTTTAATTCTCATTCTTAGCTGATGTCTTTCTGCCACCTCAATGTACGTCTGTACTAAAAGTTACTAACTGCACTTAAAAGTCNGGGAACAGAGAAGACATCTTATTTTAAATAGCTGGAAAACATTTTGGTTCTCCTCAGTTCTTATAATATATTTTCATGTTCAAAGTTCTCAGAGAAGGTTGTCCTGGATAACTGAGATTATTCCTAAAAAATTACCTTTTCTATTCTTATCTGCTTAAAGATATATATTTTGTAATGTGTTTAGTGCTAAGGTAGAATATAACAAAGCAATCACTGTTTTTCCAAAATAATTTCATTAATATTCATGAAGAAATAAACTGCTTCAGCATTTTTTCCTTCATGACTTTTGGCATTGCGTATGTCCTTCTTGCTTTTGGATTAGCTAAATACTGAATAAGAAATGAAAAAGTTCTTGTTAGATGGTGTCACCCGGTATTAAGTGTTCAGAGGTTAGAACTTTATTTGCTTAAATGGAGCTTTGGGTGAACCTAATTAGGAACACAGAGGAGGGGTAGACTTGAGGTCAATATCAGACTTGCCAGCTTTTCTCATTCTTAAGGGTGGTACAATCTATGTTTAGCTCTGATACAAGGTTGCACTGCTTGTACACAAGGCAAATTTAGATACAGATAAAAAAGAACTCAAATTTCTTAAGAGTGCAGCTATCCACTCCTGTAAAATATGTGTTCACGGCATTGTATACCAGGCTGCCACAACTTTTTTTTTTTTGTTGTTTGTTTGTTTTCTTCTTTATAACTACTGTATGTGACCATCTCTGAACTGAGAAGATGATTTAGACTTCTTCCTGGAAAAAACTTTGGGGCAATTACTAAGAGCAACAATTCCAGACACAAAATCAAATAGGATTATAGACACACTAAATCCATTTTTTATTTTGGCTTGGTCTCAGGATTTGAATCCTTTATGATCTGAGTGATTTCCCTGAGCAATAGCAATACAAAGGCAAAATTTTACCTGGAATTTTTGAAAGATTAAATTGATCCTTCTCCTTTTGCCATCTTAACTATTTGAACTTACACTGTTCTGAGTTTAATAAAGGAAAGTATCCTCACAAATTAAACTCATTCTTTCCATAAAAGGCTAAAACCTGACTTTGAAAACAATCAGAAACCATATCTTACATATACATGTGTTACCTAGGAGATGTTATAATTAAGATATTCTCTGTCTCACAAAAATACTAAACTTCTGTATGTCTTTGAGTACTCACCAATCAACCAGTGCACCTGTACTTGTATCTCTGCTGTTTTGTTGTCACACAGTAGAAAATCTTCTGCTGCTCTGTGACTCAGTCACCATCTTCAACATGGCTAATAACCAGGTGCCATTGTTAATTGGAGGGTTATTAATTGAATTGTGAGATCATCTGTTAGATTTGAGGTTTAAGAAGAATCATGTTGAATATCTGTATCCCCATTGACCCAGCAGCTGGGTGTTCAGATGTTACCTCTGATCTCTCAGTGATGAGAGGTTTCTTGGGAACACCCAAGGCTGGGGCTGCCTCAGTGTCCCCCAGCTGCCTTTGGCTGAGGTGGGGGGAATGGCCTGGGATACTGAGTCCTGCCCTGCCCTGCCCTGCTGACTTGGGCAGTCCCTGATGTCCCCAGGTCCCAGAGAGCAGCTGTCCCATGAGACACTCTAACTTCAAGCATTTAAAAGTGAAATGTGTTAAAATTCAACACCACTTTCAATACAATTGTGTTTTCAACATTGTTTGAAACGCAATTGTATTGAAGGTGGTGAGTATTCAAATTTGGTTTGCTTGGCAGGGTTTTTTTGGAGTACAGAGTGTTTTGGGTGAAAGAGTATATAGGAACTGAAGAGGTCCTCAAGAAAAAAGGTGATATTATTCTGATGAGAAAAATGCAATATGGCTTTCAGGCTTAATTTCTGATAATGGGGGACACTAACTGTATGGAAGGAATGGGTCTGACAGTTGCATTGTCATAGGGTTTGGCAAAGCACTGCAGGAGATCCTAACTGTGTCAGACCCTGTTAGATGTGCATGCTGATGAACTAATTTTCCATTCTCCATTTAAACTAATGCTTTCAGACATTTAAAACATAAGCAAAGTTGAGGGGACACAGCTTTTTCTGTCCTGACAGAGCTTGTGAAAGATTCTAGTCAGTTTTATAAAGGTCTAGTGCTAATACTTTCTCATTCATTAACTAAAAAATAACAGCTCATAAGTGCTTTTAGACATTCTTTCTGCATTAATGTGGTTACCTGACTACACTGTAATGTGTCACTTTCTAAGACTAGACTTTCCTTTGAGTTATAAAATTTCATTAACAAAGAATTTGAAATTATTTATTTTACTTCTTCAAAAGCTTTTTCTTGTATTTCTGTCCATTCCCATATGATGACTTTAAATTAGTTGGCTCAGAAGCTCATATCCTGTTTTCACAAGTGATTAAGAAAGTCCAGCACTATTTTAAGATTCTTTGATTCTGACACATTTATGGGCCTGAACATCTTTATAATTTTTTTCAGATCACAGTTCAGTCTTTTTTTGTCAGCAAAAGTATGACACAAGACACTTCCTCTTACTAAGCCAAATAAAATGCAACTTCAGGTTAGCCAGATTGTGCTTAGTATTTTTCTGTCTTTGTTAATTTAAGTTTCTGCCTGTGACCTGTTGTTCCCAAGTAATGAAAATGTCAGCAATTATTTTTTTAATGGTCAGACAGTTCCTCTTGACCTCAATTTAGTTTTGATCAAGTGATTTCCTACATGTATTATGGTTTTAACTACACATAACTATGCAGTACCTACTAGAAAAATAACAATCCTGGTGAAACGTCCTCTGTAACTTCTATTTCTTGTTCAGTGATCTTGAATGCAAGAATTTACAGTCTAATGGTAACTTTTCCTCTAAGGTTTGACTAGTCTTTCCTCAAAGTTCATATTACTTTTTATTTCTTCTTTCTAAAGCTTTACAAATAATCTGATTTCTTATTATTCAATAAGCATCACATATACTTGCACCTATTATTCTGCACAGAAAGAGTATGCATCTCGAAAAACATTTTTCATCTTACTTTAGGCCTTATCACCAATTTATTTTTTCATGTTTCAGATACTGAAAAACACATGGAGCTTAACTTTCTACTGCACTTTTCAAATACCTTAGGTTTGTGATAAAGCAATGATGAAAACAACATAATTTTTATTTCCTTTATGATTCTTTCCTATATGTATCTAGAGCCCCTTATATTTTTACTGTATATAATGGTTTGTTGTGAGTGAATGGTGTGGCAAATTAAATAATCACAGTCAAAGATATTAGCAAAAAGCAGGTTTTAATAAAAATTTGTGAAAGTGTGATTTAACAGAATTCACTGGCAAGTTTACTCTATAGCCTTGTACACAGATGAAGCATACACAGAAAAATGGCAGGGAGAAGGATGCAGGATGCACCATAACAAGGAGGGTATTTATCTTCACTCACTGAAACTATGAGGATGAGATTGTAGTCAGTCTGGAACTTAGGTGATTTCGCAGTTATTAAGATATGCAATAGATTATTATATACTTAGTGCAGGTCCATTATTGTCATTATAACTTTGCTCCTGAGTGGATATATTCAGGTCACACTGGTTTTACACGTGTGCAAAAAAATGTTTGTTTTTTTTTTTTCTTCATGTATCTTGAATTTCACCTGCTATACCATTGACCAGTGACTCAGAGGTGTATGTACTGTTAAAGTCATAATTTGGTTTTGTCTTCACAGAACCAAATGCACGTACACTTTTTTAATGATTCATGTCTATGCTGAATTACATAAACCCAAGTGGAAGACTTCCGGTTACTGTCAATGCTGGATGAACAAGTGAACATTTATTCTCAGCTCCTTTTTCCTGTCTTCTATCCAGCTGTCTATTGAAATTTCTTCCTACTTTTGACTCTGTTTACAAGCTTTTTTTTGTCTTTTTTTCTTCTGTAGAGCTGTTGAATCATCAATCATCACAATTATGAAATTGTAGACTTTTATAGGATTTTGAACAGTATCATTGTTTTGCATCAAATCAATAGTAACTTTCTTACTGGAGGGGCTTCCTGATTAGCTGATCCTAGAACAAACATGGTTTCAGTCTCCTGAAATGTTATCTGTTTAAGTTCCCAGAGTGACATTTGCCTAATTGATAGGAGGATGCTGACGCTATCCAGAAACCTTTATTGCCTGTTCTCAGTTTCTTCTCTGAGAATCTGGTAATCAGTATCATTATCCTGGTCAGACACTCTTTAACAGTTACCCAAATGTATATTGTCATTTAAGATTGGTATTTTGGTCCATTAAAACTCTGTTCTGAATATGTTACATCTGTTTAAATTGAAGTTCTCTTTCTTGTCATATTAGGCTCTCACATTCATCTTTGCATTTACCATCCCAGTGGCTGTCAACAAATTTCTGATGCATCTATTTCATTAATGTATTCATCTAGGACAAGATATTTCAGTTTTTTTCCTTGTTTCTTGTTTCTTCAACTACCTTATTCCCTTAGACATTTAATACTGGTATGGAAACACACTTGTCTCTGATTTGGCTTGCCTATTGACATACTACTGACATGTTATTTAAGTAGCAAACATTATATTTAATATCTTTTTCTCAACCACCCCTAATATTTTTTTTGTCTTATTTCAGAATGCAGAAATCCTTATGGATACAGTTTTGGATAAATCTTCCCCAACTAATTCTTTTCTACACTTTTTAGACTGTTACCTTTCCCAAACTCATCAGTTTCTAAGTTCACTCACAATTTCCTTAGTTTTAAGTGTCAATAGCTTTGCTCTCAAATTAGTGATGTCAAATGTAGGACTACAGTAAGAATAGGACAAGATTTGTACGATGAAAGGGCTTCTGATTGAAGTGCATTCATAAAAATAGCACTAGTCCTGTATCTCTAGAGCTAACTTCAGGGGGAAAATGTTCTTTTTAATATATTTCACACTGCTTTATTTTATTTTATTGATTACCTGATATCCCAGTATGCATGGTGTAGAGTTGAGAAACTGATGGCACAACATGTCCTTTTGTGTATCAAAATATCATATTTGGCTTTGGTCAATAAATTTTAAATAATGTGCTCTCTGTAGTTTTTCATTTTTTTCATCTTAGGTGTTGCTCATTTGTGTTTCTCTTCTTCATTGCTTTATCATATTGCTCTAATCTCAGTTTATATAGACCTACAATGTGCATTGTGCAATATTCTCTACTGCATTCACAACTGAAATTCAAAAATCTGCATCCTTCTCTAAAAACTTTTTATGCCCTTGAGGAGAACCTACAGTTCACAGGCTTCCCTTCTCCTGTGAAGGTTTTTGACAACTGACACCACATCCTGACAGAGCTGGATGGCTCAGAGAATAGCTTACACTAAGACCAGTCAGGATTTAGGTACTATTTGCTCCTCTGCTTAATTTTCCTGAAAGATTTCAGTCTACAGGATTTTCTAGGATCATGTCAAAGCATGGCATCAGGACCAAATCCTCAGAAAAATACAGTGATGATTCAGCTTTCTTTTAAAATCACAAGGAAGAGGTATTCTTTTTTGATGTAACTCCTACTATGTTACTCAGGCTTATAGCCTTCAGATCAGTATATACAGCATTGCCATTACCACTGATTTTTGCACTGATTTTTTTCTTTTAGTTTCTTTGCCTGCAGCAGCTTTTTTTTTTTTTTTTAAACTCTTTTTTTAAAAAGTGCTTTTGCTTATCTTTTTATGGTACAACCATAATTTTTTATGAAGTCGTAAGGAGTAATTTTTCTGTAGAGAATGAAATATGAGGCCTTGATAATAAAAGTGAGACAGAGACCTCCATGGTGCAGAGAAGTATGAGAATGAGATGATAAAAAAAAAAATGTACACCTAGGATTGAAGCTATGAAAAATTCAACAGTGGTGAGCTATTGTGGTGCAGATTTGGGAGTTGGACAGAACAGAGTTTACAGTAGTTAAAAGAAAAAAGAGTAATTATCTAAAATATAGAAATATATTGTTAGCATCATTTTTACTGGACTAACCATACAGAATGGTGTAAATTAGTTATGCCTTTAAAATTTTAAAGAGACTAGTAGTTAATTTTTGATGAAAATGAAAATCATATTCCCTTATTTGCACATAAAATGTTTTTGAGGGTTACATTGTCAAAGTAGGATACATACATGAGTTCTCCCCTCTACCTATAAGATTTATGTCTTTTCCTATAAAACATTATATAGTTGTTCAGGTGGAAGCTGTTTCAGTTTAAAAGAATTAAATTAGGAATGAGTCATGTATCAATTTACACTAATTGGGAAAAGAGTATTTTAATGTTATGTTCAGTTTCTGTTATTCTTCCTTTCATCTCATTCTTGGTACTCAAACATCCCCTGTCACTCAGGTGTTGATTTTGTTCCTCACAAGTAGAACAATTGGTATTGGTTATTACAATGGTGCTCTGGAAAGTTCTATTTTGTCTAGTTTACATGGAAGTCTTTCCTGAATGACCTAAAATTGGTGAAGGAAGATGTCTGGAATTGGAGCATAGAGAAGTGCCTTGTCATGCTGGAAGTTTATGGATGGCTTACTAAAGCAAGGATTATACTCATGCCTTCTGAATTCCAGTTCAATTCTTTAACATAAAGCTATATATTTTTTTCATCTTAACTCCCAAAATAGCTATGAACTGACTATGGTTTTTTGATATTTCTGTTTCCTTCAAGGAGTTTGGGGGACAGGACACGGAAAAACAACAGATGGGTTAGAGACAAAATACCTTATTAGCCTTAAAAAAGTATATAATGTCTTCAGACAGCCTATATATATTCTCCCTTGTTGACTGGAGTACTATCCTTTTTATTGTCATTACTAAATCTCAGCCATGTAAGATGTGTAAATAGAAAACAAAATGGGATCTAAAAGGACCACTGCAGAGAATTTATGGAAGGAGCTAATGGAAAAAGTAATATAGTTACTTCATAATTTCAAATCAATAACACATAGATGTCTTTAAAGGAGGACCTTTGAAATTGTTTTTGAAAAATAATTTTGTTACCTTGAAGAGTGTAAATTCATTTGAAAGAAATTAATTGTGTAAGGTGCTAGTAATATGAGAAATAACAGAAAAAAATAAAAGAAACCTTAACTTTATGCAGTTAAGAGTGGTACATCAGCAGCCCTTATTAGTCTTTCATCTTTATTATATAATAAGTTTTATTATATAATAAAATAATATAGACTTTTGTCTTTCTGTTTCACTCCCTTCCCTTTTGATGAGCTGTCTTTCTACATTTATGTTTCATGACATGTGCCTCACAAATGGTCTCCCACATAAAGTCTGATTTATCCTTTGGCAAATGCCCATTCTTCATATTAGATTACTATGGTATTAATTATTTTCTTTATTCCAGGTTATTACCAGAGAGAAAAATGTGTTCTTTTTGAATACATTTCAGCTCAAGCTCTTCTGTTACATAAAAATAATTTGAATTTTGAAATTTTGAGTAGTGATTTTGATTGTTGTTATTTTCTTTTTTGTTTCAGTTTTGGATTTTTTAGTCTGAACTTCCTTTTCAAGGAAGGTATAATTAATAGATTAGATTGGATTAGATTAGATTAGATTATGGCAGAAAATTCAGAATGTCTCTTTATGAACTGTCTAGCAACAATAATTCAAATACCTTATTAAGTAGGTTTTAAGACCTCAGTATTTCAAAATGTTAAGTGGAAATGAAGAATGGTAGTGAGGGGTATCTTCAGTAATGAAAATGATGCATCAGCTCCCTGACAGTCCCATGTACTCCTCCTTACTTGGGATAAAGGTCAGTGGAGAATCATTACTAACAAACCAGTTCCAGGATATGCCATCCACCTGATAAAGCAAATAAATTGAAAATTACAGGTTTTTATTTTGCACATAAAAAGCAATTCTTTGGACTGGGAAAATTAGCTAAGCAGACACTACCTTTTAAATTTTTCATTTTGTCAGTGTCTTATATCCATCAAGTGCCAACCTTGCCCTTTTCTCTAGACATGCAATGTTGTTGTCTTTCAATATCTAAAATTGCAAGATCATATCTGTGATTGTGCAAACTTGACAGAATAATGGAAAATTTTTCAGAACATTATTGAACTGTGTACTACTTGTAATTAAATACATCGCTCTAAATCAGAGCTGGTTGCTTTCATGTGTACAATTTTCCCTAAACTAGGAATTTAAAATTTACTTCCAGTCCTGGTTCTGGCCCAGATCAGTGGGAGGGAGCATGGCCAAGATATTTTGTTATTCAATACCACATTACATCACTGCCAGGGGTGGGGAAGATGGACTTTCTTACTTCTGGGAAGGAGAGGCATCTCTCTGGGGTAACAAAACCTGGTAGTGGGAGGAACCTGTTCTCTCTTTTTGTATATTTCTGTTAATAATATTTTTGCTGTTACTGTTTTTATTTTCTTATCTCATTGCTGCTTTCAGTAAATTGTTCTTATCTCAACCTGTGATCTTTGCCTTTTGTGCCTGCAATGCTCTTCTCCAGCCATGTTCAGGGGTGCAGGAGGGTGGAAGAGGGGGTGGAGAAGGGAGAAGTGGGGGGAGAGGGAGTTAGCAAGCAGCAGTGTGGTTTGAGAGGTCTTGCTGGGCGAACCAGATTCGGGAATACCATTCCTAAACCATGACACTTCCCCATGTCTGAGTTTTTATACTTTTATTTTTCCTGAAGATTAAGTCACTGATAAACATTTGGCAAAATAATGAGAATTCATATTCCTCATTTCTTGATTTTTCTTTGTGTACTCAAGGAAAAGTATTTTGGAATGAGAAGCTGAGGAGGATTTACCCAACTAGTATGCACACTCATCGTGAAGATGAATAATTGTCTACTTTTCAGAACAAGTCAAAATTCTAGTAAAAATTTTAACTTTCAGCAGCTGATGGAGAAAGGGAAACTTTAAATGTTTCAGTGAAATTTCAAATATATGTAGGTGACATGGGTGGTTAAAGGAAAAAAAAACAAACAAAAACCTACAAGAGTCAAAGCTAAATACTTAATTTAGCAGCTCTTTTCTGGAGTATTTTTCTCATTGTCATTCATTCTCTCTGGGCACTCTCTCTCTCAGGCTACATTTCTCTGAAAGAAATACATATGTTGAAGTATGTTAACTTTTTTAACCATTCTGGTTTTTTTTAACAACTAGAAGAGTACCCTGCAGGTTCTCTTTGTCTTCTAAAAATTACTTCCATTTTACTTTATTTAGAGAATCTCTTGCCATCCCTCTTTCATGTCTTTGGTAGATTTGATGCTCTTTCACCATCCTTAAAGCCAACAATTCAGCAATAGATTAATTTTATCTTTTTTCTCCTCTTTCTTTACCCTAACATTTTCCCCTTTATGTATGCATTACAGTATGACTTTGAAGAATTGAATCTTGTATTTAAAAAAAAAAACAACATTGTATATATTTGTTAACCTTGCAAAAACTTATGATTGAGATTCCTCAGATAAAATCAGTGATTCTAACTTGAGGTTAAACAAGACTGTAACTAACTGTTCTATCTTGATGATGGGTATGAATGAAAACATAATACACATACATCTGTGTATTACTTGATTTTATTCAAAGCATTTCCAGATATCCTGGAAAGGATTTATTGAAGTGTATCATGTGGCTGAAACTCACAGGTGGCTTGATAGTTCAAACAGAATGAATCCATTTGTTATCAGGACAAATACTTTTTTCCTTATGAGACATCAAAGAGAAAGACACATAATGCTAAGAGCTGGATTGTAATTCAGTACTGTTAAGTGCTGTAACTGCATGTTTCAGAGAAAACACTGGTTATGTTTCCCTGTGCAGAAAAAGTAGAACAGATGAATTGATCAAAACATCAAAATAAAGTGAAACAGAAACCCAAGAACCATTTATGGTGAAAACACTGCTGTAGAATAATGTTAGGACTAGCATAGCTAGCCCTATCAACATGGTAAGATGTAGTGTTTCAGAATACCAATGCAGGGAAAAAAATATACAGTTATTTGTCTAATTTTTTCTGATTTTCAATTCTAATAAAAAAAGTTATGATTTCAGATTTCTGAACAGTTTTTCAACATTCTTTTTGCCTGAAAGATTACTCAGTAAAGCAAGAGAGGCTTCAGATTCCATGTCATTTCATATCAGCTGCAACTGTGTGTAGAACACATAGTGGATGTCATCTTCCTTAGACACTCACTTCTCACTCATTCTCAGCAATGCTTTAGGGAATGCAAGACCTGCATGTTAAATGTCCCCCTCCCAGGTAGACAGTGTGAAAGGCAGAGAGGTATATTTCCTATGTCTTATAAATGATCAATAACTTGGTGATACTAGCCTTTAAATATTACTTTTTCAAATACAAGATTTTCTTCCTCTGTTCCATTTTGCATGCTCCAGCACTTATACCAAAATATCTATAAAATATTGTAAAGGCAATTTCAGAATTGACAGGATTTTTGATCCCCCCCACTTCTTTTTAGGCTTTCTGCCTAACACACTGAGTGCAAAAAAGTAGTAATTTGTTTCAGGGTCTTGTTACTGATGTACTCTGGGAGCAGCTGTTCATAGGCAATTTTCTTTAAAGCGTGAAGATGAGAAAAGCATGAGCTTTGGTCAGGAGGACACATTGTTGATTCAGTGGAGATTACTTCAGCATATGGGATAAAAACAAATTAGTTATATTAGCTAAACAAAAGTTTTCACAGGCATAATGATTCTTGAGCATTCTTAGTGTTGTTGTGAAAAGCAGTGGCTGTGGCTCAGAATTAAATATATTTATATTTTTTATTGGAAATTTATCTGTGTACTTAGAAAATTGCATATGTAGAGTAATAAGCAAAAGAATAAGGAGATTTGTGATTTTATAGTTGTTATTATTAATGTACATGATAACAGATTGTTTATTGTAATGTAAATTGCTTTCTTAGAAAATGTTGAGCTACCTTTATTTCTATGAGAGCACCTCACATGGCTTTGGCTATCCCTGGTTTTTTTTTTTTTTAGAATTAGCTGTATATTAGGAGAGCCAGGAATCTTATCAGAAATTTCTATGAAGATTAAGATTCACTTTACAATCTAATTTTTTTTTTCCACTGGGAAACAGCAAATGAGACATCAAAGATGTAATATGGCCTTAAAAATCATATTCAAATTTTCTTGAAATCACTTCATTACTCGCCAGTTGTAGCAGGATCAGGTGCCTATCTCCCCAACAGGAAACTGGGGTTGTTTAGCCCGGAGAAAAGGAGGCTCGGGGGAGACCTTATCACCTTCTACAATTCCCTGAAAGGAGGCTGTAGCCAGGTGGGGGGGTCAGTCTCTTCTCCCAAGAAACCACTGACAGAACAAGAGGAAATGTCCTCAAGCTGTGCCAGGGAAGGGTCAGGCTGGGCATCAGGAGGAATTTCCCCATGGAAAGGGTTACTAAACATTGAAATGGACAGCCCAGGGAGGTGGTGGAGTCACCATCCCTGAAGGTGCATAAGAAAGGACTGAATGTGGCACTTAATGCCATGGTCTAATTGGCAAAGTGGTGATCAGTCAAAGGTTGGACTTGATGATCCCAGGGGCCTTTTCCAGTGAGATGACTCAGTGATTCTGTGAGCAATACTCCTGATGCTGTTACAATGGTAGTCATGGGTAACTTTCACTAGCTTTACAAGGATAAAACTGAATTTCCTTGCAAGAGCTAACTACAAGAGAAACTAAATAATCCGTGTCTGTGACTCTCACAACTGTCTCAACAGTATCTCTAATTGAGCAGAGGATCATGAAGTACTGCCTGAAGTATAGGGTTCTTCCTTAATTCAGAACAGAGTGCTGTCAGTTCTAAATTGTATTAACTCTCTGCTTCTTTAGAGAGTTTGAGGAGTGTTTTATTTTCCCTTTTTATGTATAGCTAAAAGTAAGTCTCCTCTGCTGTTTAATTCAGATTTTTGTCTGCCGGACTTCTGTTAGCCTGCTTTTGATGAATTTAAATTTTCATTTACTCTCAAGTTCTCTTTTCAAGTAATTTTTATTTTTTCCAAAAGAAAGTCTGTTAAGTTTTTTTTGTTAGTTGATCCGTTGTTTTTTTCTTCTTTTTCTGAAGATATTTCACTCAAGGGAAGTCTTCTATTACACACAGCAGTATTGTGTTTATTTTGCTGTGCCCTGTATAGCTGTCTACCACTGTCTCAGAAGGATTTTTGTCCTAAAGCTTTCTCACAAACTGACAGGAATTGCACAATATGTAATTCATGCCCTTATTTTCATTTCATAAGAAACATCTAGACATCTGATAGCATTATTTGTTTTATGCTAGTGGATCACAAAGTGCTTTATAAACAAATAGAATACTACCAGTTTAATATCCTGCAGTAATCACTTAACACCTACATACTTCACTCAGAGGTAAAACAGAGCATTTGGAGTAAGAGTTGTAAAATACTACTTAGTAATTACTTCAGGGTGATTTACCATAAGTATCCACATTTTCACTGACAGGGTATAATTTATTATGGCATTTGTGCCCATATAAGTAGGCTTAACATCATTACCCAGCTTGACTCTTTGTCCTAAACATGGATCAGATAATCATGTCATGTGGATGTTTGCATGGTTCCTTTGAAATAAGATACTGCTAGTAGTCCTCTGTCACCTTGTGCCACGAATGCAATGTTTTTGGAGATGTGGTGTTTTTTTGCATATCTCCCATACCAGTTTGGAATCAAAATATACCTCTTGACTGTCCAATAGACTAAATAAATCCTCTTATTTTCAAAGATGTTTTCCTGGTTCGTCACCACTCTATTTAATATAACTTGTCTGTCTATATACTGACATTCTGTCCATATGCTTGAAATTTTCATTTATCACTGGTAGAAAGAAGAAGTATAATTAACCTTCTTAAGTTTCTTGAAAGAGGAGAGAATGAAGGAAGGAAGCACCTACATTGCAGAGTAATACTTTAAAACACACTAGACCTGTTTATCTTAGAAGCAATATAAGCATATGAGTTCAGGTTAGGTGTAGGTAGAATTATTTCCCACCTGCTCTTCATATTCAGATTATTTTTCAAAGAAAATTAACTGCATATAGAGAGTAGATGCACCCAAGTGCACATCTCAGTAGGAATGATCAAGATACTAGCATATCAGGATATATGGAGAGTATGCTGTCACTGCAGTTGGTCTGTAGGCCAAACACCCTTTCTGCAAGCAGAGCTGAAGGATATTGATCCATCTGGTAATTTAATTATGGTTAATTACACAGTCCACTAAATGTCGTTCCTGTCAGATGGTTAAAATTTCCTATCTGGCACAAAAAGTTAAATGTGATTTTTCAATAACCTTACATTTCTAACAATTAATTTACCAATTTCTACTGATTGAAAATGCCAAGAGCACTTGTTTCCCATGATCTTGGCTACAGCTTTTTGTCCCCTTTTTGGGTACTGTGCCAAGTTCAGACACACACAGTTTTCAAAAAAGAATTTGTCAGAGAAACGGTAAAGAGAAAAACTGTGGAGACATTTTGTTTAAAATTAATAAACAGTAGCCAAAGAAGAGATTTTTAGGATAAAATTTACACAATTGGAACTGTGTAGCTCCAGAAAACAGTTGAATGTAGATTGGTTGATTTGTTTTCCCAGTCTGAAACCCAGCATTTGGGAGTAGATGAGGAGTGGATTTATGTAACTTTTCTCCAGTTTATGAGCAATAAGTTATTATTCAAATTCTCAAAGCCAAATTTCATTAGATTGAAGCAATATTCTGTGTATATTGAATTCAGGAACTTAATTATATTGTAGTGATTTAAGAAAAATGTTTTTCCTTTTTGAGTCATTTTCTATTGAAAAAAAATTTCCTAAATTATTTGTAAAGAGGATTTTCTTTTTTCCTAAATAGGATTACTTTTTTGGGCCCTCTGGTAACGTCAAGTGTTTTTGCAGCTGGTGCACTTGAAGTAATTAAGTGACGGGAATTCATCTTACAAAAAGAAAAATGAAGCCAATTAAGAGAATAAAAAGTTAATTTTGAATGTCATCTTCCACACGGTCAAATGCTAATGTTTTGTAGTGCAGAACTACTACAATGAAAGAGATGCATAGAAATATAATTATATCAGTTAAAATTATTTTAAATGGGCTTAAAGAGCCATTTCTTTTTTATATCTCTTTAAAAAAAATAGATGCATTGTTATTCAATAGCAGACTATTTTATTTTTTGTGAATGCATGACATATATCTTGCTCTGTGCACAAACAGGTAACAAAGACTGCATTCCTAGAATCTGTAATAAAGGAAGTATTCTCATGTTGCAGTGCACGTGACAAAAGATTTCATCTTGAGATATTTTTACCAGGAACTTCAGTAATTGGAAATAAAATCAAAAGCATTTCTTGAGCAACCAAAAATTGGAATTCATCACAAAAAAGATTAAAATGCAGATCAGCTTTCCAGCAGGAAGCTACATTAACATGATACTAACAGTTAAGAAAGTTTGTTTAATGTATTCCAGTAGTGAAATTTATATGTTTGTGAAGTACCAAACAAATCTGTTTGATTCTTTTAATAACAGTTGATAAAAATAGAAAACTGATATTGGAGTAGGATCATGAGCTCTGGATTGGCTTGGTGGCATGAACTTTTTAAACTGTTGATGTCATTAAGAGGGCAGAGACCAGGGGAGAGCAGTCTACTTATCACAAGGATATATACAAAACTAACATTTTTAAATATTGTTTTTACATATGCCTGGAGAATTTATAAGTTTCAGCTACTCAGTTGATACTTTAAACCCACTCTACTGTGTGGGATGTTGACTCTGGAGAAGAACTGCCCATTCTTCCCTTTAGAACAACTAGAAATAAGATTTGGAATACATACTTATATATATGTGTATGTACATGTATATATATATATATAATGCAGTTGTATTTCTTCTTAATCAAATAATATACATGTAAATGAAAAAGACTTCTTAGGGTTCCTGATATTTTTCTCTAGTTCACCTTCTCACTATGCAAAAAATGTGAGCATATTGAACATGGAAAGGTTCTCCTTTTGACAAACAAAAAGTCCTCACAACATCTGGCAACACATCTGTGTCCCACTTTTGTACAGAGTTTCTTGGTGGCTTTGGACAAATGTCTATTTAGAATATCCATTATTTCTTAATGTGCCTATTCTTTGTTTTAAAGAAGGGTAAAAAGTTCTATAATCAAAATTCTAAAAGGTACGAAGATTATGAATTCATTTGCTGCCTGATGGCTTTGTGAATTCCCTGTCCAGGTACTGAAGGTACTGCCTGGTCTGCCTGTCCCTGCCCAGCCCAGGACTCCCCTCACATGGCCTGAGGTTAAAGACCCCCTGTCAGACCCCCAGGCCCTCAGCCCCTGCCTCCCCCATGGGCCCTGCTGAACCTTGGTCCCTGCCTGACCTCAGCACATCTGCATCTCCTGGGAGGTGCCTGAATCCTGGGGCTGGAGTTACCTAGCTGCACAGACGACACAAAAATAGAATTCCAAAGATATTACTGAGCTGCTTGGGAAATTTAAATTATAATCATAGGTTCTAATTATGGGGTTTTTAGTCAACTTAATAGAACAGTTTAAAAAATATATATCTTTGAATGTGTTTTTTAAAATAAAAATTCCTGAAATTTCATGTTTGAGTNAATAAAAAATCAATATTTTTTATTTTGTTGTTTTTTTTTTTTTTTTTTTTTTTTTGCTATAGAATTGTCATTGTTGTTTATTTGATATTAAAGAGATACCAGTACAATCTAGCAGGGGTTGAAAAAATATGTACCATATTCTAAACAGAATGATTCATTTTTCACTGAGAATATATTTGAATTGCTGTTGGTTAAGGTTTTTACTTTCTTCTCAAGCCTGAAGTGTCACAGGCTGATTCACGTAGCTCTAAGTAGCAGCAAATATCAGAGTTTGAGAAATCACAGTTTGTTTAAAGTATGTAATTACAATATACTTTCAAAAAGGTTCAAGTGATTCTTGATCACTCTTTATTTCATAAAATAAACTATTAAAATTTTAAGATGAAAAATAATTATTACTTGACATTATTTTTCACATTTTATTTCCAAAAGTTTGGAGTTGGGTTTTGTGGTTTATTTTGGGGTTTTTTGGGGGGGAGAGGAACATGAGTGTGGATTTGGTGGTTTTTTTACTTCAGCTTTTGATCAGGGAAGATTTTCAAAGCGTTGTATAAGTATATATAAAAATATATATAGTCATAACTGCTATGCATAGCAAAAAACCCCACTTTTACTGGTCTAAATATTCAAGTGCATGGAGTTGGGCTACTTTTTCCAGACATCACTGTATTCTAGCAACAGGCCATACCATAGATGGTCAGATTTCAAGTGTATATATGGGAATAATTCAATTTAAGGCATGATGGGGAACATTTATAGATTTAGGGGATTTGCTTTTTTGTTTGTTGTGTTATTGCTTTTTGTGGTGTTGTTTTGTTTCTTTTTTCTTTTAATTCTGGTTTTGATTTTACATTTTCTTCTTTTTGTGATATCTTTGAGCCAATGCTATCTGTCTTCCTGCCATCCAATTATTGCAAGACATTTTGATTCTGTAACTAACAGTATTACTGGTGCAATTATCCATTCTATTAGCAATGTTCTTTTAATGTCTTCTAGGACATAAAGATTGCAAAGAGCTTGAACAGGGGAGGGGAAGCTCTGCCTCAGTCATCTGAATCTAGGAGAGCAGCCTCCAGTTAAACACTTAAATGGCTAGTACCTTCAACTTCTTTTAATATGAGTCACTATTGATAGCAAGAAGACTTTTCTGAGCAGAGCCTTGTAAACCTGGATTACAGCTTGTAGATATATATGCTATTATGGCCATTAGTCATGTTTCCAAGCATGCTTCCTTCTAAAATTGCCAGATAAATCAACAGATGACTGTAAAGTAAAGTAGAATTTGTCTTTATTTTAGATCAGTTCATTTTTTTCTAAGAGGATGTTCTTGAAATCCTCCTCTGCCTTTCCCCCTTCACTATTTCTACATTTATAAGTCTGATATGGATTAATAGTTGTCATGGTCTCATCATAAAAATTATTTTCAAAGAGAGAGAAGGGTAGAGATTAATTAATCTTTATCATGACTAATTAATCTCACCTTAAACAGCACTATTAGTCAGCACTTACACTGGGGTACCTAGACTTAGGAAGCTCTGATTACAGTAATATTTCTTCCCTATTTGTGGAATGACAGAAAAATCATACATTGAGAAAACATATTTAAATTGATTGCATCTCAGCCATTATGCCTTTGGGCATTAGCCCATTCTTTGGACTGCTATGATGGTGAAAGTAATAAGACCATTATTATGAAAAAAGACATGAAAAAAACTATTGCCTCAATGAACCTTTAAGATCTTTACTATATCAGACCTAACTCCGAAGGAGGGTCAAATGCTAGAGGAAATCTTTGCATTTCATTGGAACAAAAAGAAAAAAAAAAAGATAAAAAAATCCACCACCACCCTCCCCAAAAAATCCAAACACCTCCTTTTCAGTCGGTAATCTAGTTCAAAAAGAGATGTCCACCAACACTAGGTAAATGTGGGTTCCACTTGGTACACACTAAGCGGCTCTCTGTACATAGCTATCCTTTTTAAATGTAACTGTCTTGGACCTAAAACTCTGTTGGATGCTTTTCTTCCTCTGATTTCATTACAGAAAGGAAAGATAAAAACTAGGTATGGGACAAGAATTTTCCTCCGACTTCGAGGCAGAATTAACCTATCTACCCAGTCAGACTTGCAGTGTCTGAAATGTCACTCTATTGTATTTTCAGCTATGCAATGTCCTTGAAGAACTGCTCTGACAGCTTTATGAGTAATTATCATTGACCCTCCAGTGTTTTCTTGAAAATGAAATTTCTGATAACAATTATCTTCTAAGAATCATTTAAATCAGCAAAATTTGTGTTTGACTGCATTATACTTTGTGGAAAAGGTGGTAAACTCAGGTGCAGTGGAAAACATGCAATTACCATTACTGTTAGGATGCTAATTTGACTTTTCTAAGATACAAAGGCATAATTACTTTTAATGTTTACTGGCTCACATTTATTCCTCTTACATTGTCATTGGAGAATTGTTATATTTCTTCTTTGCAGTATGTTGAATAATAGAATAACAGAATTCTATTAACATAAATATGAGAATTTTTCCAGATGAATGCATTTGAAAAATTATGTCCATTGAATATCAGAGCCACTAAGATTTCTTTCTAAGCAAGTTAGGTGATATCAATGAAGAGTGCTTGTTTTTTTTGCCTGGAAATTTTATTTAGATGGAAGATTGAGCTTGACGAGACAAAATATTAATAATTCTTTTATATATTTTGTAATCTCTCCTACTCAGAAGGACTCGTGCAGTTGATACACAGAAAAAGCTATGATTTCTCAAAAATATATCAGCAAACAAATAGGCCAAACAATGTCATTAGGGAAGAATTTACACACTTAGATTTTAAGCAAGTGAAATTTCTTTCATGCTGTGAAAAGAGTATAGGTAAATATTCTATGCATACTCTCTTCTGAAGAATGGGGTTTGCTGTTATTTTTAAGCCACAAGATACATATTTGCCTCAGCATCTTTTTTTAACTTGAATCAGTCTTGAGAAATATTTCCTGGAAGATTTTAGTTCAAGCTTTTTTGGATTTTTTTCACATTAAGAATGTCCCAGTTGCAGTTACTATGCATGGAGATAAGTGGATTCTATAGCTGTCAGCAATAGCTTAACATTTTTATGCAGAATTCGGATGCTTAAGGATAGATGGTTAATCAGGCTGGTTAAGAACTTTTGTGAAACATGGGAAAGATCTTGATTTTGACAAGGAGGTTTTTCAGCCCGAATTTTGCTAGGGAGGTTCAAACAGCTTACTGATTGGTCTTCTTTCTTGTTAGTCTTTTCCTGAAGGTCTTAGGCAAATTTTTTCACTTTTTAAAAAAACTTGAGTAGAGGCTAAAATGCTGATAGAACTCATGTCTATTTAACAAATGGCTAAGCTTTCAGACATAAGCATGTAGTTAACCCTGAATGGACTGTATGTCCCTCAGCAGAGCATTGGGCTCTGAAAAGAATGTAGCTGAAGATGAAAATATGATGATCCAGCTTGTAAGATCCAGTATTTTATGTGGAGTCAATACAGGGAAACAATCTTCAGTCCTGTACATGGGTGGGAGAGGGCTCCACAGATCTCTGCATTGTGTTTGTCAGGCACTGTGGAGAGGCAATGAAGGAATGCAGTCTTTGTTGGCTGTACTATTTGTCAATGCAAAAGGAAGGTAAACCATCTGTAGATTTGCACTTTCCTTTTGGAGGATCAAACACAGATTCATAGAATCTTTAAGATTGGAAAAGACCTCTAAGATTATCGGGTCCAACCATTAACCCACTTCATTCATCAATAACCATATCCCCAAGTGCTACACAAATCTTTTGAACACTTCCAGGGATGGGCCACCTGTTCCATTGTCTGACAAGGACTTCAGTGAAGAAATATTTCCTGATATCCAATCTAAGCCTCCCCTGGCACCTTGAGACCATTTTGCTGGTCCTGTAAATAGTTGCCTAAGAGAAGAGATTGTCCCTACCTTGCTACAACCTCCTTTAAGCGAGTTGTAGAGAGTGATAAGGTTTTAAACGTTAGCATCAGCATTATACTTTCCACATGTTCTTCGGGTTCACATTTGATTTTTATGGTATTTTTAAAGGAACTTTCTTGTTAAAGCGACAGTTATCATACCATGGTTTAAGAAAGCTAATGAGGAACAACAGTCTATCCTATATGAGATATAAACCTCATATTGAAATTTCAAGTCTTAGTGCTATTTTGGGGTTCAGTCATGGTCCCAAATATTAAGTGTTTCTTTGAAGTTAGAATAAAGTGTTAGCTATTCCCTTTAACCATTACATTCTTTTATACTCACTTTCTGGTTATTTTTGCCCATTTTGAGGGTTTGTAATCAAATAGTGATTAGAAGGTGTGATAAGTAAGCTGACAGATTTGAACAGCAAAGAGTAGAAAACTTCCAATCTTCTTTTAAATATTTCAGACTAAAACCTAAGTTTTTCACTCATTCTGCTAGCATGTGCCTTCACAAATGTTTCAGTTCAGTCACTCCCCCCATGAGCAGGACTGAGGAGAGTATAAGAACAGTAAAAGTGAGAAAATGCATGGGTTGAGATAAAGACAATTAAATAGGGAAAGCAAAAGCCCTGTACACAGACAAAGGAAAACAGTGAATTCACAGAATCCATCAGGAACCACCACAGTGGCTCATCTGGTTCAAGCTCCCTTCTCAAACAGGGTCATCTTAGAGCGCGTGGCACAGGATTGCAACCAGAAGGCTCTTGAATATCTCTAGGAAGGGAAACTCTACAACCTCTCTGGGAAATCTGTTCTAGTTCATGTCACCTTCAAACTTCTTCCTCATGTTCAGGTGGAACTTCCTGTGCATCAGTTTCTGCTGATGGCCTCTTGTTTTATTGGTTGGCACCACTGAGAAGAGCCTGGCCCCATTCTGTTGATACTCTCCCTTCAAGTACTTATAGACATTGATGAGGTCCCGTCTCCACTCCCTCAAGACAAAACAGGCCCACCTCTCTCAGCCTGTCCTCATAAGAGAGATTCTCCAGACCCTTGGCCAACTTAGCAGCTCTTTGCTGGACCTGGTCCAGGAGATTCAGGTCTCTCTTTTTCACTGAGGAGACCAGAACTGGACACAACACTCCAGATGTACCTCACCATGGCTGAGTAGATGGGCAGGGTCACCTGCTTCAGCTTGCTGGCAATATCCCAGGAATACTTTGACCTTCTTGGCCACACTACTGGCTCATGGACAGTTTGTTTTCCAACAAGACCCCCAGTCCTTCTCCACAGAGTGCTTTCAAGCAGGTCAGCCCCAGCCTATACTGGTCCATGGGGTTATTCTTCCCCTGGTGCAGGACTCTGCATTTGCCTTTGTTGAATTTCAGAAGGTTCTTCTCCGCTCATCTCTCCAACATACCAAGGTACCTCTGAAGGTCTGCATAGACTTCTCAGATATTGGCCACTCCTCACAAATTTGTCATCCCTGAACTTGCTGAGGAGGCACTTTGCTCCCTCATCAAAGTCACTGATGATCAAATTAAGCAACACTGAGCCCAGTATAGAACTCTGGGGGACAGCACTAGTGAAAAGTCACAAACTAGACTCTGTACCACTGATCACAACCCCCCGGGATCTGCCACTCAGCCAGTTCCCTGTCTCATCCATCCCACTATCCACTCATCCAACCCACAGTTCCTGAATTTGCCTATGAGGATTTAATGAGAGACAGTGGTAAAAGCCTTGCTGAGGCAGACAATGTCCACAGCAAATTGATTCACTGCTTCCCATGGGCCAGCAAGTATTCAGTCATCCCCAGGAAAGCAGGGCTCCATCATGCATCACAATGAATTGAGAAGAAAAATGCCATTACCCCAGATATTCCCTCCTTCTCCCTCTTCTTCCCTTTTAGTATAGTCTCTCTATAGCTTAAACTATACCAAGTGGTTTATTGATTTGCTAATAACATACAATTAATCAGCAATCAGTTAACTGTAGATTCAAGACCATTATCTGCAATTCAAAAGGAAAATCACTTTCTCTTCTGGAATATTTACCCACAATTTTCTCAACATCCTTGTGTTGTTAATCCTGAAAAGTTTTTGTCAGAGGCACATACACAGTTACTCTCCTTACTTGCACACCCCTTCTGAGAGTGCTCCAGCTTTAGGCAAAACTATGCATATCCAAACAGCTTATTGATCTCAATGCCATTGAGAAAGCACCCCACAAGCTCAGGTTCACATCCTCTGAGTGTGGGTCTCTGTGTGCCACACCCCACTTTGGTACTGCAGTATCTGGGGGCAGACATTTCACATCAGCTGATGGTTTGCAGTGTTGGTAGGGAGCAGTAGGTGCTGGTGCTTTCAGCCCAAGGTCTCTCCCCAATGTTAAAAAATATTCATGTTTCTTTAAGCCTCTTTTCAAGCTGAAGTCTTTGTGTCAAACGATTTGATGAATCCCTAACTACTTTTTAATCTGATTGATGGTCATCATCTTCTTTCACATGATAAGGGGAAACATCCTTACAAAGGACTTTGGGAGTTCCATTGACACACATTGTGTATATTCACATTTCTCTCTTAACATATGTTGTTATTCAAGCCACAGGTGAGCCCCGAGGGCACTCCATGCCAGTCTAAATGAATAAGCCAGTTAGCGAGTAATAAAATGTGACAAATTAAGAGCAGAATACTATAAAGAGATAGTTCCAAAATTTCAGCCATTCAGAAATAGTTCTTTGAGTTTTTCATGAAAGTTTTGAGGTACAACTTCTCTTACTGTATGGAATATCTCTTCTTCCCACTTTCCATGCCTCAGTTTTGCCTGTGTCATGTTTTTCCATTAAGGACTCAACTGTTTTTTAGGTTCACGACAGATGTCCTATTTTTCACTGTCACCTGTTTTATTTCTTTACCTCAGAACAAAGAGGACATAAAGATTCATTAATTCAGAAAAGTAGTAATTTTCACCAGTTTGCACACAGATGGAATTGGCTAAAGGTGAAAATAGAGTAAGATATCCAGTCCAAGACATCTATATTGTACAGCTTAATGCAGTTGATTCTTCAAAGATGTATGTAGTTTTTCAAGGTACTCACATTTTCAGTAAGTTAATAGACAAATACATCTACCTCTTTGAATATTTATATTAAAAAAAAAGTGAAGTGGAATAACAAAACCTCCCTTTTTTCAGTGTCATTAATAACTTCCCTGATTTTTATACTTTAGGATAGGGAAATGAGGGAGAAAATAAAAAAGAATAAAAAGCATAATAAGTTATTTTTTCGAAGTCAAAATTACATGTGCTATAGTACTTAGGATTTCAATTCCAATTGGAAGAGGAACAAATGGGAGAGTGTCCAAAGGATCTGGAGAAAGCATAGATGTTGCTAGAAAGGGAAAGTTCACAAGAGTGGTATTTAACAAAATGGTTATGGAGAGAAAGAACAATGGAGAGACAGATCTTCTGGGACATTATTATGAATAAAATCTGGCATTAGAAGATGCCCAATGTGGTGTTGTAAATACAACCATTTCTACAAAAAAGAAATAAAAATCCTCGCACAACTGGAAAGAAGAAACCTATGACATTATGTTCCCTTCACAGAAAATAAGGCATATGGTTATCTTGAGCATTATGCAGCTCTGCTTTTAATAACTGGCTGCCAGAATTAACAAAGCTTTCCCTGAAATACTGAGATTAACATGCTGAACAGGCTGGTGATTCTATCTCTTGACCTGCAGCTTTTTCCTTGTAAGCAAGGTTTGTTTTTCCTCCCAGAGGACCTGTAGATATAAAACTGTAATAAGGAAAAGCACTCAACTAAAGAGTAAATTGCTTTTTTGAAAAGTGCAGGTTTACAGAATAAAATAAAAGTTGTAGCAGAAATGCACTGATTTTTTTACTACCCTCAATTATGTTTTTTTAAGCAAATTAAAATGCATGCTTTTAGAATGACTGTTTAACAAAACATTGTTGCATATGAAACAATATTCTAATCATTTTAGAGCAAAAAAAATATTTGGTTTATATATACTTGGTAAATTGCAGTAGTAACATATTTTATTTAATAAATTTAAATATCGCCAAACACTTCTAATTTTACCTTTGAATTACATAAACTGATTTCATGTTAGGAGATCTCTGAATCATGATTTTGAGTTTAGGACTAACAACTTTCTTTTTAGCTTAATTTAGCATGTTCATTTCTATGCTTTACAATAGCCTGAAAGGAACTAAAGAGACCAAATTATCTATCCAGGAGGTCAGACTAAAATTTACAGTAAAGTGACTAGAATTTTACTCTAATTATTAAGAAGAGGTTCTATAATTCATTAAAAACTATAAATCAACTAAATGTTGATATTAGAATGTAAATAAATAGTATGTATTTGTGTGTACACGTCCAATACTCAGTTAAATTGTTGCCATAAAGACCTCAAACCCTGTGCTTTTTAGGGAAATTCACAAGACAGTCTCTTGATGCTGTTCCTTCAAAGTAGATATTTTATGTAATGATGTAGGTCTACATAGAGCAAAGGTTCTTGAAACATTTCTAATCAGTTGTTGCTCTTAAAACTGTTTTTCATTAACTTTAATGGGGTTTACAGAGTCAGAATTTCTGGACATTAAGTTTTTCAAGTGAAAATCCATAAAAATTTATCCTGGAGCCTTACTGGCCAAGGAAGGTTTAGAAAATTAACTTTAGTAAGGTAGATTCTTTATTCTAGTATCTGTATTCTCAGTATTAAAAGTTCAAGTGTTCAGTGTATCAATTCAGTCTTTGAATAGCCTCCCTGTGCCTTCAAAGCGATCCGACAGGTAGAAATGTGTTTAATGGAAGTGCACACTATATCTTGATGATAAGGGTAAATTAAGCCAAGATCAAATAAGAAATAGATTTCTGTGGAACCCACATGTCCTCATTTAAAGCTACTCTGGAGTAATTTCATGGCAGGCTGCTATATAGGTGCACACCAAGTGAAGCAAAATGAACAGGAGTTAAATGCAATTTTTTTTTTCATGTTCGTTTTTTCCATAAATTTCAAAGCTAAGACCCCTATAATTAGCATAACTTGATAGATGCTTTCACTGTCTTTCCTAAATGGAACAGAACAAGATTATAAAGTGTGAAATACCTGTGTGTGTGTGGCCTTGATTAATCACCACTTAAATTCACTTCCTAGGGATTTTGTTATAACTCGTGCTCTTTGTACTGTACTGTACTGTACCCTTTTGAACCAGACCTTTTATTCTAGGATAACATTCTTACATTGTTTCTTATGTGTAAATCACAGGTCTGCTTGAATTCTCTGGATGTGTAGAGTTCTCTGGTCAAATAGCTTACAAGAATTACTTTACAGAAGCCTTCTTAACTACATTTTGATAGATTCACAAACTTTAAGGCTAAAAAGGAAAATTATCCACGTCTACTGCAGAACAGTCAGTCATAGATGCTAATAATTACAGCACTATACCTTTACTTTTTGTTCTATAGCTAATCTATGTTTTAAATGTTTACAAGTGTAGATTCTGCCGCATGACCTAGGTGAGATGCTCCAGTGTTTAGTAGCCCTCAAAGTAAAAGAAAATTGTAATTTAGTCATGCTTGACCCCCATTCAGGGTTAAAATTCACATTTGTTGGGAAAAAAAATAAGGTTGTGTGCTATTAGGAATGCATAAACCATAGTTTTATCAAACTTCTTGACCACATTCCAGGTATTTTCCTAGCTTCCTACTGAGTGCAAGGCTGAGTAGTTGCATGCAAAATTGATTGTACTGGTATAAACATTTTTATTACCAATTTAGTCCTCCCATTTTTGTTGATCATAGTGATTAATGATAAAAAAGCCACAGTGAGCAGTATGATGAGAGAAAAAATGTGTAATTTGTGATGTGCATGTGAAATATCCCAGGTGGAAGCTAAAACTTCTTGCCAAAAGCAGCTCAATCTAATGACAAAATTGTGCTGGAGTGCTGAATTAACAAGAATGTAATCTATTTAGTGTTGTCACTGCAGAGTAGTAAAACACCAGGCTCCAATTCAGGCTCCATAGACTTTCATCATGAGACAAATTGTAGATGCAGTGTATCATTTTTAGCATACTTCTCCATTGTTCCACCACTGCTTTAGAAACTGGTGCCACAAATGGATATGCTGTCTCAGTTGTGCTGTCCTACTTGAGTTTACACTTCTGTGGATTGACCTTCTTTTAAGCCACTGCATCACGCTATAAACTCATTTTTTGGCTGCTAAGTTGCTGTCTTTTTTTAAAGATTTGAATAATTCAGGTGTTTAAAAATATAGTTTTCCATTTTATATCCTTTTGGCTTTCATCTTATTAACAGCTGTTATACTCAGACACTACAGTGTTTTGGATAGAATCTGCAAGAATCCAGGTGTTCAGTATAAAGCAAGCACTATGGGTATAAAGTAAACTCTATCATTAATGGAGTTATCACTAATTCAAAATTGGTTTTAAAATAAAGGCTCATGTTTAGAGTTTCCTGAGTGGCATCAGAATAGCTTATAAATGAGTGACTGTAGAATCACTTTGATTACATTTTTTAAAAAAACCTTTGAAATAAAAAAATACTTCAGTTATAAACCATGTCTTTTTGATTTATTGGTAAGTCCAACAACCATTTCAGCCTGTTTGTGATTATGATTTATCAAGAAAAATGAGGGAGTGGTTATTGGATCTTCTACCATATTGATGGTAGCTTACTCTCTTAGAGTGTGGAGAAAATTATTGTTGAAAGACAGCCCATAAAATTTACTAGCAGCAAGAGTATTTCACCCAAGGATTGTGGATCTGTATAGACTGCTACTATGTTCTCGCTTCAAAGCTTTAGTGAACTTTGGTGACAGAGAGAAAAATCATCTCTCCACCCTTATTGTCTTGCTTAACTGACCTGATCTCCTCCTGTATCAAGGTGACCCACTAAGCAGATGAGGGAGAGGCTGTGGTTGTGTCTACCTGGACTTTAATAAAGCCTTTGACACCATTTTTCACAGCATTCTTTGGGACAAAGTGGCGGCTCATGGCTTGGACACATGCACTGTTCATTGGGTAAAAAACTGGCTGGATAACTGGGCCCAGAGATGGGTGGTGAAGGAAGCTACACCCACCTGGTGGCCCATCACAAGTGGTGTCTCCCAGGGCTCAGTACTGGGACCAGTCCTGTTTAAGGTCTTTATCAATGATCCAGACAAGGGGATGGAGTGCATCCTCAGTCAATTTGTAGACAACACCAAGTTGGGTGGGAGCATTGGTCTGCTGGAGGGAGGACAGGAAGGATCTTCAAAGGGATCTGGATTTTTGGGCCAAAGCCTGTGGTGTGAGGTTCAACAAGGCAAAGTGCTGTGTCCTGCACTTCATCATAACAACCTCCTGCAGTGCTACAGGCTGGGGGAAGAG
>VZTR01004669.1:41844-67670 GCA_013400775.1 Chaetops frenatus | reverse complement strand
GAGATAAGAAAAGTGATAAGGAAAGAGTCAAACCCTGTACTGTCTCTTTGTCGTTTCACAAGTGAACTCAGATGTGATAACTCCCTTGCTGGGAAGTACTGGGACATTCAGACTGTAGCTTGAAGGTATTAATCTCTGCTGATGGGCCATAATTGACTCAACTGCACTGACCTAATAGGCAGCTGTAACAACTTAGAAATTGAAAAAGACTCACAAAGTGCCCTGTGATCCACAGTGTTACATCATTTAGTGTGAAACTCCCTGCCCCAGGGGAGCTACGTGAACCTGAGTGAATGTAACCCAGGGAACTTTGGTGCTTTAGTGGCTTTTCTCCACTCTGATGGATTGACGCAGTGACTAACTTTGACCAACAGACATTGAAATTGCAGCAATCAAGTCTTCTCATGGAGATTATACACCTTTCTACTCTTATTCCTTTTTTCTTTTCCCTATTTCTTTCAATTTCTCTCTAGCTCACATTTACTGTTAAATAAAAATCCATACTATTGACTTCAACATATGGTCTTGTTTACATCTTAATTTCAGGCAGAGATATCTCTAATAATTTTAATAACTGAATCTTAAAAGGACTGAAAACAGTGTAAATTGTAAAGGTTTTTTTTGCTATTGGTGAGTAGCATTTGCACAATGTCAAAATCTTTTCTGCTTTTTTATACTGCCACACTGGCAAGAAGGCAGGGAGTGAGTGGGAAGTTGAGTGGGGACATAGCCAAGAAAATAGACCCCAACAGGCCAAAGGGATATTCCAAGCTCTACGACATCATGCTCAGTATGGGGGAATAAGGACGAAGGTGGAGAAGTTTGGAATCATGCAGGACAAAGTCCTGCTGTCCTAGAGCTGGCTGAACACCATGCCAGCTGATGGGAAGGGGTGAATGAAGACCTTGTTTTGCTTTGCTTGTGTATGCAGATTTTGCTTTACCTATTAAATTGTCCTCATACTGACCCATGAATTTTCTAACTTTTACCCTTCCAATTGTATTGCCCATCCTGCTAGGAGGGGGTGAGCAAGACTTTGTGGTGCTTGGTTGCTGGCTGGAGTTAAACCACAACAGACACTTGAGCCACATGAGCCAGCCCAGGTGGTTAAGAAAGCCAAAGGTATCATGGCCTGTATCAGAAAAGGGCATCTAGCAGGACCAGGGAAATTATTTTCTGCCTTTACTTGGCCCTGGTGAGGCCACATCTTCAATCTTGTATTTGTTTAGGCCCCTCACTACAAGAAAGGCAGTCAGGTGCTGGAGTGTGTCCAGTGAAGGACAGCAAAGCTGTGAAGGGTCTGGAGCACAAGTCTGATAAGGAGCTGCTGAGGGAGCTGGGGTTGCTCAGCCTGGAGAAAAGGGGGCTCAGTGAGGACCTTACTGCTCTCCTCAACACCCTGAAAAGTGGGTGAAGCCATGTGGGGATCGGGCTCTTCAACCAAGCAGCAATTGACAAGACAAGAAGAAATGGCTTCAAGTTACACCAGGGAGGTTTATATTGAATATTAAGAATTCTTTTTTCACTGAAAGGATTGTCAGTCTCTGGAGCAAGCTGACCAGGAGAGTGGTTGGGTTACTATCCCTGGGGATACTTAAGAGATCTGTAGAAGTGGCAGTTAGGGACATAGCTTAGCTGTGGATTTGGCAGAACTGGGTTAATGGCTGGATGCAATGATCTTAAGTATCTTTTCCAATGTAAACTATTCTATGATTATTCCTCTACATGTGCCATTGTGGTTTTTGTTTTGTTTTGTTTTTTTAATCATAGAGTTTCAAGTAAATTCACTGAGTTATTAAAATAGGCCAAATTAATTAGGTATTTCAGTAGAAGATCAAAGTAAGACATGTGAATTTCAGGTCCTAGACACAGAAGAACCATACACTTCAATATCTTAATTACAGATTCTTATGTAATATATCATATTTGGTGGCACACACAATGCAGATAGGAATACATATTCATATGTGATAATTCCTACACAGTGCCAGACTCCTTTTCTAAAAGTGTACTTTTTGAAGTATTTCCATTCAAATAACATAAGCATTTTCTCTTTCCCAGCTGAGAAACATGAGCATGTTTTTGAGAAATGGAAGGTATCTTTGTATCTGTCTATTTCTTGCCAAACCTATTGACAATTGGGATACTTATGTTGTCAGACATTCAGGTTATGACTTGACTTCAGGATGAAAATAAAAGTGTCAGTTTGTATACAGAAAAGATCTGCTGTGCTGGGAAAGTACTAACCACAAAAGATACTAAAATATCACTATCATATCACTACTAGTTTGTTTGCATTGTAAATCAGCACTTCCACAGATATATGGCACTGTATACTAAATAATATTCTGCTTTCTCTTGTTCTTTTCCAGTGTTCTATCAAGACGTCTGGTAGAAAACAAAAATATAGAAAAGATGCAAAAATGATGTTAGACCTGTTTTAGAAAGAGACATTTATTCTGTATCAGAATTTTAAATTAAAACAAGACAGTATCAGAGTAATGAATATTTAGCAAGTGAGTTATACTTGTTACTAAGAAGCAAAAAAGCAACAGGCAATAAAACCCAACAGTAAATAATCACTAGATACAAAACTGCTGGATCTCACAAACCCCTCCCCACAGGAACAAAGAGAAAATTAAAATGGCAGAGTGACCCCTCCAAAGATGGCGGCTGCCATGGGCAACCATGTGTAGGGAGGCAAAGGGCAAAGGGCATCAGCCTTCCCCCCTCACTTATCTCTCTGGCAGCAGCAGCAGCTCTGCTGAGAAAAGTGGCTGGAATACTGGTGGCTGGTGCTCAGTCAAGGGCTAGAACTCATGAAGAGACTTCGCCTTCCTCTTGCCAGGAGATGGCAAGACAAGGAAGGACAAGGCAAAGCAGCTGGGCTGGAAAGACTTGGTGCCATCTCTCCTTGCTGGAGAACTGTGGGCACTTGGACATGAAGCAGGCACTCCGTTCTTCTGGGCATGGGACCCCCACTTCAGGAAGGCACTCCTGGGATTTGCCTTGAGTCAGGCCAAGAGAACAAAGAAAAGAACCCCAAAACACATGAAGTCTCTGCCTTGAGAAAATCCATCAGGCAGAAGAGAACTTGGCTAGGGTATTTTGACTTTTCAAGGGGGCCCTAGCAGTTCCATATCCAGCCATAGCACCAGCTCTTAAAGAGACACTGACAATTTTGGGGACAGGTAGATATGGAATACAATAGCATTTTGGTTTAGCCAGGACAGGGACCTTGAAGATTATCTAGTTCCAAACCCCCTGCTGTGGGCAGGGAAACCTTCCTCTAGACCAGACCTTGAACACCTCCAGGCATGAGGCGTATGCAGCTTCCTTGGACAACCTGTTCCAGTGCCTCACCACCCTAGCAGTAAAGAATTTTTTTCCTATTACCTAATGTAAACCTTTTCTCTTTCAATTTAAACCCATTGTAAATGCTCTTGTAAACAGTCTTGCCCCATCTTTCAAGTTCCCTTTAGGAACAGGAAGGCTGCAATTAGGTCACCCTGAACCCCTTTTCCAGGCTGAATTCTCTCAGCCTTTCAAGACAGGATAGGTTCTCCATTCCTCCGATCAACTTGGTGCCTCTTCTTTGGATTTGCTTCAACAGAATAATGTCTTTCTTGTGTTGGGGAAACAGGATACCATACTTTAGGTGTTTTGTAACATTATATAACACTGTGTCATCTAATTCCACCTCATTGTACTTACCTCTTTTCTGCCTTTTTTTTCACCCTAAAATTCCGTGCCTTAAGACTGTATTTAATAGTCTTTCTTTTCTTTCCTTCCTGGTAGACTACTGAAATAATGATATAAGAAGCAAGACAGTGAGACATACAATTTGTTTTAAAAGGTATAATGGGATACAGTTCATAGTTTCTTGTCAATATTATATGTCAGCACTCAAAATCTCCACTGACATGTAACTTTTGAGAGAATAAACAAGTTCTGATTGCAGACCAACAGCATAAAAATATGTCAGAGAGCCTTAACTAGTGCAAATAAATGGGCATATTGTCAGCTTTTTTAATTCTTCAATACATCAATCCTGACTCCATCTCAAGTATTTGACACTAAAGCACTTAGCTGATTTAAAACTACCACAAGAAGAACCTGAAAGGAATCCTAACTTTCCTTCCTGTGGCTTCTGTTTAACAGCTGATATAATATTTTAGGAATGATTAGAGAAATGCCTCTGGCCGACTTGAGATGTAAATGAGACCATATACCAAAGCCAGTAGTGTGGATTTAACGGTAAATGTGAGGTATAGAGGGAGATATAGGAATAGGAAAAGCAGGAGGTCTTCCTTTTCTCCCTTTTCAAAAATGGTACTTAGATTTCCCCCTTTCCAGTGAGTGAGAGATTCATTGTGCTGCCATGACTTCTCAAATACTATGGAGAGTGGTTTAGCTCTCAGGATCCACAGGTGCATCTCATCAAGTCCCATGGACTGGTGTACCTTCACGTTCCTTAGATGTTCTCAAACTTGATTTTGTCCTGCAGTGGGTTTGTATTTATTTTCCCAGTACCTGCCTGTGCCTTCTTGTGATTAAGGCAGTGTGACAATACTTGCCAGTGAAGACTGAATTTAAAAGTCATTGGGTACTGCAGCCTTCTCCATGTCCAGGTAACAAGGTCTCCTGTTTCCTTCTGTACAGGGCCCACATTTTCCTTAGTCTTCTGTTTATAACTGATGTACCTACAGAAGTATTTTTTGTTTCTCATGATGGCCCTGGACAGGTTTAATTCTATCAAGGCTTTAGCTTTCCTAACCAGGTCCCCAGCTGCTCAGACAATTTTTCTGTATTCCAGCCAGGCTGCCTATCCTCACTTCCACCCTCTGTAGGCTTTTTGTGTGTGTGTGTGTGTGAGTTTGTTTGGGAACTTCTTGTTCATTCACACAGGCTTCCTGGCATTTTTGCCTGATTTCCTCTTTGTTGGGATGCATTGCTCCTGAACTTGGAGCAGGTGATCCTTGAATATCAACCAGCTTTCTGGTTTACCTCTTCCCTCCAGGTATTTATCCCACAGTACTCTATCAAGCAGATCCCTGAAGAGGTTAAGTCTGCTCTCCTAAAATGCAGGGTAGTGAGCTCACTGCTCATCCTCCTTCCTGCCCTAAGGATTTTGGACTCCACCATTTCATGGTCATTGCAGCCTAGGCAATCAAATACCTGTGCAAAAAAAGCAAAGCTGAAGAGAAGTGCTGAGTAAATAATGGATTTTTCAGATCACTGGAGGGTCTCAAAAGAGCAACAAAATATTTCCAGCAACATTTTAAAGGATTTTATTTCTCTAAAATTAGCGTGAAAGAGAAAGTAAAAGAAAAATCAATTAACCAAACCCCATTTGTTTTATATAAAACTGGTTTCCTTAGATTCCGTATTATTTTAAACTTTTAAAATAGTTTGAAAATTGACCTCAAATCAAATTGTTTTCTGCATAATATAAAACTAGTCTCTTCAATATTTTGGTGGAAGTGATTGTATTTTTGATAAATAAATAGGGCACTGTCCAAAAATACATATACACATACAAGAAATATCACCTAAAGATTTTTCAGAATGATACCAAATAAATACAACAATGGTAATTGAGAAATTATTCTGTTCTGCATAATTTGTCATGATAAATTCATTACTTAATTATCTGAGTGTACTTTTAAAATATGCAATAAAATACTTAGCTGTATATTAAATAGGTGTTATATCCCTTTGTACTCTGCATTCTGAGAGCTGAGATACGATCCAGACAGTAAAATAATTTTCCAGTGACTGAACTTCCAACTGTGATTTGTGGTTTTGGTATTAAGCACCAAATATTCCTTTTTTGCAACCAGATCCTTAGATGCAGCATGTGTAGCATTAATTCAGGAATAACTTGTTTTATTTTTATATGTTTAAACTCGGGCTCTCTTTAACTCTTAGTTCTAAGTGGTATCTGGAGCCTTTTTACTGTGAGGTCCTCACAAAACCAATTGAGAGAAGAGATCTTCATAGTATCATGTAGGAACAAAGAGCCCTGCAGCTAATTTAGCAGTAGCTCTACTTTTACTGTCTTTCATTTAGTTCTAATGGGATTGGTCCACTTTCATGAGTCAACAATCAATCTAATTCATGAAATCAGAAGACCATGGGCTGAAATAATACTACGACACCAATACATTCCTATTGATTTTCAATTTGCAAACAAATCTACCCAAAGTATAAACTTTCATATTTCTTAATTTTAAAAAGTCTATAAAATAAACTTTAAAATCATATTCTCTAAATTTATGTTTCTAGTTCAGATTTTATTTTGAAGAAGAAGAAGTTGTGAAGAAAAAATTATGCTAGATTTCACAGAAGTAGTGTTATGCATTTTTGTATGCTCATTTATTTTTCATGTCATGTTCTTCTGTTGTAGCCAAGTTGCAACCTGGGAAGCATTTATCTGAATCTTGTAACTTCACCAGCTGTCAGGAGATGACTCACTATTGTTTATTAAGGGATGAAAAGAAACACAGCAAAACATAACTCTAATGGTATGCTTTAAGAATTCAGGCTCATTGACATATTTTCTCATGAGGAAGATTTAGTAATATTGCTATATGCTGTAGTTCCTTTGGTTTAATCATAATTAATTTTTTTCCCCATAAAACCCACCTCATCACTGTATCTCTCTTGACCATAAACTGTAACTTGCTTTTCAAATTTCACTGATGCCAGCATGAAAATGACCTACCAAAACCTGGAGAGGAGCACATCAGTGTTACAATATGCCTCTGAGATTTTTCTACAGCCTATTTGACCACCTTATACTTCCTCTATAATTTATCCTTCTGAATTCCAAAAGCCAGCCTTACTGTAAGATCACAAGAGACCTTTTGTGGAGCAACTGAGCAGGGTTTTTAAAAAAATCAAGGACTTAGTTGCCATGTGTTTCTGCTTGTATTGGACTGCCCCAAGCTTTAGTTTTGAATACATTCCATTAAATGTGCCAGACCTTAACACAAAGCTCCAAAACAATTAAAACTCCGACTTCTCAAGAATTTGTGCATGAGGACAGCAGGACACATGTCGTCTTAGGGAGAATTATGCTCCCCCTTAGCTTATTCTTATGAGTATCTCTAAAAAATACTGCCAGGGCTATGAAGTCCCTTTGGATATGTTCATAAGGGTGATCACTTAGTAGTAATGTTTATGCAGTTCTGCAGCATGTTATTTTTATAGGATTATACCTATTCAGTTGTCTCGTGGATCCTATGAACAGATGATTCTACAAAGTCAGCCAAAATATGTGATATATTAGTTCCTCACTAATCTTGAGGTTAAATTCTAAAAGCTGCTGGCATTCGATTCAATAACTAATAACAAGGGCTTCTCTTTCGTTGTTGTAGCTTCAGAAAGAACAAAGCAGATTGGAGGAGAAGTATAGATGCACAATAAAATATCTATTGACCTGTAAAAAACTTAGTCAATTTATCATGACATTTTACAAATGGATATTTCCTGTGCTTTTGCTAAATTTCTAAAAAACCTTTTTTTCCATAAGTTCTGATTCCTTTACCTGTTTACAGGTATAAAATATACCTGGTTCTGATTTAGTTGGTTTATTCTTAATTGTTCAAACATATTGCCCATTCTGCAAGTGGTGAGGAAGAAGGGAAGACATTCACATGGAAGTTGTTTTTTTAAATTAAAGTGTGCTTCACTAGCAAAAGCTTAATTTCTCTTTAATTCCAAGAAATAAAATAAAGGAAATCTCACAAGCACATCTTACAGACTAAATGCACAAATTCTCTAAAGTTTTTTCCGTCATTTTGTCCACTGGAATTTAATTTTGGTTATTTCCTTTGTTTTTTTATCTGCATTTCTGAAGTAGTCAAAATTATGGGTGTCAAAAAGGTAATGCAACTAACAAAGCAGAAAGATGAATATTTATTTCTATGGGGACATCCTCCTACCCCCACCTGCCAACAGCCAAAAGCCTAAGTAACATTATTGGGAAAAACAAACAAACAAACAAAGCTCCTCCACTGCCCCCCCCCCCCAAAAAAAAAAAAACACCAAAAAGACAAACCCCAAACAAAAAAACCAAAACAAAACCAAAACCAACCAAACAAAACAAAAAAATTCTAACAAACAAACAAACCCCAAAAAACAAACAAACTAAACCCACCTAAAAAAACCCAACCCAACCCAAACGGTTTTGAGAAATTAGGTATTTTCACGCAGGATAAGTTCCTTGAGGCTTTCCAGTTTCTAGATGGTAGGTGAAGAAAGTGTCCCAGTTCCAGATCATCTTCCTTTATACGGCCCTTTCTTATGAGAAAAGAGACAGTTATTTTGGAAAACAATCAATCTCTTTTTAAATGAAAGGAGGTAATGTAGAAAAAAATCCCTTACAGATATATACTCACATAAAGTATCAGCATAATATTTCAGAGACTAGACCAGGCAAGATTTTTAAAGGCTCTTTTGCTTCAAAACTTTCAAGGAAGGTTTCAGAATATTAAAAAGAGCTGGCGAGTTGATTGTCAGACTGTCAGAATCTTTCTTGCACTCGTCAGAGAGGAAAGACTGCAAAACACAGAGCTCCCAATGCTGAAGCTGACTTTATTAGCCTGGTCAGCTGCCTCTTAGCACTTCAGGGTAGAACAGCCTCGTGACAGGAGTGAGTAAAGAAAGAAAGGCACATGGTACAACCATGCATACCCTTTATTAGAAAACTAGAATACTTGTACAGTACTGCAAAAAAATTCAAACCAGCAGGAATTAGCAGCATTGACTTCTTTTTTCATCTTCTCTCAAAAAGTTTAATCTAATTTTTTTTTTTAATGTAAAATGTAAGGTCACTGTCAATATTGACAATTCTATTATTAAATTATTAAATTATCCTCTATTTTTTTTTTCTTTTTTAGCGACAAACTACCAACCACAATCACAATTTCAAGTGTGAGTTTCAGGAGATGTTGGTACCACCTTTTTTTCTGAGAAGAACCATTTAAAATTTTTTGCCTATTTTGAGCCCTTTTCTTTATGACAAGCATTCTGCTTTCAACATCCTTGACTACCTGTCACTGGCCAGGAAGGCAGTTTTTTTGGATCTGCTTTTTTTAACTTGCTTTGTAGATTTGATTGGCTGGCCCCTCATTACTTCCTTGTCAATTTAACTGTAATTTTAGGTTATTTTGCCCTTATTAAGTGTGGATTCCTAACAATTGATGTAAAATTATGTAAACATTGACTTGGATTACTGATATTACTTGAAGCCTTAGAGTACCCTAAATGGATTTGGAATGAGAGCTGCATAATTTAGTGCTCTGTGTCTCACAAACATAGGCTATGAGTGGGTGTCTGCCTTTCAGAAACACCTGCAGTACAATTGATGATATATGCACAGATGCTCATCACTAACCCTTTTTTCCATAACAGTATCTTTGCTTTCCCTGCTTTTCATCCATCAATTACAAGACTAGACAGACTTCTTCTGTAGATTCCTTCACTGTATCCTGGTTTAAATGTCTACATAGGATATTTTGCCTTAAAAGGATGCTTACAAAATTAATTCTTGTAAAAAGTTAGTTTAAAGATAAGACAGGTCTTGTTCAATTAATGTGTTTCAAACAGGTTGAAAGTGATCTGAAATTATGTTTAAAAACACACCAAGTTCCTTTTAAGAGATTAAATTCCCAGTTTATGGTAGATGGCACACAGAGCTGATTAAAAAAAAAAAAAAAACAAGACATGGCCAGAAAAAAACAAACAAGAACATCAAAAAAATCCTGAACAAACAAACAAAAAACCCAAATCCAAAACACAATAATTCCCCCTACCCCCAAAAAACCAACCAACCAACCATCCAATCAATAAGGTATATACTTTGCTTTGCTTTAACATATTATATCCTGGAAGGAAAACATTTTCTTCGTGATAGAAAAAAATTTTCCTTTACTCATATTTTTATGTGTTAATGGTGCTTTCCTTATGCTTTTCTATACTAACTAGTATTTGACTGGACTTTACATCAGTGCAAGGAATTCTTCTGGTTTTGTCCTCCCACTCAGTGCTTTCTTTGGCTTCTTATTTTATTTTTATTATAATTTCTTATTTTGAGCCTTGGCTGCCCTCCCTTTTAATGTTTTCTGCAGACTCAGTGTTGTCAGAATCTGATAAATTGGTGTGTCTATTTGGAACATATTCCATATCTTCTCAATCCATAATCCATCTGCTTACAACAGTGATTTTGGACAGTTCTGTTGCACTGGTGTTTTTGTCAATATTATTTAACTATTACTGTTGACTGGGATGTTTCTCTGCTTCACAGCTTTTGTTATTTAATCCACAGATTCCAGTCCACGGTGGGTACCTGCAAGAGTGATCTGACCAGCCTTGGTTGCTCCAGCTTCATCATCAGCTCGTGGGGAAGTGGAGGGAACAGGATCAATGGTTCAGGTGGTGGGTCAAACAGGTTCTAATGTTGGGAGTGTTTTGTTTTGTGACTCTTGTTTGTATAAAACAAAAAAAGAGGGAATTGTGGGAAGAGATGGGATGGAGTTGAGCTGCAGGCTGAGGGACCTGTCTGCAGAAGCACAGAGAAGCACAGAGAAGCACATGGCAGCACAAAGAAGCACATGGCAGCACAGAGAGGTACATGGTAGCACAGGGAAGCACAGAGAGACGCACTGGGACAAAGAAGCACATGGTGGGACAAAGAAGCACATGGCAGCACAAAGAAGCACATGGCAGCACAGAGAGGTACATGGTAGCACAGGGAAGCACAGAGAGGCACACTGGCACAAAGAAGCACATGGTGGTACAAAGAAGCACACTGCAGCACAGAGAATGTCTCCGCCTGACTTTGAGGGGAGGAGGTGCCACCCAGGCAGAGCCCTGCAGAGAGGAGCCTGCTGGAAGGTGACAGATGGGTGAACATCGTGTGATCACCCCAGACAGGGACATTTAGAAATGTGTTTTTTACGTGGCAACATGGAATAGGTCACGTAGTGAGAATTATCATATAAGGAAATACTGTGCCTTGAAAAAGTGTATAAAACCAGCTCGTTTCTTTGAATAAACAATTCAGATTCCCTGCCAGTCTGGGTCCGTGTCTTGGTCACTCACATTTTATGACTATTCTGAAAACTTAAAATTGTCATCCCCAAAGTGTACAATTTAGAGTGGAATGTGTAGGTTTTACACAAAAGCAAATATATTTACACTAGTTGATATTGATGCTGTTTACATTTCAGTATTGACATCCCATAATATGGCAGCAATCAACATGAAACCAGAACTCAAATAGAGGATAAAACAGGATAAATTCACTGTCATTCCAGTAAGGTTTTAGCTATGTAAACTCCTGGAATTTCTTTTCTCTAGTGAAGAGTGTAATTGTTTCAATCTTCAAGCAAGATTTTAATTTGAATTCAGTCCCAGATTTTACTGTTGTAATCATAGAAGATCTATGGAACTGCATAGGCAAAAACAACTGCATAAGAGAAAATACAGAATTCCTGTCTACAGAGTGGAAAAAGCCCAGGATAACATTGCAAAACTTCTAACAAACAGATGTATTTCAGTTAGGGTTCCCTTAAAAAATGTTTCAAGAAGCAGGAGAACCTTATAGGATTGGACGTGATGAGCATTCTGCTCTGACCTGCTTCAAGATACTTAAGGAACCAGATACAGAACAATACCATGAAATGATTGATAAGTATTACCTGCTTAATTAATTCCAAATCCCTCTACTGTGTAACATATTTCTAAGTTCCAGAGGATTTTTTTAAACTCTGAAAATACAAATATATTAGTCTATTAGAAACTAGTACATTTCCTTTAGAGCTAAATGTAATTCTTTCATTTATTCTGAACAAAAACATGTCACACTTTCTTACTTCTGAACTTTTATCTTTTAGTAAATTGCATATTTGTGATTTTTCTGCTTTAGTAAAATGTAACTGTAATCTCTGATTCAGATTAATAAATTGTTTTTCCAGAAACAGAACTACAGACTTTAATCTTGTCTTCCTACCTCTGATTGTCCTCCAAAGCTTTTAACCTCAGTGTAACACTAGGAAAATAATTTTTCCAGTTTTATTCCCTCACTGAGTAGTTTGTCCATATTTATTACAGAGACTGATCTGAAGGATTTCTCTAATCTTGGGTCCAGGGATGTCTGCCAATTTCACCCTTGATGAATTCAGTTACATATTTATTTTGTTTTAAAAATCAACTCATTAGTTTCATACATGAAAATATTTCCTCTGTCTAACCTTTCATTACAAGTGAAAAAGTGGCAAGTTCCTCCTTCCTTGTCGGTCTCTTAAGCTTTGAGGTGCCTTTTGGATTGTGATAGAATTCTGTGTTGCTTTGTTTTCTTAGAGCTACTACACACTTTTCATTGAGGCTAATTTATTGTCAAGAGAAAGAATTTATAAACTATTCATACTTTTTTCTTCTTGCAGTAGTGAGAAAACACAGTCATCCATGGGGAAGATGGAAGACTGGCAGGTCCTGTTTAGAACACAGGTGAAAGACAGTTTTTTAAATGTTGAGAAATAATTGGAAAACATACCCATATTTTTGAGATTTATATTTCAGTAGTAATAATCACCCTGCATTAGAAATAGTCCAGATGGGATAGAACATAAATGTAACAGGAACATAAAGATATAGTAGCAGACTTCTTAAATGCAGAATACTGCAACATTTTAATCATCCCGAAATGGCCCAATTTGAATTCAAACGAAGAGAAACAATTGTTTCAAGAAACTTAAGGTTGAATTTAGACTTTATATGAGGCATCAAAGAAACTCCTGATAATTTCATTTTTGTATTTATTTGAGTAATCTACTGCAATATTCCTTTAAAGCTGTACTGACTATTCATATTATATGTGAAAGAGCAGTACTAGCATATTATATTTTTCAAGCATCCAGAGGCTCAGCATTATTTTGTCTACAAATGCTGTGGCAATAGGCTTGATGCAAAAAATACAGGGAAAAAATATTCAACAGCCTTTTAAGTTCCAGACATTAAAACTTGCTAAAAAGGAAATCCAGACTGATGAAGTGTGTTCAGTCAGGGTTCCAGAGAATGGTTTAAATGGTTCTGTCTGTACCTACCTTAACCACGAATACCATGCCCACTAGGAATGAACTTGTGGAGTGAAACAGGGTCTGAGAACCAACATCCAAACCCTCTTTTTATATGTATTGTCAATATACATATATATGCATATGTATAGATAAACACATATACACAGGCGGAACAATTCCTCTGGAGTAGCCTTAGTTCCAATTAAAACTGAAGGTTTTGGAACCATTTGGAACACTTTACTTGCTCTTTTCATTTAGTTACATGTGAAAAAACTCAGTCCCTCTCATCTGAACTAGGACTCTGGAATAGATGTATCCTGTGTAACCATATCCTTCCTCTAACAGACTGCACAGTGCTAGTGTTCCTCCCTAGTACAATTCTCATTTAAACAGCAGTTTGCTCTCATTTTCACTTTGATAGCTACAAACACATATTCACCATTTTTCACATGCTGAAAACAAAGGGAAATAGTGGGAAACGATTCAATAATTAATTTGTACAAAAATATTGTCACAACCTTACAGTATTAAAAAATTTGTTGAAATATGGCCAGTTGGGATGGACAAGTTGTATTTTACAATATTTTCACTGAAAATCACAGCATTTCTCTCTGCAAATTTTGCTTGTATCTTGCAAGTCCCTGTTATGGACAAGAAAGGAATTGTTAGCAAAGAAACATTCCTATAATATTTGTCATCCCTGTGATGTCTGAGCTTCCAATTTTTGGTGTTCTTTAGCCCCTTTAACTGATCAGTTTTAAGTTTTCCTTCCGATTACAAAAACAGAGCATATCAATATGCCCTTCAAGCAGTTTATCTTATGTTATAAATTTTGACAAATTTCTCCTCATGAAGTATATTTTTACTTTCTGTGAAAGAAACAAATCACTTTAAGGAGTATAGGGACTTTGGGAAGACTAAAGGCAGCCATTTGGAGAATTTACCTCTTCTTCCATCCCAAGGTTTATCTTTAAGTAGGACTTACCAGTGTCTGATAATTATTTTATTTTATTTTTAACTGTATTTTTCAGCATTGTTTCCCATAGTGTAACATCACATGAAATTCTTATGTAGTAACATATTCCTTGCTTCCATTACCTTTGCAGAATCAAGTTCATTGGAGATACTTTTAATCACTCTCAATTTCAACCTTAAAAACCTTGATTATGTCATTAGCCTGGTGTTTAATGCTTTGTTACTAATGCCATGTCTTATGACACAGAATTTTCTCACATCATACAGATCTACAGGACTTTCACATTATGGTGCTCTCATCTTTTGCTTCTGTTTCAGATATCAAATTGTATTCTAAATGGACTATAATTTCTTTGCTGTATTTTCCCTCTTAGTCTTGGTTGTTTAAAATATTAATATTTTTGTTTCATTAAATATTAATTTTGAAAGTTTTTTTTTAATCCCCATATAGCTAACTGTTTGTAATATTCTTTGGATAGCTCTTTTTCTGACTAAACTTCCACAAATTATTTAAATATTTTCAACCTTGTGAGGTTAATTTATGTTTTGTTTAGCTTTTTATTTGTAATGATAATTTAGAACAGAATTTTGGACAGTTCTATATCAGTAAATGACTTCCACATAGAATTAATCTATTTCACATATTGAACTTGGTTGATTTGATCCAGAAATTACAGAGAAATAAAAATTTTTGTGTCTACGCTGGCAATTCCTTTTTTGTCCCTGTCTACTGTTTTCTTTTCCTCAATTCTTTAGCCATTCACTTCTAATGCTTTCAGAAGCAATTAATTTATTGTGCTTATGGAACAAACCAGTTTTGCCTTTTATCACCTGTTACTATCCCAGAAGTAGTGGATTTACTACAGTTGCTGAGCATGCAATTAAACTAAAAGTCCCAAGTGTCAACATTACATTTATAAAGGTGAACAAGCTTAAGTCCATCACGAATCCAAACAAAAGAAAAATTACTCTTTTTTAAGATTTTTTAAATTAATATCATAATCCATACTGTTCAGTATTACACATAAAATAAACTTACAATATCTGAACTGTTGTGTTCGTTTGAGTTTTTTTCATGCTACTATATAATACAGATTTGTAGCAGCTGCACCACCATCATGATGGGACAACATTAATTTCCACTGTAGGATTTCTAGTTAGCTTTCAAGTCCCAATCTCAGAGATATCTGCCACTGACTTCTGGTAGTGAAGAATGTAAGTCAGGCAAAAATTGTACAAGGGTGTGGCAACAGGACACGAAAGAAGGACAGGGTTTCACCACAATCGAGAGAACAGCAGAGGCCCCCAAAGAGAGAGCCCGTTTATTATGGATACACAATTTATAGGGTTTGCAAAGTGAGAGAGGATTGGAAGATGAAATCCCACCTCTCAACTGGACTGGCTAGGTGACCAGTTTATCAGTTTTCCTTCTCCAAGAAGGAATGTAAACAAAGCCAGTGTTTTCAGTACAATGTGTGAGAAAATCTGACTCAAGAATAGAAACTTTTCAGAAGGCTTTCAAAAACAGGGTGACACAAGGGTTTTTCTCATCTCTTCCTGTTATCTTGCTCAAGTATATTTGCCCTCCTCTAGCTATAGAAATGCAAAAATATCCCATTTTATTTTCAGATGGATACAAGCGGTTGAAGGTCCAACCTGCCCATGTTTTCAGATGGGTATGAGTCAGTTAAGAAGGCAAATATATTCACAAGCATGAAATCCATGGGTTGAGGACCAGCTCACAGATCAGAGAGGGAAGAATTTGGCAGACACGAGATATAACAGTTTTGTGTAGAGAGAAATCAAGCTGAGAAGTCAAGGGCTGTGAATTACTGTACCACATACTACAGCAGTGTCAACAGAGTGGAGCAAGTTCATGGAATTAAGTCTAACACCTTTCATTTGGGGAAACAGCAGGACACCTGTGAGATCCTTGTCTAGATAAAGAAATTCATGGTGGGGAGACATATGAGATTCACAATCTCAGTGGTAGTAGATGAAGCTACGGGAGCACTTGGTAGATTATAAAAAAAAGAAATTCATTTAATTCAGCTTTGCTTTGAAGTTTAAAAATTGACTAGCCATTTAGTGGCTCAGGATTCCCAGTTCCATTAAAAATAATCTGTCACACATAAATGGCATGAATTGCATCCTAATGAGCTGTTTCACAAACATTACAGGAAAATTACAGGAAACATTGAGAACTGTCATGGTGTATTCATCTTCCCAAAAATAAGTGTATTAAAATAATGTTGCTGCATTATCTTTTTCTTCATAAAAGCATTTCCTCATGTAGAGAATGCCAATTCTTTAGGATAACTATGGCATAATGTGCAATCATGGTATAATTTACAGTAATATCCAAGACTGAAAAACACAAACATTCAAAAAATTTTTAAAAACTGTAAATTATATATTTTTTTGAAACCAAAATTCCTATAGTCTCTTATAGAGATATCATTTGTACAATGCTTTATTACTTACTTCAATTTCTAATACTATAAAATTTGACATCTTCATATGAGTGGATTTGAGGATGGGGAGTGTTTGGGTTTTCTTTTCATTTGTAAGCAACCTGTACAGAGTTTTCCACATCTGTTCAAAATTTTAGATCTTCCAGAAATTTTTCAAACACAGCTTAGACCTTAAATCTCACCAATATTTACACAAAATTATTTCTGTCTGTGTGTCTTCAATTTTCTGTTTAATGATCTGGTATGGGGAAAGATGTTCATATATAAAAATAGATGAAAAATTAGTTTTCTTCTGACTTTCCTATCAGAATATTTTGTACTGAAGTGTAAGTAAAAGAAACCTTAGCCTGGAAAGTAGTATGACAATAGAAAGTGAATAAAAATGATAGTATTTACAGCAAAAATTCAAATTTAACAAAGAAATATTAATCTAATGGCTTCAGATGTAATTTAATATTCTATCTATTTTGTTTAGATTAAATGTTGTTCTAACGGTATCTAGAAAACTTTAAAAATCCAAAAGTAATTTGAAACTGCATTTCAAGAAATTATTTTGGCTATGCTGGAAAATATAATACGATTTGTCCTTCAAATAATTTGGAAGAAAAAGACTAAGTAGAATAAAAGTAAATTGGTTTCTTGATTGCTCTAGGTTAATACAGAAAAATTGTTATTGAAATAAAATTATATATATATTTGTGTGCTTTTAAACTCATCTTTAATTATCTACTACACTTTACTTGTGGGTACATGTATATTTACATGTGAATGTTTTTACACATGTCAATTAATCTGTGAGCTCTCACTTACACAAAGCAACACCCAAATGATTGTCTGAGAGTTGTACCTGACTTAATTTCTGACTTTGAAAAACCTGACTAATCCTAATGAAACTGGATGTTCAGTTTGCTATTACAACTTACAGTCTCGTTGTGCCATAGAAATGTTTGCTTTCCATGCAATTATGAATTAGATATCAGATTTCCTCATTCTTCACTGTTTCGAACTTGCTGTGTATAATATCAGTAATGATGAAGATATTCAATTTGATAGATCATTGTTATTTATGACAACCTAAACCTTCATTTGGGACCTCAGCTGACACATAACTTATCATTGAATAGACAGACCTTGGGAATAAAACATTTTAAAGTCAATTTAATTGGAAATAAAATATAATTCTACTGAAAGCTGTGCTCAGGAGGAATTTGACTGTGTCTGGATTGCAACTCTGTTATTTTTTAAGATGCACAGATAACCAAGTCACTGTCAGAGGGAAAGTAGACAGACTGTTCCAAATCTTTTACATTTGCATAAATCTTGCATAAGTAAATAAAAATTATTGAATGCTTCAACATCATGCAGGTTCTATGTTGTTAGGCAATGCCTGCCTCTGTGTATGTCCTGCTTCAGCACTTGGCGAAGGAAATAATTTATTTAAATCAAATGATGTTACTGTGTATGTAACACCAAAGTTACAGAGATAAAACTTTTGTACTGTGTTCAGTTACTGCATTCTAGCTTAATTTGTGTTATTTTTTGTGATAAAATATGAGCTCAAAACTTTCAGCTTGTCACTGAAATGCTTGAATGATGATCACTTGAGAAATCTTTGAGATACTAATCAGCTCAATAAAAAAGATTTCAAGGCAATATGTTTCAATTCACTCACAAAACAGAACTGATGTTCAGTTCATTCGAGAGATTCTGTTTCAAGCTAAAAATACATTAATGAGTATCGCGTTTCTTAGTTTTATTTGAGGATGTAATATGTTAACATACATAGATCATAATTAATTCTTAATTTCTGGTGTAAACAGACACTTTGACAAATAAGATTAGTAGACACCAGCAATTAACATACCACACTTCCAGAAAGAGGCATCTAGTCTGCAATATAATCTAGAGCAATTGAAGGAAACTTCCAGCATTTTATGAAGAAAATTCCTTGGATGTTTTGAGAGAAAAGTCAGAAAAGCATAAAGGTGTATATCTGTGAGGCACAGATATACTGGCATGAACTTTTGCTGCAAATGAGACTTGGTGTATAGTGCTGGCTAATCTTGGATGTGAGCTAATTGACCTACTGTTTCAGCAGAGTAGTTTTGTTTCTTTTCTTGTACACTAGATTAAAAAAAAAAAAAAAGGCATTCTAACAAAATATCTAGTTCATTTAAATACAGTAAAAATGAAAGAGGAATTTGTACTGGATTAATTTCTTTATATATTTCTTTAAAATGCCACATATTAAAAAGAATCTGACCTTTTAAGACAGTGTCTTGGGTTGACATAGATTTTGTTTGGAACACAAAAATTCATGTCTTATTTAGTCTATTTATCTACTCTTAAGAACAGATATCTTGTAAAAAGAATTCTTCTGTCTCTTACTCTAGACCGTGTTCCATCCTTCCATTTCTGTCAAAGGCAGAAGCAGAAGAGTGAGTGAAAAATATTTCTCTACATATATATGCTTATGGACTGGGGTGTGCTCTTTATTCTCAAGTGGAGGAGGAAACATTTCCATAGTAAGGGAAAGATTATACCAAAGTAGTTCAAAAGGAAATGTTTTATCTTCACTTATTATAATTCCTCATATATTTACACTATAACAATTGAACATATTTTTATGCAATGACAGCAACAGGCATTTATTAAATAGAAGTCAACATTACCCAAAATATGCACTTGCAATTTGCTTGTTTATAATGCATCTTTGAAAACATTGAGATAATGAGAATCAGGACAAAGAAAATCACAGGAGTCATTAGCTTATATTAGATATTTAAATACAGCAGTCACATTGCCACAATGCCTGAATAGAAACTTGCAAATAGTAACACATGAAAAACATTTTACCATTAAATTTGTTAGGAAAAGAAAAAAAAAAACACTAAAAAAAGAAGAGGATTTTTTTTTTTTTTTAAGGAAGCATTCCCTTTTTAAAGGAAGCGTTTTTCATTACTTTATAAAAGACAGAAATGTATTATCTTTTGCTGGGGTAGAGTTAGTTTTCTTCACCATAGCTGGTATGGGGCTATGTTTTGAATTTGTGCTGAAAACTATGTTGCTAACATAGGAATGTTTCTATTCTTATTGCTATTGCTGAGCAGTGCTTTAACAGGATCCAGGCCTTTTCTACTTGTACCACAGGTGAGAAGGCTGGAGGTGTAGAAGGAGTTGGGAGGGGACACAGCTGGGACAGCTGATCCCAAGTGATCCAAGGTATGTACCATGCCACATTGTGCCATGCTCAATACATAGAGCTAGGGGAAGAAAGAGGAAGAGGGGTCAGGAATATTCAATTAATGGTGTTTGTTTTCCCAAGTCACCATTGCATGGGATGGAGCCCTGGTTTTTTGGGGATGGCTGAACCCCTGGGAAGCAGTGAATGAATTCCTTGTTTTGATTTGCTTGTGTGTGGCTTTTGCTTTAGCTGTGAATCTGTGTTTATCTCAATCCATGAGGTTTCTCACTTTTACCCTTTGGATTCTCTCCCTGACCCCACCTGAGTGGGGAGTGAACAAGTGGTTGTGTTGTACTTAAATGCCATCTGGGGTTAAACTATGACAAAAAAAGATGGGTTTGCCATATACTTAATCGTCCCCAACAACTTGGGGAAAGAACAGCAATATCTCTGCATCATATTCTTCTAAAATTACTACGTGTATTGATTACTTACAATAGTCTGCTTTATATTTTTAATATTATTAGCACCAAAAGACTTTTTTCCCTGAAAGGACTTTTTTTCTTAATGCACATCTCAGAACTTTTCTATATGAAAATATTTTTATTCATTCAGGAATTAACTGTAATTCTAGGGTAGTTACTCATAAGATATTGCTTTTACAAACCAACAAAATTGCATCATTCTCAAGATTATTTCATAGTAGTTGAACACTCATGCAGACACCCTTATTTAAGAATCTGATTATATGTTGGCAATTTCCAAAACTCTTTCTGGTTCACCAAATTGCTGTTAGCAAGTGCTCAGTCCTCAGAAATGAGAGAGGTTAGAAGGGATAACACTGGTGCAGCCTCACTTTGAATATTGTGTGGAGTTTCAGGCACCCCAAAATAAGGAAAATATTAAACTATTATAGAGTGTAAAAAGGAGGGAAACAAAGATGGTGAATGGGTTTGAGAGGAAGCTGTACGAGGAGTGGCTGAGGTCACTTGGTGTCTCTAGGAGGTTGAGGGGTGACCCATTGCAGTCTAAAACTTCTTTGTGAGAGGAAATGAAGAACCAGGTACTGATCTCTTCTCTCTGGTGACAAGTGACAGAACTTGTGGAAATTGCATGAAGATGTGTTGGGGAGATTTAGTTTAGAAGTTCTAAGTAAGTTTGTTGACAACACTGAATTTGGAGGAGCTGTTGACTCCCTCAAGGGCAGAGAGGCCCTGCAAAGATATCTCAACAAATTGGAGGCCTAGGAAATCACCAACCACATGAAAATTTAACAAGGGACAGTGCTGGATTCTGCACCTGTAATAGGGCAATCCCAGTTGTGTCTACAAATTGGGAAATGAGATGCTGGAAAGCAGAGCTGTGGAAAGGGAGCTGGGGGTCCTGGTCAGTGGTAAAGTGAACCTGAGTCAGCAGTGCCCTGGCAGCCAGGAGGGCCAATCATGCTCTGGGGGGCATCAGGCCCAGCATCACCAGCCAAGCAAAGGAGGGGATTGTCCTGCTCTGCTCTGCTCTGCTCTGCACTGGGGTGGCCTCACCTTGAGTGTTGGGGGCAATTTTGGGTGACACAATATAAGAAAGAGCAACACTACTCCAGAATCAGAGCTTTTTGAAGTGACTCCTTAAATATGACTTTTAACAAAGCACAGTGTTAATCCAAATAAGCTCTCTGATATTTGGTGATGTATAAGTATACCACTCCTTTTTTACTTTTCTGCTGTGGAGCATTAGAAAAAAATCCCACTATATTAGAAATCACTGATACTGGATGTAAGACATGTAAACCAGATGATTAACTAAGAGTCCTTTAAGAATTATCTAATAGTCTTTGATTAGATTGTATCATAGAAAATATATGCATTATTTGCAGTTGTCTCTATATTCTAAAAATATAATTGCTATATGGCAGGATACTGTGAATGTTTGCTAATGATGCCTATGCTCTTCAATATTGACATAAGCCCTGTCCATAAAGATTTATCACTCTAAAACTGTTCATCAATCTACTTAAAAGATGTGTTTTTCTAAGTGACAAGAGCACTAGCTTGGAAAATATACTCTAAGAAAAACCTTACAGGTTTTTAATTTTTACTCTGTGTTTTAGTCTCATTCAAATATCTAGGAAGTAAAGTACTTTTCCTTTTGGTTCTATCCATTGTCTGTGATTGTTATAAATTGCAACTGAAACACTGAATATTCACAATAAACTTATAAAATGATCAGAAGTGACAGATAAATGAGCTGTCATATTTCATTTGCCAGGTTATTTGCAATGTACATCTTGTCTCATTCACCTGAATTCAGCCACTTGTCAAGACAAAAGAACTCTTTGAAAGATTCTCTTCTGATATAGGGTCCTTCTATGGATGCTTTACAGGACTGGGGTTATTATTTTTTTATTGATACATTTAAACATCTTTTTTATTGATTCTTTGAGTTTGACTTAGGATTTACCTGTTGCCCTAAGAGTAGACTTGCTTCCATTCATTCCTGTCCTTTAAGCTACAGCCTTCTGCTTCTTGGGGAGATGACAAAGGATCCTCTTTATATTGGCCTTTTTTTTTTTTTTTTTCTGGTGGTTATACCACTTTGGGTCTCAGGGAAGGCAGAAAATGGTTTCACCACTCTATCTTTTTCTCAGATCCCCTTATGCTCCTTAGTATTTCTGATTTTCCTGTAGCTCTGTCACCAGGCTGATCAGATCATCCACTTGGTCACGACTCACATAGCTGTTCTCATTCCTGCCATCCATTACCAGTTAAAGGCTATGGCCCACAGAGACCTGAATGGCTGCATATTTTGGTGTGAGCTTTGGCTGGGTTGCCATCTATTCTGGTGAGTGTAGAGGACATAACTTTCTGCTGAGGTGATATTATAGCTAAACTCCAGAGAGGGAGGCGATCACCAGGTCTCATGGCCAGGCATGGCAGGGGTGCAGGGAGATGGAGGCTGGCCCTGCAGTGGCATCTCTGAGACAGGACTTAGGGGTCCCATGGGTCTGAAATTGGGTTCTGGGCAGAGTGGGAAGGATATCTCAGAGGGACAGCACCAATATGTAGCATTGCTTAGGAACCCTGGAACACCCTAACTCCCCTTTATTTCTAACTACAGATCTCTTTTGAATATCTTTTGCCTCCTGAGCATTGTGTTTGCTAAAAGTTATTGCACTTAATTATTATTGACTGTCATGCACCATCCCACTTGACAGGTTTAGGGAAAGGTAACTGGATATACTCGGAGAGGTACATGGGAGAAACAGAGCAGATTCAATAACTAACAACTTCTGCTTGCAAACTTTAGAGTGTCCAGACATAATAATACACTTGGCACAGCTTGGACTAGATTTTTTAGTCAGGATTGCAATATATTACAAGGAGAAGAATGCAGAAGAAGGGAGGGAGAAAGGGAAAGAGAGAGTAGATAACCAATACCCTAGGAACCAGTGTGGTCTCAGCAGCTTTCATATCCAGGGTAGTGGAGTTCATCACACTACACACATCTTGCTGACCTTTTATCAGTTCTAGCACCCCCAGGTAGGCCTATGCTAATTGTGGTGCCAGAGTCTTGTACCTGCTCTTCACACAATGCCAGAATGTTCCTGGCACCATTCTGGGGCTTTTGGTGGTCCTACACAGTTGATCACCTCAGCAGAGTGTGGGCCTGCATCATGTTTCACTACAAAATAGAGTGTGAGAAGGTGCTCCCTCACTCCTGTTCCCCCACCCATTTCCCACCTGACTGTCTTGAGCCAGACAACTATTCCTCTGGTCTCCTACATGCAGACAGAAAGGGTAGTGACTATAAATCAACATCAGAATCTTAAACTGTATATTTTCTTCTTCACTTTCCATTGGATGTCACTGTTAAAAAAAAGAGCTATAACGTGTTGAATAACCTGTTTATATTGGCTGACTTTCAATAATAAAACATCTCAGTCAAGTAAAGGGTTCTTGTGAGAGTTTTTGTTTCATTCTGAAATGAAAAAAAAAGAAACAACTCTTTGCTTTACTGAAATCTTATTAGTTCTCAATATTTAATGTTTTCAATATCAAATGAATGTACATACTTTTCCAATAGTTTTTCAGAAAAAACACAGTATCCTCTACCTGCTAAAAAATCAGTTCTTCAGTGTGATTCCATATTTTCTACATCATGAACAAAGGGCTAGCGGTATTACAGCCAGCCAGCATCCTGAGATTGTGCACCATAAACTGCTTACCTGACAATCTGATTCATCACTTAGCTCACTAAAATTTTAAATCATTAAATACTTGCTACATGTAAAATATTTTTAGTAATGATTAACTTTTTAAAATAATGTGAAGTTTCCACTTTACAAGACTAAATAAATATTACTTCACACTCAAAGATTGCATGTCAGGAGATGTACTCTTTTTCCCTATTGTTCAATGACAACAAAGACATATTTGACAACATTTCAGTGAGATTTTTGATGCTGTTTTCATGTTGCATTGCAGTAATTGGGAGCAGTCCTAGTGTTTTGATCTTTGGTTTTCCTCTCACTTCTTGTGCTAATATTGTTGTGATATGTTTCTGTCCTTTCAAAAATTTGTTTCTAAAACTTTTTAACTTTAAGTCTATTATGGTTTAGGTTTGGCAAGATGGTTGATTTTCTGATATGGAGAAAAACTTTCCTGATGTATTTACAATCTTGAAATAAACAGCATATTCAGCCCAACAGAAACTTTTCATGGCCACAAAAACTCAATGTATTTAATAAGAACTTTTATTTTCAATTGACAGTGCTAAGCAAATTTTATAACCCAAAGTTAGGTATGATCAGAAATGAACTTCTGAATAGAAGTCAAAATTACTTATTTCATGTTTTCTTTTTTTTTTTTTTTCTTATGTCCCACGTGGTAGTTGGTGATTCTGACAAGCTGTGGTTCTGTATGTTTAAAAATAAATATGTTTAAAAGCTTTTAAGATGTTATGAAATAGTGGTTTTCTGAAGAGGAAAAGTTCACATTTTAATGAGGCTATATTGAGGTTTTGACATCTTGCATATCTGTAGATAAATAACAGATGGAAAATTTTGAGGTGTCTTGTTTAAAAGTAGTAAATATTGTATAGTTAATTGACAGAAGAAAGAAAATTAGATTTCCGTGAATTACTGACTGGATAAGTGTATTTTATTTTTACACTATATATACCAATAAAACATATGTCTATCAAAGCAGGCATTATACTGACTAGTGATATTACAGATGTAGATGAGAGTGAAAAGGAAGTACCTACAAATTATTTAGTTAATTTGTTTTCAAATTATTCAGTTAATGTGTTTTCATATCAATAATACACAGTCATTTCAATCTGATCTTAAAAAAAGTACTTTTAAGTAATTTTACCTCACAATTACTCATTTTCTTTTATTGCATTCATTACCATTCTTCCCAGGCTATTCTGAAATGTTTCAAGTGATGGAATTTCTATCATCTCACATGGGAATGTAGATCTCAGTGTTGATATTTTTTTGTAAATTTTTTTTTTTACCTTAAATCCTTAAAATTACTGCCAGAATATCCCTTGTACATTGTTAAATAATTTCCTAAATAATTCGTAGTTTCTTTAATTTTGTGACGTATGAATTGCACTAGTTTGATACTTTGTACTTGGCTCTACTTACATAAGAAATCTGTGGTCATATGTCTAATCTCTCTGGAACTGTTAATTTATCTTTCTTGTAAGTGTTCCGCCTTTTATTATACCATTACCTATGAATCATATTAACGCGGTGTCCTGTAAATCTTCCAGAACATAAATGAGCATATTAAATAGGGCTGTGCCTAAGATAAGTTCTCCTTGTTCCTCATCACCACATCCTTGGAAAACAAAAGCAGTAACTTAGTATTTTTCACAACAGTTCCTTTTATTAAAAATTCCTTATCAAGAACTTAAATATGACATTAATTTCTGAGATTTTTCTTCTAAATTAAACTTCATTGGATGAACACAATCTGTGTATACTGCATGAAAGTTCTTGCTTTATTAATTAATATGGAAGTTTAAAAAAAAAGTTGTTTTTTTTTAAAGGTCTTCAGTCTTCAGGCACAGGTATATTATCTTCTTCTTTTACTCCTTTTTTTT
>VZTR01004669.1:27076-37389 GCA_013400775.1 Chaetops frenatus | reverse complement strand
TGTTGCAGCAAGCGGGGAGGGGAGAGCCCAGGGGGTACCAAGTGGGAAAATGAGGGGGTAAGGGAGAAACCATTGCAAACAATGAGAACCGCAGTAAACCTAAAAACCCAAAATGTCCGGCAACAATATACTATTCAAAATCTGAAAGGCTTTTTTCAGAGAAGAACCAAGAACAGATCAGTAAATTTCCTTAAGGTGTTAAACTCTCAGCATTTCTTGTCTTGACCGATATTTAACTTTGGGGCAAAAAAAAAGCTGCATGTTTTATACAGGCACATTGTTGTTTAATTTTGAATTTTCCTGTCTTTGACGAATTATTTGAGGAATAATGTATTTTCAGAAGGTATGGATTTTTTAATTTCCCTTTTACTACCAAGTCCAGATCAAAAAATGTTCCAAATGTTTCACACACAAAATACAACCACATTTTCGAGCTGTTTTGCATGGGTGATGAACCTTTTTCTGATATCCAGCCTAGACCTCCCCTGACACAACTTTAGGCCACTTCCTCAGGTCCTGTCATTGTTACCAGACAGAGAAGAGATCAATACCTGCCCCTCCTCTTCCTCTCAGAAGGAAGTTGTAACTGCCATGAGGTCTCTCCTCAGTCTCCTCCAGGTTGAACAGACCAAGTGACCTCAGCCTCTCCTCACACAGCTTCCCCTCAAGGCCCTTCATAATTTTTGTTGCCCTCCCTTGTGTGCTCTCTATATAGTTTTATACCTTTCTTATTCTGTGACACCCAAAACTGCCCCCAGCACTCGAGGTGAGGCTGCCCCAGTGCAGAGCAGAGCAGGACAATCCCCTCCCTTGCCCAGCTGGTGATGCTGGGCCTGATGCCCCCAGGACAGCGTTGGCCCTCCTGGCTGCCAGGGCACTGCTGACACATGTTCAGCTTTCCATTGACCAGGACCCCCAGGGCCTTTTTCATGGCACTGCTTTCCAGCCTCTCATTCCCCAATCTGTACATCCAGGGTTGCCCATATCAGGTTCAGAATCCAGGACTTTCTCTCATTAAACTTCATGTGGTTGGTGATTTCCCAGGCCTCCAATTTGTTGAGGTTTCTTGCCAGGGCCTCTCTGCCCTTAAGGGATTCAAGTTCCTCTGTTTTTGGTGTCACCAACAAACGTAGTATTCTTTTGAGCCCTGCATCCATGTTGTTAATGAAGATGTTGAAGAGAATTGGTCTGAGGATGGAGCCCTGCAGAACCCCACTAGTAACAGGACATTCTGAAGTTTTCCCATTCGCTATAATCCTTTCTAACTGACCCATGAGCCAGTTGCTCACCCATGGCATGATATACTTATCCAGCTGTGTGCTGGGCATTTTATCCAGAAGGAGGCTGTGAGAAACACTATCAAAAGTTTTACTGATGTCCACAAAGATTGCATCAACTGGCTTCCCCTGATCAACTTAGTGCTTACCTTGTCATAAGAAGAAATCAAGTTTGATAAGCAGGACTTCTTTCTCCTGAGGCTGTGCTGGCTGTGACCATTGACTGCATCGTCTTTCAGGTGTTTTTCAATACCTCACGGAATTATTTTCTCCATAAATTTGCCAGGCACTGAAATGAGACTAACAGACTTGTAGTTTCTGTGGTCCTCCTTCTTGTCCTTCTTGAAAACTGGGACATCATTTGCCAGCTTCCAGTCAGCTGGGACCTATCTGGATTCTCAACTTCCTTTTTCCCTTATCTTAGCAGAGTGACTTCTTCTATAAAGATAAGTGTGACTTCCTAAAATTCAGAAGTTCCCAGAGTTCATGCCTAAACCTGAATAAGATTTAACCTAACAGTAAACAGTTTTTGATAACAATATAATCTAAAATTATCTTCTGGTTCTTTCTTACTTGAGTGAAATATTTATTTGAATCTGTTTCTCCAAATGCTTTTGATACTGGCATGAAATTCATCATTACAGATTAGATATATTCATTTATCTAGAAACCCTGTCACTGAGTGTCAGTTTCAGAGTGAATTAAGTTTGTAAAATGAAAATATGGATACAGATATGAGAAGTAATTAAATGACAACTGGAAAAAAAATCCCATTTTGGAACACATTTAACACATTCTTTTTTCACAAGAAGTATGTGATGCAACAAGAATAGAAATCATACTGTAACAGTGTTGCAGTGAAATGCTTTTTTAATAAGGAAGACTTCATTAAAAAGGAAAGAAATTTAGGTTAGCAAGCTCTGATGTAAATAATATGCTAGTGCTGCTAGTGCTGTGGAGTAGGCATTTTTGTGAGATAGGGACAGTACCTCACTATCCTTCTGTTGAAAGTCATTCAGAGAATAGTGCTTTGTTTAATTCTAGAGGAGCCCTGTATGTACCACAGCAAAACAGAGCTGAAGAATCTGTAATCTGAAGAACATCTGAAAATTTCAGTAATCCTGCATTGATTTCTGGTGTGAATTTTAAAATTAAGAGTTAATTTTAAAATGAAATTTAATTGCTGAATTAAATACTTAAACCTTCATTACTAAATAACAATTATTTAGCTCTTTGTAGTATGAAGTTTCTATACTTTTATTGTCTCCTTTTGTTTAAAATGACAATGGTGTCTATACATTATCTAATTATTAAACAGGTAGGTAACTCCCATTTCTACATGAAAAATTTTCTATGGTCCTTGAATTGATGGTTTTCCTTGCTATTAAAACTCTCNACAGAGAAGAGATCAATACCTGCCCCTCCTCTTCCTCTCAGAAGGAAGTTGTAACTGCCATGAGGTCTCTCCTCAGTCTCCTCCAGGTTGAACAGACCAAGTGACCTCAGCCTCTCCTCACACAGCTTCCCCTCAAGGCCCTTCATAATTTTTGTTGCCCTCCCTTGTGTGCTCTCTATATAGTTTTATACCTTTCTTATTCTGTGACACCCAAAACTGCCCCCAGCACTCGAGGTGAGGCTGCCCCAGTGCAGAGCAGAGCAGGACAATCCCCTCCCTTGCCCAGCTGGTGATGCTGGGCCTGATGCCCCCAGGACAGCGTTGGCCCTCCTGGCTGCCAGGGCACTGCTGACACATGTTCAGCTTTCCATTGACCAGGACCCCCAGGGCCTTTTTCATGGCACTGCTTTCCAGCCTCTCATTCCCCAATCTGTACATCCAGGGTTGCCCATATCAGGTTCAGAATCCAGGACTTTCTCTCATTAAACTTCATGTGGTTGGTGATTTCCCAGGCCTCCAATTTGTTGAGGTTTCTTGCCAGGGCCTCTCTGCCCTTAAGGGATTCAAGTTCCTCTGTTTTTGGTGTCACCAACAAACGTAGTATTCTTTTGAGCCCTGCATCCATGTTGTTAATGAAGATGTTGAAGAGAATTGGTCTGAGGATGGAGCCCTGCAGAACCCCACTAGTAACAGGACATTCTGAAGTTTTCCCATTCGCTATAATCCTTTCTAACTGACCCATGAGCCAGTTGCTCACCCATGGCATGATATACTTATCCAGCTGTGTGCTGGGCATTTTATCCAGAAGGAGGCTGTGAGAAACACTATCAAAAGTTTTACTGATGTCCACAAAGATTGCATCAACTGGCTTCCCCTGATCAACTTAGTGCTTACCTTGTCATAAGAAGAAATCAAGTTTGATAAGCAGGACTTCTTTCTCCTGAGGCTGTGCTGGCTGTGACCATTGACTGCATCGTCTTTCAGGTGTTTTTCAATACCTCACGGAATTATTTTCTCCATAAATTTGCCAGGCACTGAAATGAGACTAACAGACTTGTAGTTTCTGTGGTCCTCCTTCTTGTCCTTCTTGAAAACTGGGACATCATTTGCCAGCTTCCAGTCAGCTGGGACCTATCTGGATTCTCAACTTCCTTTTTCCCTTATCTTAGCAGAGTGACTTCTTCTATAAAGATAAGTGTGACTTCCTAAAATTCAGAAGTTCCCAGAGTTCATGCCTAAACCTGAATAAGATTTAACCTAACAGTAAACAGTTTTTGATAACAATATAATCTAAAATTATCTTCTGGTTCTTTCTTACTTGAGTGAAATATTTATTTGAATCTGTTTCTCCAAATGCTTTTGATACTGGCATGAAATTCATCATTACAGATTAGATATATTCATTTATCTAGAAACCCTGTCACTGAGTGTCAGTTTCAGAGTGAATTAAGTTTGTAAAATGAAAATATGGATACAGATATGAGAAGTAATTAAATGACAACTGGAAAAAAAATCCCATTTTGGAACACATTTAACACATTCTTTTTTCACAAGAAGTATGTGATGCAACAAGAATAGAAATCATACTGTAACAGTGTTGCAGTGAAATGCTTTTTTAATAAGGAAGACTTCATTAAAAAGGAAAGAAATTTAGGTTAGCAAGCTCTGATGTAAATAATATGCTAGTGCTGCTAGTGCTGTGGAGTAGGCATTTTTGTGAGATAGGGACAGTACCTCACTATCCTTCTGTTGAAAGTCATTCAGAGAATAGTGCTTTGTTTAATTCTAGAGGAGCCCTGTATGTACCACAGCAAAACAGAGCTGAAGAATCTGTAATCTGAAGAACATCTGAAAATTTCAGTAATCCTGCATTGATTTCTGGTGTGAATTTTAAAATTAAGAGTTAATTTTAAAATGAAATTTAATTGCTGAATTAAATACTTAAACCTTCATTACTAAATAACAATTATTTAGCTCTTTGTAGTATGAAGTTTCTATACTTTTATTGTCTCCTTTTGTTTAAAATGACAATGGTGTCTATACATTATCTAATTATTAAACAGGTAGGTAACTCCCATTTCTACATGAAAAATTTTCTATGGTCCTTGAATTGATGGTTTTCCTTGCTATTAAAACTCTCTATAGTTTGTATGTTTATTTTAAAACTATAAATTATGCAAATTTGATGTAAATTATCAATTCCTTTTTCCTATACAATGTTAGATTGTAATGAATTTCTTATCAGAGCTTCCTCTGGCAGCAAAATAAAGAATATAATAGGCTATAGTTGAGAAAAATGTTGCTGCATAAGGAATAGAAAAAAATCAAGATGGTGATTCTAAACACTTTAGAAACCTAAGAAAGTATAACTTCCTTTTTTGTTAAAGTCTCATGGTCTGGACACATTTTTGCGCTGTAACCTCCACATAAATTACTCTACTTCAAATGCTAATGACATAAAATTGAGAATGTACCTCTTGAAGCATTTCGAAACAGAATAAAAAATAATAGGGAGAGATGAGAAGGAAACTATTCTGCAAGGTTTTGCAAAAGTTCCTAATATGCAAAAATATGTTGTTCCATGTAACCATATTCATAAAGAAAAATGCATTTTTTTGCCTAATAATTTAAGTTGCTCATTCATAATAGGAATAACAGCAATAATTACATTTATATAGGATATTGCCATCTTTGAATGCAGAAAATTTGTAATAATGAATATAAAATTGTTTTCTTTGTGTGCAATGTAGATAGCTGTTTGTAACTTCTCCCACTGAGAACCTGGAGGAAAGTTCTCTGTTCTTGTCTGGGCAAAATATGAGCATTTCAAATTTTCAAAGCTTAATGCAGCCAACTAAAAAGTTGTGGGTCAACCCTGGCAGGCAGCCAAGCTTCACAGAGCAGTTTACTCACTCCCACATCAGTGAGTTGGAGGGGACAATTGGAAGGGCAGAAGTGAGAAAACTTTTGATTTGGGATAAAAACAGTTTAATAAATTACAAAAAAAGTTCTGTGTACAAGGAAAAAATAGAATTCCTTCACAACTTCCTATTACTAAGCACATATTAAGCCATCTCCACAAAAGCAGGGCTCTGTGATGTATAACAGCTATTTGGGAAGACATATTTCATAACTGTGAACTTTCCCTCCCTAGCCTTCTGTAACTTTTACCAATATATAGCAAAAGTTACTCTTCCAAGCCTTTCATCTTTCCCAATTGTTTTGGAGAGCAACTGTAATATTATTCTTGATAAGAGGTCTTAGGCAGAGTGGGTTTTTCCTGTCCATATGGAAAACAAGAAATAAAAATTTCATTTTGACGTACTTTTCTATAGGTGTGTGTGAAATAGTAAATTTCTGGTATTGAATGCCAAGCTACTTTAGAGATATTAATATTAAGCCTTTCAAGTTTTTGCTAGTTTATGCACCTTGTTTCTCATCTGCCCTACATCTGGAAGTTTTAGTGTTGTTTGCAGAATTTTCTTTCTGTGTTTGCAACTTTTGAAACTTCAGAAAAAATCTCAGAGCTGGTGTTTCTCCTTGGTACACTAAGGTAGTGTGCATAAAATCCACAGCTAATAAAATTCACCAACAGCTGACATGTTCACTGTCCTGTACAGAATGTGAAAAGAAAGGAGCAGCAGAGACAAGGTGTCTCCATTCTCCATCTCCATTCTCCATCCCCATGCCTAGATGGGAAGGAGGTAGAAGAGTTAAGAGGGAAGTTGAAAGGAGGGGAAAGTTGATGGGAAAGTATTTTAGTATTTTTTTATTTCTCACTTTCTTGCTGTCTTACAAGTAAATGTCAATAAATTAAATTAGTTTCCTCCAGCTGAGATTGTGTTGCCTGTGGTAGGACTTGGAAAGTAATCTCTCTGTCCTTATTTCTATCCACAAGCCTTTTGTCATATTTCCTCCCTCTGTCCTTTTGGTGGAAGGGGACTGCGTGCAGCTTGGTGAGCAACTGGCAGCCAGCCAAGGTCAACCCACGACAAGCACATATGAAGGACAGAAATGAAGCATCTGACATAAAATTTTCAAGTAGTTCTTGAATTAATCAGATGTACTGAGTTCAGCAAACAGAGCTGATGAAGAGAGATAAGCCCTAAACGGCTTGTGAGAAAGGGAGCAGAGTGGAGGTGGTACCTGAGGCTGGAGGAGACTGATAGAGAGGCCATGACTATGGCAGTCCTGTGTACACAACAGACAGCCTCTCGCCTGGCTGCAGCAGCTGTCCTGGTCTCAGGTTGTGCCTGGTGCTTCTCCCAGTGAGAATGTGTCACACTGGACAGAAGGATGGACATCCTATGGCTGCACTAAACAAGTGGAGGATTCAGTCTCCTAAAATGGGTATCATAGAATGTTGTGATTTCTGGCAAAAAGAAAGATATTTCTCTCTTCACTTCTTGATGTGCACTTTTGAAACAGGTATAGGACTATGATGTTTTATAGGGAATAAGAAGTTTTGGAGAAGACATTAGGACCAGCTCAGCTTGATCCAAATGGAAGTAGCAAATGGTAATAGCAGGAGACATCTTTCTACAGGGATCAGCATTTGTCTCCCAAACAGATTTTCTGTATTGTGAAGTTTATGGCTTTTCAGAAGCTCAATCTGGGACAATTAAGAGAAATTCCTTTGGTTCATCTGAATTCCATCCTAGGTCTTATTACTCATCTACATTGGCATCAGTGATGCTCTCAAGGGGGTTTGTAGGCTGTAAAGCATGCAACATGGCAGCTCAGGGAACATCTGAGGTCCATCAAAGGCAAGGACATATATGAGCTGATGGATCCAGTGAGACAGTGCCTGGTTGGTTGCATGATATTTCAAATCATACCTTGGCTTTTCTGACTATATCTCTCTCTCTGAAGAATTAGGATTACTGGGGAGTAATAGCATACACCTGATGGGTGGAGAAATTGCATTTTCTACCAGGCTTCTTAACCTATTGAGAAGGGCTTTAAAATAGTGTCACTAGAGGCTTGTGATGGATACACTTGATCCATAGCCATGCTTTGGATTAGATTGATTAATGAGCAAAAAGACTCATGCCCTGGAATTAATCTGTGAGCTGGAGTGATTTCACAAGGAAATGAAGATGCCTCAGAAAAAGATTTTGAAAGTTGGTTTCCTAGCCCAAAAATGCAAGATAACTAAAATACAGGGCAAGATACAAAAGTTAAACTAGAGATATTTATCTGTCTATACTATTGTCTAACAGCCAACTCCATTCCATAAATATTACCATCAAGATGAAGCCCTCCTGATGATAATATTTATTCATTTGAGCTCTCCTTTAATTGCATCTATACTGCACACCAGATATATTTGTCCTCGAGCAGGGATGTCTCTCAAGATTTGAGATCCCTTACTTGAGGCTATGAGATTCTTCTTAGTGCAAGGCAGAGAGATCCCTTGGTTGTGACAGATCCTTGGTAAGTGACTGATACCATGCTGAATTAATGAAACATTGCTAATCCATGTAAGTACTCAATATTATTGTAAACTTTGTGTAGATAATTCCAGTCATCATAAACCATCATGCAAGTTTGAGACAAAGAGTGGACCTTGCTCCATCTATGCTCTATAAGTTTAGAAGGCAAGTGGATCCACTCTGAACCTTGTGACTCAGTGGAAGGGTCTCTGTGCAAATCTTTCTAGCTCAAACATAACTCTGTTTCCTTTGTATCACTCTTTGATGCAGTACTTAATAAGGTGAACCTTGATACAAAACTTATGGAAACTTAGTAACTGCTGCTAAGCTGTCTTAGATTTCATCAAATCTATTTAGTTATATTATTTTCCCTCAATAAAATATGTTGCTTCTCTCTTTTGAGTGAGGTGCATTCCTTGTGACTGTTGGACAAACCCAAAGACTGATGGGAAGAGCCAGCATAGATTTACTAAGGACAAATTATACCTGAAGGATCTGATTGCTTTCTGTAGTAACTGATTCTGTGAACAACAGTGGAAGCTGTTTATCCTGAATAATAATGTGCTTCACATATATTCTTGTAGCCAAATTGGAATAGTGTACTACAATATGGAAAAGTGTACTACAATATGGAAAAGTGTACTACAATATGGAAAAGTGGCAGGATGACTGGCCTGACTGTCAGTGGTCAGCTGTGTAAAATCTACCTGGATACTAGTAACAGTGATGCTCCTCAGAGATGAAGATCAGAGCCAGTACTATTTAATATCTTCATTATTTATCTGTATGGTTTTAAGGATGCACCTTTAGAAAGTGTTGTTGTTGAGAACAAAGCCTGTAAGAAGAGGACAAGACTGATGCAAAGTACTTGAGCAGGTTTCACAAATGGGCTGAAAGCTGTATGAAGTCTAGCAAAGACAAATGTATGAATAATCTCATGCTGCTGGGGATTGAATGGCTGAGAAATGTCTCTGCAGAAAAGGATCTGGGCTTCCTGTGGACAACAGGGTGAATATGATACATCAGGGAAAGCTTTCACCTTGGAAGGCCATTGCACAATAAACTGTATTAACAATAGTAGAGACAGCAGGTAACGTGCCTTTGACAATTCTGAAAGTAAATTCAGAGTACTGCATCAAGTTTTTATTTCCCAGTAGAAAACACATCAGGAAGAAAAACAACAAAGCAGGCTTAGTAGAGAACTGCAAAAATGATTAGAAGCTTGAAATATGTGATATACAGAAAGAGAATGAAAAAATTATTTCCTCAGTTTTTGAAAGGAAAAAATGAGGGAGAATTTTACTGTGGTTTTCAGAAACACGAGAAGGATAGAAGAAAATAAATGAAGTATAAGGGGGACACTGTGCAGCCAAAGAGATTTTGATTCAATATTAGGAAAATGTACTTACAATGAGTGTGTTTAAACACTAGAACTGGTCACCCAGAGAGCCTGTGAAATCTGAATTCTTGCAGATATACAAAATGGGACTGAATTTAACCCCAAACAGTTTTAACTTGGAAATGTGATCTACTTTTAAAATGGTCCTTCTTTTGAGGGTTTTGAATTAATCCCTTCCAACTCATGAGTTTAGAGTTTGGTTTTGTGGATTGGTTTTTTTGGTTTTTTTTTGTTTGTTTGTTTGTGTTTTGTTTGTTTGTTTGTTTGTTAATCCTGTGATTTTAAATAGCTCTTATATCTCAACAACTTTGGCTTCTTCAGCTTTTCACAACATTTGAGCAAACTGGTATATTTCATGGCAGTGAAATTTTATTTGATTAATTCTGTAAGTAGAACTGTTTCTGAAAATGCCTGAAGGATTTTTGTAATGCAGTCATAGTTTGAAAAACAACAACTTTTTTTCTCCTTCCTGGAAAGATTTTTTTTTTTCCACTTCCACCGGGGCATGGTTTCTGGCGGAGGTGAGGAGCCCACAGATTGGCTAGTTTTAAGATTAGCACTTCGTGTAGCCACTTGAACATTGAAGGCGTCTTTGCGAAACTTACATTTTTAAGAGCGGGAAGTTAGAAGCTCTTTTTTTTTGACTTCCGTCTGCAGGGAAGGGAACATCGCGTGCCCGGCCGGCCGCTCTGGGCCCCAGGGCCTGGGGGCCGTGCCGGGGCTGCGGCCGGGACCCTGCCAGCTCCTGTCCCCCCCCTCTCGGGCAGTGCTGCTGCTGCTGTGGGGCTGCTTTTGCTCCCGCTTCC
>VZTR01004669.1:583-26526 GCA_013400775.1 Chaetops frenatus | reverse complement strand
AATAAACTATTTTTATCTTTGAAGTTTAGGCCTGCTTTGCATTTCTCTTAATCCTTATTCTCATGAAACCACTACACTACACTCTCGCCTGGTGTGAGCAGGCGAGCAGGTGAATGTGAAACCACTACAAATGCAAAGTATACCATTTTCCCTCAAATGTTAATTTGGTATAAAAAATATTGGGGCTTACATGATATCACTAGCCATTGATAGTGGACAAGCTTTTGTTCCTAAGTATAAATACAATAACGTGTACCATTTTTTAAAATACAAGTTTGTTTACATAAAAAGCCTTCATGTTTCTTGAAATTGTGCTGTGTATATTGTAATAACGGATAAGAATGAATCATTATATTAACAGGCCAGCATATACAGAGCAGATAATTTTTAAACTTAATATCAGAATATGACTTCAGGAAGACTCTTTCATATTTTCTTTTCCCATGCTGGCCATGCTGTTAAGAATAAGAGAAAACATCACGACATTTTCAAAAGAGGCAGAAAAAACAATTGTGTTTTGATCTGAGAACCAGAACTGTCACAAGGAGAATGGTTTACCAGTATAAGTTTCATAAAATCTGTGTTCAAAGCTAAAACAAAAGGATCAACATCAACATAAATAAGTTCAAATGCCAGTACTTAATTACAATCTTAAATAAAATTTTAACTTAATCTGTATGTCATTATAGGTATTATTAGCATGTCCATCAAATACTGGTTTTTAACTTAAAGAGTTAACTGAGTGTTCAAGAAACTGCATAAGAAGCTGGGTGGTTTTTCTTTGCTTCATGATATTTCCAATATGCAAATCTCAATCTAAAGATGGCAAGGGTTTTTTCATCCTTGGAGGTCAAATGCTCATTATTAAATACATGGTTCATGGAGTACCAGACTTTCCATGTAACTCTAATCATCTGCATAAAATGCACCTTTTTTTTTTTTTTGGCCTTGAGCTGCAGATGAACCATAGAAAGAAATAGAGGTTTTCCTAATTTACGTTCTGGGAGGTATTTCTTTTGTTACTCTCTGGATTTATTAAAGATCCTCCAGAAATTCACTTTCTGTTTACTCACAAATTTTCACTATTAACATAGAATAAAATGTTGAATACACATACACAAGTTGTATAAAAGATTAGAAAATGCTAGGTAAAATAAAATTACCTCAGTACATTGTCATGTACGTACCACTTTTTCTATTTTCAATTTTTGTTCTATCTCTAAAACTTGTGTACAAAATGTATATGTGCATCTTAAGCAATTTGGATATAATCTGAAAATACCAATTATACAGTGTATCTATCATTTTTTAGAGTTTGTTTTTTATATTAAAATCAGGAAGACATTTAAGAATTTTGCAGAAATGGTCTGTAATGAATTATTCCAGTCTGAATATGATCAAGAAGTTATTTTGTCTTGTGTCAAGTGCCTCCTGAAAGAATCAGACCCACCAGGTTATGTGAAAGTAGCTAACTTTGTAATAATAACTCCATTTACAAGGTGAGGTAGAGGCCTGTGAAACAAATATATGCCAGATGAACATTAACTCTACTTACTGTACTGATAGCTCACAAGTGAGTGTCAGTACATAGCAAGTATTTCAGAGAAAAAGAAAATGCCTTGATTAATTTTTCAATGGTGGGAATAGGTTTCAGATCCCAAATAAAACAGATCTCCTGTGTGTCTAAGTTATTCTTTGGTTTAAGCACACCAAGAATCTCCTTATGTAAAAGTCTTCTGCTAAGTGGGTCATTTTAAAATCTAATCTAGAATTGTCGTCTTGATAATGTTGCCTACAGGTAAAAATCTGTGTCCTTCCTCTGTCTTCCAGCATTAGATTTGGTTCTGTTGGTGCCACTGAACCCTTAAATATATTCTGCAGCTGACATATATCACTTAAAAATATGATATGCTCTGACATATTCCCCTCCAAAATTCTTTTAACATGCTGGTCATACAGCAGCAATGATACATTTCTTTGTGCTCAGACATTTCATTGCTTCAGGATGAATAAATAGATACTTTTTTCTCTAAGAATATGTTTTTTGAAGAATAGGCATATTTCCAAACTCTTTGGAAGAATATGATTAAATACTGCTGGACAACTCCTAAAATAATTGTGATCTAGAAGCTTTCTCAGAATGAAAAAGTGTAACACTAATATAACACTGTGTGTTATTGGAGGATTGCTTCAGGTTGCACGCTAAGTTTAAGTAAAAATTCATTCCTGTAGAGCCTCATCTATTAGTGCTTGTCTGTAAGTGGAAGAGATTTTTCAATACTACACACATAAGTACCCCTTCCATTTCTTGGGAATATTGGTCATAAAGATATTGATTACTCTGTGCATAGAACTGTGAGGAAATGTCTAAAATAAAATATTTGGAAAAGAGTACATAAATCAGCTGAGAGATACAATTTATTTATATTGATGCAATAATGATGCATATCTGAGTGTTCTGAGATTCACTGTGATGCCTGGACAGGGTTGGATTACAACCCTATTGCTAACAAAGTACACATTGGCTATGAGGTCAGTCCTTTGGAAGCCTGAGAATTCACAGCACAAGTTATAATAAATGGAACTGCTGTGATAGAAAATCCCTTAAAATTTACAGAGGACTGAGAAAGAGAGTTTCTTACTGATGAATATGTAATCATGCCCCTGTTGGTTTATGCAGAAGGCTTGTGCAGGCCCGAGACCATGAAATATATTAGGGTTACCTAATGTTTCACACAATATTTAACATGAGTTTATGAATGTACACAAACGCAGAGATGCAGTCAGCCAGCTGCCTGAAAAGGCAAGAAAATAATTGGCCTTTAAGTTCCCAAGACTCCAGACAGGCTGATTAGAACACTTTCAATATATATCTTAGAGCCTGAAAAAGGAATGGGAGGTGTGTCATGCCTTCCAAGTGCAGAGATGCAGCTTTCACTCTCTCTCCTCAGCTGGACAGGGCAATAGATATACATCAAAAATCTTGTAGATTCATCNTAAGCTATCATGCATGGATGCCAGCTGGCATTGGCTCAGTCAGACAGAGGAAGCTTCCAATGCTTTCTCAGAGAAAACACCCAGAGAGCTTTAAGTTCAGGGCACAAATTTGAGTTCTTATTAGATAAACTCTCAGACTCTAAAGTAGTCAGAAAGTTATCTACTTTGTAAATATGGGCTATGACTCTGTTCTGCTTATATTCAGTTCTGTATTCACTATTGTAATTGATGCAGGAACAGATTTTAGGAATGTTGACTCTTGGCTTACCCTAGCATCTTAACAGTTTTAAACTTCTCTTTCAAACATGATACAAATATTCAATTCCAACCATTGACCTAGCACTGCCAAGTCCTCCACTAAACCATGTCTCTAGGTGCCACATCTACACATCTTTGAAATACTTCAGAGATGGTGGCACAACCACTTCCTTTGGTACCCTGTTCCAGCTTAACATCCCTTTCTGTGAAGAAATTCTTCCTAATATCTAACATAACCTCTCCTGGCAAAACTTGAGGCCACTTTCTTTAGTCCTATTGTTTGTTAACTGGGAGAAGGGATCACCACGTACCTGGCTACAACCTCCTTTTAGGAAACTATAGAGAATGATATCATAGAGTCATGGAATGGCCTGAGTTGGAAGGGACCTTAAACATCAGCTAGTTCCAACCCACTGCCATAGACAGGGATACCTTTCACTAAACCAGGTTGCTCAGAATTCCATCCAGCCTCACCTTGAACACTTTCAGGATTGGGATATCCTGTGGAGTCTCCCCTGAGCCTCATTTTCTCCAGGCTAAACAACCCCAGTTCCGTCAGACACTCCTCCTAAGACTTGTGCTCCAGACCCTTCTGCACCATTTTTGCTCTTGTTTGGACACACTCCAGCATCTCTATGTCCTTCTTGTAGACAGGAACTCAAAGCTGAACACAGGATTCAAGACCCAGCCTTCAGGAGTGCCCAGTACAGAAGGACAATTTCTTCCCTAGTCCTGCTGGCCACAGTACTTTTGATCCAGGCAAGAATGCCATTGGTGTTCTTGGCTACCTGGGCAGACTGATGGCTCATGTTCTGCTGCTGTTGACCAACATCCTCAGGTCCTTTACCACCAGGTGACTTTCCAGACCCTCATTCCCTAGCCTGTAGTACTGCATGGAATTGTTGCATCCAAGTGCAGGACCCAGCACTTTGCCTTCTTGAGCCTCATGCAATTGGCTTCTGCCCACAGATTCAGCCTCCAGATTCTTCTGCAGAGCCTTCCTGCTGTTGGACAGATGAACACTTCTGCCCAACTTGGTGTTATTCAAACGTAAAAACTCTGAGTGGGTAGCTAAAAATTCCATAAGTCAATGAATATTTATATGTATTCATAAGGCTTGACATCTGCTATGCTGTGCATATTTATGATCTGGTTCTACGTTAGAGATCTTGAGGGAGGTCAGGCAGAATAAGTCCAGCTTTTAATGTTCCTGAATTTGGAATGCATTTGCTTGGCAGGTTAAATGAATTGCCACTGCAGGCCTACTATGAACAATCTAAATTTCATGAGAAATTATGGAAGTGCATAAAATACAAAAGAACAGCAATTTCAAAACTTTCCTATGAATTTTCATAAAATCAGTGAATCTTTGAGGCTGGGAGACATCTCTGGAAATCCAACTTCCCTGCTTAAACAGGATGAATTCAGGTCTTTGTCCAGTCAGGTTTTCAATAACTTGAAAGATGGAAAGTCCACAACTTCTTCAGGCAGCCTGTTTCAGGATTTGACGATCCACACTGTAAAAATTTGAGCCTTACCTCTAAATAAAATTTCTTCTGTTTCAATCAGGTTCAATTGCCTCTTGTCTTGTTACTGGGCACTGCTGAGAACATTCTGGTTCATTCCTCTTCACTTCTTCTCATCAGGTATTTGTACACACTGATAAAATCTCCCTGAGTCTTTCCATGCTAAGCAGTCCTAGCGCAGTCTTTCCTTGAGTGTAAGTTACTCCAGTCCCTTTGTTGTCTTTCTGTCCCTTCACTGGACCTGCTTGAGCATGTCTTGCTTATACTGGGGAGCTCAGCATGGGACACAGCACTCCAGATATGTCTCTCTGGCGCTGAGTAAAGGGGAGGAATCATCTGCCTTGACCTGCTAGTAAAGCTTCTACTGTGGCCAGGGGGGTGCTGACCTTTGTGTCAAAGGCACATTGCTGGTCTGGCTCCTGTTCAGGCCTTTTCCTGACAAACTCTTTCCCTGCTTGTTGACACTTAATCTGTGTTGTGCAGGTGCAGGACTTTTCACTTCCTTTAATGAATTTCATGAGGTTCCTGTCAGCCCATTTCTCCACTCTCTTGAGGCCCCTCTGAATGACAGACCAATTGTCTGGTGTATCAGCCATGATATTCCCAGGTTTTTATCATCAGACATCAAACTCCCAGGTTTTATCATCTGCAAATTTTTTGAGGGTCATTAAGGAAGAAATTAAATAGTAGAGGTTGAAGAATCAGCTGCTGGGGCACACCATTAGTGACTGGTCTCCAGGTTGGCTTTGTGCTGCTAGTTAGATTCATGTAAGCATGCATTTCAGGAAGTTTATAATCTATTTTCACCTATTTTTAATTATGTGTTTATTTATGTCATGCTTAGCATAGGAAGCTGTGGGAAGGAGAAGAAGAGTGTGTGTATTTGGGGGGGGGTGCTTTTTGTGTGGGGCTTAGTTGTGACTCAATTAGGAAAAATGCAAGCAAAGACTTTTAGTTACACTTCAAGTGTGCATGAGTTGGAATTACCATGTAGTGACAATGCAGGTAGTGTAATTACATCATGGCAAAGTTGTCAGCATTATTTCATAATACTGAACTAAACAGGTATCACTTTTTATGTAAATATCACATACCAGTATTTCAGAATGCTAAAAATGTCAATATATATTAAGTATGGATAGGAAATCATTAATGCATACATTTATTATTAATCCATACTAAAGTTCAGTGGGTAACCACACATCATCTTAAAATGATTGTAGTCCTTAAGTGTATTTTGATAACTTTGGGGAACCACAGTTGTGAATCATAAAAGTATCACTATGCTAAGCAGTGTACAGTTGCAAAATGGAAAAATAACCACTGTTGCAAGGAGTTCAGTAAGGGCAAAATTACTTTAAAATATGTTTATAGATTATATTTCCAGCCATCTAATCTACATCTAATCCTGGAAATTAAGGATTGTTAGAAATTTTTTTATGCTCACTGGAGCTCACATGACACTACTGTAGTGCATTCCCAGGTACTTTGGATTTACAGCAAATATAAAAATCAAACTTTATTAAATGTTTTAATAAATGTGGTTGCTCTGGTTTCAATATTATGTAAGTGGAAATATAGTGGTATCATAAAGTTTGTTTATATTCATTTTGTCAAGATTTCAGTGTGTTTTTACTACAGAAAACCTGGTTAAGTATATGGAAAATGATCTTGTAAAGAGTTCAGCTCAAAAATGAGAATTAATATTTCTAGTATTTTTTACTAAAATTAAATGTGGTAATAGCAAATCAATACTTTTAATGCATGATTTGTAAAGAGGAATTTTATAATAATATATCAGATACATCTAGTCTTTCTAATACTGTAAAAGTTTATTATAAACTCATTTTTTGGGGACAGATAGTTTGTGTCCTCAAAGGATAAAGCCAAAATTCCACAAGTCACCTATTCAGTTCCTCTACAATATATGAAGATATATATAGGAATAAATTATGATTTTTTCACCTGTCAGTTTTTAGGAGAAAAAAAAAACCCAAACAAAACTAAGGAAGATCTTTAGCTTTTGAATACATTGTTTTCTGCATTTTTGGGGATTTAAGTCCTTCTATATGAGTTTAATTTTAATTTCCAAAATCCAGGATGCTTATGACTCCCAGAACTTGTCCTTTTAATTTTCTTTGTTTGCTTACTTGTCTGTTATATTTCTCTTTATAACTTCTGAAGTGCTTGAAGTTCTTCAATTTTTGAATACCCACATTTTCCTTGTAACTATATACAAGGTTTCCCCCAGTTTTGTTATACCAATACGAAGAAAGTAAAAAAAGACAACAAAAATCTTACAGGAACATAGAACTTCTGAAATCACACTTCCTTCATAACACTACTGGATGCCAGTCTTGAGTCTTGTATGTAAAAAATTTAAAAAAGGGATACTCCATATCATTTAATGTCACAATGAAAAATAAAAGTGGGTGTTTTCCAAGGCAGCTGTTTTCCAGTCACTAGCTGGGTATCAATTTGCTTGTGGGACAATGCTGACTGATTGCTTTTTTTATAACCTTTTTTCCCCCCTTTCACTTATTAAACTTTTACATCAGCCTACAAGTTTTTCACTTTTGCTTTTTCTATTCTCTCTTCTGTCCCACTGCTGATTGTAGTTTTGTGAGGTAGATTCTTGTGTACAGAATAAGATTGGTGAATACAGGGAGAGGGAAGTACTCCCAGTACCTGACTCCAGCCACAGGAGTTAAGCATACACGCTGTGTAAGTAGTTTCTGTGTTCGGGTAGAAACCAAAGGAGCCAAGAGAAATTCCTACCCATTTCCCAGCTCTATATTTACAACAGTCTTTTTCAAGCTGAGAAGAAATCCACCTGTGCAGACCAGAGATGAACACTATACTGTACTCAGCCCTTGGATCTGGAAATTGAAGGAATTGAAACCCTGGATGCAGTGAAACACACCTACCCAGAGGTCAACTGCTTGGGGAAGAAATTCACCTGTAGTAATGAAACCACATCACTTTGTTTAAGCTCATGGTCCAAATAACCTTCCCAAAGTTGTCTTTATTACTATTACACATATACCATTCGTCTGGCCCTCTAATTGCATTTGAAACATTAATTTAAATGACTCTGACTTGATACTGAATCCCTGTTTGGGTAAATTCTGTCCTGAATAGCTCCAAAACAGAGGCCAACCCCTTCCCATGCACAGACTGTAAGAGTAAACTGTGATATTATTCTAGCTGTCACACCACTATTATTTAGTAAGATTACTAAGAATTTGATTTTGAATCAAATGGGACCAGTACATCTTCAGGATCAAATCAAGATACTGGCAAGTTACCTATCAGTAGATGAGTGGAGAATAAATTAACAGGACTTGCCAGAAAATAGAAACTCATAGCACACAAAAAGTTTCTCATGATTACATGAAAGAATAGCAATAAAAAAAGCTTTTCCTTTAGGGAGTTTTTGAATAAAAAATCTATTTGATTGAGTCTAGTCAGAAGTGCTTGGATATTCTCCCAGTTCCAGGGCTGTTTTCTCAGTCATCTTCTTTCTGCCAGTAATTAATTTGTGTTGGTGTAATCCTGTATTTCTAACTCATAATAATCTTTTTTGTTTCATACATTTATCCCATCTGTCATAAGAATTGTTGTACTTTTAAAAATTTCTGTAAGAGTTTCAGGCATGTATAATGGTTTTATAAATAGATATTTAACATTTTGTATTTAGTAAACACTTGGCATAAATATTGTGTTGGAATTCCTTAGAAAGAGACAAAACAATTGAAAATGAAACTTTTTCTTGACTATTGTTCTATTAGGAAAGTAATGTAATAGAAATTGGTTACATTCACAGACTTAGTAAAGGAATCACACTATTTTCTCTTCAAAAATGCCCGTTTCTTCACTATGTTTAGCAGAAGGATCTGGGAGTCTTTTTTCCCTTGTGAAAGGATGTTTTTAGTGTTGCCGTGAATACAGAGTTTAGCTCTGCCCTCAGCAATATAGCCACTGGTGCTGTTATCGTGCACAGCCGATTTCAACACAGCAGAAGCTACTGACTCCTTTCAAGAACTCAGGGCACCTGATAGCCTTTAAACCTGGTTCTCAGTGTTGCTCTAAAACACATCTTTTCATCTGATGTAGGATCAGCTTCTGAGTCTTTTTACTTGAACTGTACAGATCTAGACCTGCTCCTGAATACCTGCATTCTTTCTCTGCTTCTTCCCTTCGTACTTGCCTTGGTGTTCAGCTGTATCTTTGTGTTATGGTTTAACCCCATCTGGAAACTGTGTCCCAACCAGTTGCTTACTCCCACACCAGCGGGATGGGGAAAAGAACCAGAAGAGTAAAAGGAAACTTCTGGGTTGAGGCAAAAACAGTTTAACAGGGAAAGCAAAGTAAAACAAGGAATTCATTCACAGTTTCCCACAAGAAGACAGGTGTTCAGCCATCCCCAGGAGAGCAGGGCTCCCTTATGAGTAACTGTGGCTTGGGGAGACAAATGCCATCCCTCCTTCTTTCTTCTCCCTTCAGTTTGCATGCTGAACATGATGAAATATGGTCAGGAATATCTCTTGAGTCAGCTGGTCCAGCTGTGTCCCTTTCCAACTAGTTGTGCACCCACAGCCTCCTCACTGGTGGGATGGCACGAGAAACAGAAAACACCTTCATGCTGTGCAAGTGTTGCTCAGCAATATTATATTATCTATATGATCAACACTGTTTCTGGCATAAATCCAAAATATAGGCACATACAAGCACCTGTGAAGAAAATTAACTCTAGCCCAGCCAAAACCAACACACACATTTTTCTGATTCTTTCTAATAGTCCTGGGTTTTATCTTGTCCCAGCTTCTTTCTCTGATATTCACTCAGTGAACTATGTGAACATGTGTAAATCCCTTAGCATGTGACATAATAGATTTTCCAGTGCTCCATCCTTTCTGAAGCTGAATACAATCTGACACAACATGTTAAATACTTAAGCAATCATGATGACAGTCTTTCAATAAGAACTAATGGTTATAAAGATGGTAAGAAAGGTGAAATGGTTTCCATGAACTGAGTCACTGAGTAACCTAGACCTAGTCAATTTGAAGAAGAAATACTTGGAAGGGAACAAACTATGACAAAGTCATGAATTGCTGATCAGAGAGTGTTCTGTGGACTTTTTCTAGTTTATTGATACCATGGACAAGTCATGGTGCTACTGTGCTTATATACAAATATTTTTTGCAGCAAGAGGAAATGCTTCTGTGCACTTGTTTTAAAGCATGTCATAACTTGGGCCATTATCTTTTACAGCATTTAGGTATCAGAAGATGAAATTTCTACCAATTGTTAAAACAAGAAAGTCCTCAAGAGGTTGTTAAATTAAATTTTGTTGTTCTAATATTTAAAGTGTTGTAAACAGTTTTACTAGATAACTGTCTCCTCTTGTGGTCCTTTCTTACTGTCCATCAGTTTTATCAGAGAGACTTCTGAGAGTATATGTGATTTTTTAATACTCCAAAGAAGTACTTTTAGTACTCCAAAGTATTCCCTTTGTGTTGCACAGACTCAGCACTGTGAAAATACAGGAAAGGTGTCACCTTATCACATAATCTGTATAAACATAAAAATATTTTGATGAAGAGATTAATATTAAAATGAAGCATTAAAAATAAATTTCTGTGTGGTCATCTACCTCCCTCACATGTTTTTTTCGTTTTTTCGTGGAGTAATTTTCTTTTATAAAAATTACCTCAGCCTTTTATTATTGTGATCAACAAAATTTATGTGGCAATTTTAAGGATTTTTTTTTAAAGAGATTTTCTTTTACTATAAAGTTTACTTATAAAGTTGCAATGGCAGATCAGTGTTGAAGACAACATCCTGTTCAATTTTGATAAGTTTTATCTGGCCTTCTCTGGTAAATATTTTAAGACTCAAGATTGTTCAGTGGGTCTTTAGCCTTGACACTGCTAGACTCCTAATCCATTCTGCTGCAGCAAAAAATGTAAAAGGGACAGTTTTCAGATTTGAATGTGCTCTGGATTGATAGGAAAGGACATACCTGTGAAGTTAAAAGCAAAAGGTAGACATTGGAAGGAAAGAGGACCTGGTGAAAAGAGCTAGTGATTTTTTTTCTGAAAAAATAATAAGGAAGTGGGGAAAAAAACGTCATGGTAATTTTGGAAAATCCAAGGGGATTTCTTTTTTGGGATTTTCATCCCAATGCCAATATATGCCAATATGGAACTGCTAGAGAGGGAAACTAATTTTTGAGGGGATTGAGGTAATATCAGAAAAAAAATTTATTAATTTCAGAAACTGAATAAATAAATGAAAACATCCTCTGTCTTAAAGTGCAGCCTAAAGATGGGTACTGCACAATGAATGAGAAGTAAATCTGGTAGCAATAAACCTAAAGTAAATTAATTATTGGAAAGGTCAAGTTTAATGTAAAGGGTATATCTTTAATTACTAATTGGTCTCTAATTCTAAAACTTCTGGTGTGCCATTAATGCTAATTTCAGTATACAGCAGAGTATTACTATTTGGCAGGGTGGTGGTGAAACACACAGGAATTCTAAGTCTCCTCATTTGTCGACTCTAGATTTTGAATCAAATTAAATTAATTAATTTGTTTTGTTGTTGTTTGTATTCAAGTGAAAGCAGCTGGTACTATTCTTCATGTCTCATTCCTCCTCTTCTGCCAGCCTTTGGAGGAGAGTTTGTCTCCTACACAACAGAGGACTTTTTTTCTTAAATATGCTTTTTTTCTTCTTTTATTTTAAATTTAGATGGTTATTTTGAAAGAAGAAAGGAGTATGATGAAAAAGGTAGATCATCATAGAATCGCAAAAAGTTCTCTGGGAACAGATATCCACAGTACATTTCTTTCCATTCGTAACACTTTCTATCATTATATCATTATATCATTAGCGATACATGAGCCATAATTGAATTGTTCAACACTTTTCAGTTGTTTACAATCCTACTAATAAGAAGCTAATTTAAAGAGTCAGGCTAATGGATAGAAAATCCATCTTACCATGATTTCTTTCCTAGGTGAAACCTCCATTTGAAAGATTTCTGTTTATTGTGAAACTCCAAGAGTTGTCATTAGGACATTTGCTTTAAATTACTTTCAATACCCAAGAAAAAGACACAGTAAAGAGCTCTATGGAAGGGAAGCAACCATGGCAGCAAAACTAATATTCATTACTAAAGTTTCCTTCTATTTAGAGCAGAAAAACAAAACATGAAGACAAAATGTCGCATAAAGAAAAATATCTGATGGCTGGTCGTAATGTTTAGTGTCTATGAAGTAAGACTAATGGTTTTTCTTGCTGTTTTATCTTAGCAGCTGAAAGATGACCACAATAAGATTTACTTAACAAGATAGCCTGCAATAACATATAATTCAGTCTCAAAAGCTGGCTGAGAAACTGTATACAATCTTAAACTCTACAATTTATTCCTTGTCTTTCTGTCAGTCCACAAGGGAATTGTATGTTTCAAACATAAAGATCAGCATTGCTGAAATATTCTAACAACTGGGATCAGAGTGAAGTGTAGCCAAGACAGACCCATGAGACATAGAAATGAATTATACAGGATCTAATCGATATTAGACTGCCTTGAAAACAAATATAAGTTTACAGAAGCACTAACCAAGTACTTTACCAAGCAAATAGCAATGCTGGAGTACTGGTGTTATGAGATAAGCAATAAGCATTATAACTTTGTGAAGACATAGCCAGACAAAGTGGGCAATGTGGGTACCAAAGGAGTAAAGAAAAGACGAACATTCATCTCCTCTATTTAGTAGAGATGCAAGTAACAAAAACTATCCAAAATCAAAAGAAAGAAGTACAAGACAATGCAAATAGGCAATGCATCCTATTAAATTCCCTATCAAAACTGAACAATATGGTAAAGAGTGTCAGGAGGAAAGAAGATCTCTCACTTTAGTTCCAAATTTTCCAGCTCCTAGGCTTGATCATTTTAGCTTCAGTGGTTAATAACTAACAAGAATGACAGTCACCAGTTCCAAATATATAGTATCAACTCCATAATGTACACTCACAGTTTAGTTTCAGAGCTCAACTGTTCTGTACATAGAATGTTAAAAATAAATATTTTGCTAGAATTGACCATTCAAACAAAGTGTTTTCCTAGCAAAAGATTTGTGTAAATTTCAGTTTTAAAGAGGCTTTATTTGTCAGTATTCTAAACACTCCCACTACAGTTACCTCTAATTTCATAATTGTTGTTAAGTATATTAATATATTCAGTTACAGCAGAGGAGTGAATAGATGAATGGATAAACTGACAGAAGAACCTCACTGAAAATAAAGAGGGGCTTTTTACTGTTTATTTAGCTGAGATGAAGGTGAGACGGCTTCATCTTAATTTTTAGTGATTCATGGAAAATAAGACATTTGAAATCATGTGTTTTCACAATCTTGATATAATTTCTGTAGCCGCCATGAAAATTAAGTCAGAGAGTCTGCTCAGTTTAAATGGGCGAAATGACACTTCCCAGCATGCTCAGATGTACCATAGTAAGTACTCCATTATTTCAGGCTTTAATCACCAGAATATTTATTAATTCTGAATTTTTGCAAAGTGGCATGCTGATAATATGCCACTGAGGTTATATAAGGAGGTGGGGACAATCAAAATTCTAAGATTTAGAAGAAAATTGTTCCTATATCAGTCTTCTCTAATTAAAAGGATTTCTGCTTCTAGTCTGCTAAGCATTTATGAGCTTTAAAAATTTTGGATGCAAATAACTATGTGTAATAAAAATGCAGAATATCTATTATTCAAAAATACAGAATAATATATTTGTACAATTAAATATAAATATAACGAATTGATGGAAGACAAATATATGAGAAATAATGTTTAAAGAATCATAAATCATTAAGATTGTAAATGACCTCCTAGATCATTCAGTCCAACTGCTAGCCCAGTTTCATCCACATGCCTGTCAAACACTTCCAGAGATGGTGATTCCACCACTTCTCTGGGCAGACTATTGCAATGGCTGAAACATCTTAGCTCTTCACTGAAGTATTTTTTATAATTCAGAAGGAAACATAGAAAAAATAGCATACAATATTGTAAGGGTGTATTGTGGGCTAAATTCAGTCAGCAGCTTAACCTGCCACTTGCTCACAAACACTGTAATAAGACAAACACCATAATTCTGAGAGTCCTTCCCTTCTTCATTCTCTTCCTCAGCTTTTATTGGCAAGTACAGTACATATGGTATGGAATATTCTCTTGCTTAGTTGGGATCAACTGTACCAGCTGTGTTCTCTCCCAACTTCTTTTGCATTTTTAGTCTTCTTGCTCATGGGGGAGCAAGAAAAACAGAGCAGGCCCTGATGGTGTGTAAGCATTCTCCAGTAATAGCCAAAACATGGGTGTGTGACTGTAACTATTTTGGTCACCAACCCAAAGCATAACACCGTATGTGCTGCAATGAAGAAAATTCCATCCTGAGCACAACTAGTACGAGGTGGTAAGCAGGTGAGTGCAGGACTGTTATTCATTAAATCCTGCAATACTAGAACAAAAAGGGCATTTGTTTATGCTAACTTGGGGTTAGTTAAAGAATGAAAGATAGAAATTCTTTGTAAGCAAATGGAAAGTTCTGTAATTTGTTAGTGCAGAAAATTGTGGTCAGAGGTGGTATCAGTAGGTTTTAAAGATTGGTTAAATTATAGGAAATAGGTCCACAAATAGATGTCAAAAAGAACAAGGAGAAATATATCATCTAACATCTCCATGGAAGAGAATAATAAGCAGATAATAATAATAAGAGAATAATAAGCGTGTGTAAAGTAGCCAGAATAGGTTAATTTCTTACATGTCTACATTTTAAAAATATTGCCCTCATATCAGAAAAAGTAATATTTTAAGCTTCCCAAACTTATTGTTTGATGTTTATTTTAATTCATTGGTGACTCATGTTTCTTACTAGATAATATCTTATAAAATAGTATAATAGTTTTTATATTTTCATTACAGCATTTGTGTAATGACATGTCAGAAGAATCAGTTATGTTTTTAACCCTTTTTGCATATGCATATTTTATTTTGCATACAGCTAATGTGCTTCCTGACATTATTTTTTTTAACAACCAATCTAAGATAGCTAATAAGAAGCAGTCCTCAAAATGTTTGTTTCTCAAGTTTTGAATCATTATGGGCATTATCGATAGTTGATTTGAGGGCAAACATTCTAGAAAGACTTTTTAATTTAATATGTAAAGCTTTGAAAAACTGAAGATTTTTGTTTGGAATGATCCTCTGAAACAGACAAAAATTATATTTTAGATGTCTTATGTAATCATATCTTCAACAATGACCCTTGTATCTTAAGCAAACTCGCACACACAAAATCCCCAATCAACTAAAAAGAAAATTCCCAAAAAAACCACAAGTATGTTGTCATAAACTAGACAGTGGTACATTTCCAGATAGCATAGCTATATTTCCATTCCCTCATTTATGTTAGGAAATGAATATGTTTCCCTTGATCTTCATATTATCTTTTAACAATTAATGTAACTAATCACATAAGAATTGGCAGGACTGTCTTTGTCTGGAAAACAAATTACCTCCTCCAGCTTTTCACACTTTAAAGGAATGTATTTCTATTTGAACTATGAATAAAGGGTGGAAGTCACCTGTTTTCCTTTGTTCCCTTATATACAAATATGATGGTTCAAAAATTATTACCTATAAGGGAAATAAATTGGTTGATATTTGTAATTAAACCAGTTCCTTTGTTCTGTCTGCTCAGAGCTTGTTAAGTATACTCTGAGGTCCTGGATTCCCCAAAGAGATAACTAGACAAATTCTTGACTATCCCTGTTTGTCTTGTTTTCTCCTTCTCTTTGGAAATTAAGTAAGCTTATTTCCCATTTTGTTCTGTTAAATACTTGAGTCAGTGAAAAACAAATGCCTTTTTAAAACAGAGAGTGAAAATAGTTCTCTCTTAGTGGATTCTATAACTTAGCTGTAGATTAGACCAGAAACAAAATGAATGAACTCTTCATTTTGGCTTGTTTCTTAACAAAGCTTTTACAAATAATGAAAGCTTTGGATCTCACACTTTATATTTTTTTTTTTCACTACGAAATATGTGAAAGCCTTAGGTTTGTCAGCTAAATTGCAGCCTTCTCAGGAGATTAATACTTTTGAAATAAATTGTTTTCTCTCCTTATTCAGGCAATGAGATCGTTGTTTAAGAGAGGTTATTTTCCTCCTCTATAGAGATACCCATATTTTCACTTACACAGTGACAAAATACATTGAACATCATTGAAACAGCAGGGAAAAGTTAAGGGGGAAAAAAGAGTATGAATCTCCATTCAGTTTGTGGGATTTGAGGGGAATATCACAAAGGGCCTTAGAACCACTTGAGCCTTTCTCTTTAGCACCAGACTTTTGTCTCACAAGCCATAGGCAAAAATCACATCTCCATCAACTCCCTGAAAAATTTAGTTCAAAAGCATGACTGTCCATTGCCAAGGTTTATTTTAAGATTTATAATGCTTCAGAAGTTCAGAAAAATATATTTCATAAAGATTTTTATGTAAAACATTACTGATAGCCACAAAGTATTTTAGAATGAAACCGAAAATTACCTGATCTGCTATTTAGAGTGGAAAGGTGTTTTCATTTACTACATAGAAATGCTGGAAATTAAACAAAAATCTGTTCCCTCCAGTATTTACTCTAGAATACCCATTAAAATTTTACATAATGTAGCTGGATGTATATGTTATCCTAACCTAACTCAGTGTTGGAACTTTCTCAGGGGCATGGTAGCTGATCAATACCTGGTATTATTTGTAGAAGAAAATGTTTTTAAATTAAGGGAGAAGATTAGATTTGATGATCAATACACCACAGAAAAAAGAAGCTATGGAAAAATTTTTCTTTGTTCCTATTTGCCCAGACTATAAAACCAACTGGAAGATGTTTATCATAAAGTGCATTATATTTTAACAATATTATAAAAAGTTAGATGTTGTAAATGAAGTTTTACAGATGTTGAACTTCAGTAAACATAATTTCTAAATAGAAATACTATATATTTCATAGAAAAAAAGAAGAAAATGTCAGAAAGGTTAACCTTTCAAAATGTCACAAATAAAGCTTTGCTTCTCATATGGTCATATACATATATATAGCTATATTAATTGGCATTATGTATCATATAACTTTTACCTCATGCATCTTCATATTTTAAACACAGAAGTATGTCCTTTAGAATTTCAAGAAGAAAACCAACAACAAAGCCTACAAAAAACCCCACCATCACAAAACCTCATTCAGATTCTTCCTCAGGTTTCTTTTTACTTAGATGTTGTGAAGTGAAAATCTTTTGAAGTTTATCTTTCTTCTTTCTTACTTATAGATTTCCCTTTCTCCTCACTTGTTTCGAAGAGAAAGTGAAATAAACAAAGAAGAATATAAAAACTTTGGGAGTTGTCTGAAAATTCAAATGCTTGAGTTCAAATACTCAGAAAGGAATCTTACTTTTATAAATCGGTGTTTCTTTATAATTATGTCAGTGTTTATTTCCTTTTTTCCAATTTAAGGGAAAATCCAATTACCACAGTTAGTTCCCTTTTTTTAATTCATTTGGTAAGTAAAGAAAGTGGCTAATGAGACTGTAAAAGAACAGGCAGCTCATTTCCTTTCTTTTCTACTATGAAGTTTCAGAGATTTCTGCAATTCCTGAAAGTAGCAAGTATTGCACCTGATTTTGAAAGACACCTGAAAAGAAGGTTTATGTTATGGCATTGCAACTTGTAAGTCATGCTTAAGAATCTGTGCCTATATAAAAATATTTTTTTATGTGGAAATGTGGAAAAAAAAATTAGTTTTAGATGTGTCCTTCAAACAGACTAATAAGTCTGGCCCATAATGGAGACATGGAAAAATGAAAGAGTCCAACAAGGATAATTAGGGGATTGGAGCATCTCTTAAATATGGAGGGCTGAGATAGCTGAGACTGTTCAGCTTCAAGTACAGAAAGCTCAGGGGAGTACTTAGAAATGTTTAAAAATATCTGAAGAGAGTGTGCAAAGAAGATGTACCCAAGCTCTTAACAGTGGTTTTGGTGACAGAAAACAAGACAATGGGCACAAACTGAAACATAGGAGGTTCTCTCTGAACATCAGGAATCACTTTTTACTGTGACAGTGACCATGAACTGGCACAGATTGATTGGCAGGCTTGTGATGTTTCCTCCTTGGAGGAGGAAAAACCAAAGCAGTCTGGGATGGCCCTGTGTGGCTGGCTCTTGATGGCCCTGCTTTAAAAAGGTGTTGGACAGAATCACTTCCATTGGTCCCTTCCAATGTCAGCCATTGTGTGGTTCTGTGATTTCAAGTTTAGTCAATTCAGACAACATCATGGTTAATGCCAGCCATCAACTCAGATCCACACAGCCACTCCTTCACTCCCATTGGTGGGATGAGGGAAGAGAATTGAGAAAGAACAAGTGAGAAAACTTGTGGATTGAGATAAAGACAGTTTGAATGGTAAAGCAAAATCTGTGCACACAAGCAAAGTAAAATGAGGAGTTCATAAGCACGACATTGTATGGTATGGAATATCACTGGTATTGGCTGTCCTAGCTGGGCATCCCCAGCCTCCTCACTGGGGCAGAAGGAGAGGCAGAAAAGATCTTGACACTTTGTAGACACTGCTCAGAAATAACAAAAACATTTTGATGTTATAAATTCTGTTTCCATTACAAATCCTAAACACAGTCCAATGTAAGGTACAATGAAGAAAATTGACTCTATCCAAGCCAAAACCAGCACAGACAATTAGACTTTTCTTCTCCTAGAAAATTCTTCGTTGTTAATATCAAAGATGCTACCCATGACATAAATTTCAGTTATGCACAGCACACGGTGTATTTATTGTATGATACTATAAGGTTAGGTATGTTTCAGGGGTTTTATACATGCTTTTTATTGGCTAAATCTCAAAAGGACAATAATAAAAGTAATGATGAAAATATTAAAAGTTCTCTATGAGTGTAATTTGTTGTCCTCACACTGAACAGTAGTTTACATCAGAAGTTCTATTGAAATCAAAAGCCAGAGAGAAACAGTGAAGCAATTAGGTCTAAAAGGAGTCATTAATGAGCACAGGCTTCACCCATTACAATAGTATTGGTAAAAACTTAATGCAAACCCTATAAATATTTAAGACTAATGATTTTAAATTTATATTTCTATTAACCTGGTCTGGGATAAAAGAACCTGCTGTCTAGGCACAGGAATGTTTAGAAAACAAAAAGAGTAACAAGTAACAGCTACCTGTACTAAAGCAAAACTCATGCAAAAACTGAAACAAAATACCATTTTTTCTCCGTTGATTTGCTTGGATTTAAAAGCATGTCAAAGTCTTACAAAATGATGCAGGAGAATTCTTCCTACTAGAAATAATAAGACAAAGATATGATTCTTCTGACTTGGAGAAAGCATCTGATTAGTTTATCAGATTCTTTGTTTCATTGAGCCACACAGTTTTATCAAGCCACACAGTTTCATCAAATAACATTTAGCTTAAAACATCTTTTACTTTGAAGTGAACAAAGCTGGGACATATCAAAGGGAAACAGCAAGTCGTAGTAGAAGAGACAATTGTTTCTATGAGAATAAGTTAAAGTACCAAGTAGGAAAATGCCTCATTTTAAACTCCCCAAGTTCTTCATCCAAATAAACAGAAGAGGCAAAATGAAAGAAAATAAATATATTGATTATCTGGAAATGAAGAATATAGTTTCAGAAAATTTTTCAGATTTTGATACCACTAAGAATTCACATGGCAAGAGATTGATATAGGAGGAAGAAAGATATGTATTTTGCTCAATTATATGAGAAACTCTTATGATTAAAAAATGGTCTGGTTTTGCCTCCAGTTTTCCCTCTGACCAGAAGTTCCATCTTGGACTTAGAAAAAAATCCATGATAAAAATTCAATTAGCTGGTGATAAAATAAATCTTTTCAACAATGAAGTATGTTGTCGAAAAGTTCCCTACAGATTCTTGGTTCCTCATCAAGAGCAATAGCAATTTGGTCTTGGGAATGTAAATAATAACCCAAAATTTTGTTGAGGTGACCCTAAATAACCTACCTAAAATAATGTAAGAAATATACCATGTAGTCAAGCATTAAGACAATATCTCCTGGCTCAGAGATTGTTTTTTAGTTTGTACAGAACAGGATAAATTGCACTGAACTGCACTTCATAGTGACACTGCAAAAATGACAGTAGCGGTTAAACCACTTCCTACAATAATCACAGAGATTGCAACAGTGCAGATTTAATCTCAACTGTTTTATTTAAGTGCAGGCACATCCTTTGTCCCTTGGAACATCAAGAGTCACCAACTTAGTGGTGACTACAAAAAACTGGATTTTGTTTGATTTTAAGGAATCTTGATTAAATATTCTAAAATTTTTCCAAATTGACATGCTTAAATAAATAAGTTAGGAAAATATTTAGTTTTAACTGTGCAATAACAACGTAATGGAATTCTGTCTGCTTACTGAAAATATATTTCTGCAAAATTTGGTGTCAACAACAGAAAGGGGAGAGGAGGCAGAAAACCATAAACAGAATTTCCACCTAAAAACTTGCTTCAGTATGAATAATCTACACCCTGTATACAAACTAAAAAAATCAGCCTGGAAATAAAAAACAGGCTTATCTGGCTAATGGGCAAAATTAAAATTCCTAGAAAACATTTCAATTTGTTTTTCATTCCTCAGCATGAACTCTCATGAATTAGACCCCATGGAGTGACTAATTGGAAAAAGTGACATACGGTTAATAATTGCTGAACTGATAAATACACATACAGAAAAACAAATGGTCTCTAAATATTTTGATGAATATTAATGGTATTTCAAAAAATAATTCAGACCGAAAAAAGGAAAGAAACATCCAGCTGGCTGCCCAGAGAATTTAGATTTTGATAAATGATTAAAAAGAAAGGAAATAGATCTCATATTCAAGATAATTGTTTCAGTATTCCCAATTAATTTTTTATTACAGCAGGAAAACACTAGACATTAGAGGATTTGCAAGCAAGAGGCATTCCACATCTTTATCAACCATGTCTCTGATATTAGTAGAGATTTTCTATCTTAAACTGAGTCAGAAAAGGTTAATCCGACCACCTGCCATTTATCATACAGAGTGTTTTGAAATCAAATCATTTAGCACTAAGTTAGATGTCATGGCACGGGCTGCTCAGCACCTCAACCTTCTGTAAGAGTCTCCCTGCGGGTTGGGAGGCACTCTGGTCAGGGTGGGGGAGCCCACCACTCTCACACGCACAGCCGATGGAAATAACGCTACGGAGGCCAGGAGGGGCTCCTCGTGTGTGTTCCCAGCTGGGTTTGTTATCCACACACTGGCAGGAGCAGTGAAGAAAGAACCCAGAACAATGGGAGTGTATTGGGTTTTATGCCAGGGAGGCAAGGGGCGGAGAGCTCATCAGAGCCAATGATCTGAGGGCCTGGGGGCGGTGCACAGGAGGGGCCAGGGGTATGAGGGCCAATGGGAGGACAGGGAAGGAGTGGTTAGGGGTCAAGGATCAATGGGGCTTTAGCCAGTGGGGTTACAGAACTTGGAACTTGGCCACGTAAGGCAAACAGGGGAAAGTGAAACTGGAGTAGATTGCAATCTGGGTCCTTGGAATTCCATGGAAGAAGCCAAAGCCTAGGGGGTGCCCTACCAGGCATCTACAGTTAGAGACTACTTGCAAAATAAACCCTACTTTGACAACTGACCTGAGAAGCAGAATTTTGGTCCCACCGTCAACTGATGGAGCTCAGTGACCTCAGCTCTGGCTCATTATTTAATTCTAGGGGAGGTTTTTGTTAGCAGTATCCAGGGTATACATGGGCAACTGCCTAGAAAACTTTGCCTGTGTGTCAGAGCTTCCTTCTGGAAGAAACCTGGCCTTACACAGTATCTCTTGTCCACTGCACTGGAGGTAAGGATGCCACTGGATGATACCAGAAAAAAACTTGTACAGATTCATCTTGTCTTTCCTCAAAGCTCATATGATGCCTGTAGTTCAGCATGGGCTTGTGGCCAAACTGCAGAAAACATACAGGAAACTACAATAGAGAAGAAATACTTGTTTGAATTTTCTTGTCAACCTTTATATTAAACATATTTACATTTTATATTTTCAAAATCCTACTTCTTTTACCTGTAAGTTATTCATATTGTTATTTCCTATTTTGCTCTGTGTTAATTCTCTCTTGTTACCGTGTATTGCCTCTTAAAAGCTACATTTATTCCTTTCTTACAGAAATTGCCATGAAATAGCTCCTTACCACCATTCCATCCCCTATATCATCCTCCGATAATCAGTCTTTGTTTCTCTTTTAATTTCTTTGAGTTTGGGCTATTTTTTAAGTTTGTTTATTTGTTTGTGTGTGGGATTTTTTTGCTGTATTTCATATATATAGATATAATGTATGTATCTATGCACACGTATTAAATGTATGTGTGTGTGTATGTATATAAAATGACAACCTCTCTAGTTTCTTCCTCACATTTTTCCCAGCCGCTGTGTAAAAATGGTCAATCTGTACAATTTTATAAGCCACCTCGAAAATGTAAGTAAGGAAAATTGTTAGGAGCTGAAGTCCTTCATTTCAGAGAGTATTTCACTTGTCTGCATGAATACACATAATTACAAAGCAAGGTTTCAGAGTACAGGGGAGGGGAGAATGTGAAACAGTAGATGCTTTTCTCAGTTTTTGCGAGGTATTGGAATTTGGAAGGTATCTGAGAATTTTTTGTTGCTAAGGAAACTGCATCTTTTAGCTCTATTTTCAGACTTGTTTCTTCTGATTGTATTGCTATTAAATATTTCTTGAGAATAAAAAATCTGTCTTCTAACTACATAAAGTTAACATTACTACTTGGGTAAAAATATTGGGAAAATGTATTTGTAGAAACATGTATGAGTACTACAGAAATTGACAGATACTGAAAAAAATATATTCTGCCCTAAAAATATTCAAATTGCCATGCTTTTTCAAACTGATCCAGTCCCTCAATATTGTCAATATTAAATGTTTAGAGACAGATGAATATTCAGAAGGCACACTGAAAGGCCTCACAATAGGATTTTTAGTTCACTTGTTTTTTCCTAATCCTGGGAAGTCAGGGTCCTTGCTGATAAATTATTTGGTTAGTCTCTTCACATTGTTAATATTCTGTTACAGTACATTCTGTTACTTATTATGGCATACCATGAATAGCTATTCTCAGAAGTTAAAACATGTATCCATTTTCTGTTCATTCTGTGTACTCCTCTCTGCACATCTTAAAGAAGAAAAGTTAGGAACTTTCATTTTGCATTTTAAAACTATTTAGGTAAGATATGAAAAAATTAAACCCTAATCACATTCACTTCTTGGATATAAAACATTTCCATTTCTATTGTATCTTCTCTGGGACAAGGTGAAAAAAAATTACTGAACTTTGAATTCTAAGTCTAACTTTACCTACCTGCCTTTACTTACCTATACAACTCTTTGTAGTTTTGAAAACTCATTTATTATCATAAGTTGGAATTGTTTTCACTGTCAATTAGCTTTATACTCATAAGGAAAAACACTGACTTATTCTGAAATTTTATGTCTATTTGCAATAACTAGGACAATTAACAGGCCATTTGTAATTTTACCCAAAGAATTCTTATGTAACTGGGTTTTTTGGAGTAATTTCTTCAGGCATATCTCTTGACTTGAAAAAAGACTATGTATATTGAAGAACTCTATACAAAGTTCAGGGCAGCTTATTTTGAGTTATAAATTTTTGGGGAAACCTGTTGGCCTGGAAAGCAATGCTTTGTATAATATCTGACTTTGGAAATGTGTAGTCAGATACATTTTCTGTAAATATTCCAAATGTGCTTTGACTTTGACCTTGTGGGACTACTAAGGTGATGCATTTTCCATTTTCCCAGCTCTGCACCAAGATTGCCAGTAACAGTTTGATTTATTGTCTGCTCCAATTTTTGAACTGAGTGCTTGCTTCTTGGAAAATTTTCATCTGATAGGGAAGGTTTTAAGTATCAAAACAGTTATTTTTCATCATTATGAAGATAAGGAGAATTATTATGAATATATATCCTATATATTGCTTCTATGTAGGAAATACCACTACAAATTTCAGGGAATTTGAAGCAGTATTAAACTGCCTGAGTCACATGTTTGTTATGAAAGCTGAAGGGGTTACGCTAGTCCTCCAGTCTGTTGTATTATTTGGCTTGAGACAGCAGTAACTTGTAAAGCAAATGTAGTAGTGAGGTTTCTTTTTCAGAACTGATCTCAACTCTCAAATTCTGAAAATGCACTTCTTCATTTTTCATAGTCTTGACCTATTTTCTTCTCCTATGATATGTTCTTGGACAAAAAAAAAAAATTTTTTTTTAATTAATCTCTTACACTTTGCTTTATATTTTAGATCAAATATCCTACACATTTACAAAATCATTGGCTTAAAAATGTAACTCAAAATTTAGGGTTCAAACTTAAGCTCTGGCAAGGTTCCAAGGAATATTATCTTCTGGAAATTCCTAAATTCTTAGGTATTACAGTCTCTGTGGAAAAACAAATGGGATTTACACATAACCAAAGAGAGCTATTTACTGTAAAACTGATAGCCTTTGTCAATGCTAAAGAGAAATCAGACCAGTATATCTAGTGTTTATTTCACTGTTACAGAATTTTTGAGATGTTATCTCTAAGAAGATCTGGGGGTCAATAGGAAGTGAGCAGAATGATATACACAGCTGAACAAAACTCATGTGATAAACTTTTAAAGTACTATTTTCTTCACAGAGGATATATGTGCCCCCAAACTGGCAAGTGTACAAATGGTCAAGATACCATGTTGTTAGGATAATGTTGATCAGATCTATTATGGTTTTGCTGAGAAATGACTCTGCTCTGCTAGTCTGCCTCCAGTTAGTCTTTTTCAAAAGCAATCACAGGTAAAATGATAGAGTTGAACTGAGCTGTGAGAAACAGGAGAGGTGGGAAGAAAAAGAATCAACATCCACTGAGTCACACTGCAGAAGATACTGCTACAGACAGGAGGTGGGAAGGAGCTGGCCTTCTTTGGTGACAATCTTCTCCCAAATAAAGATTCTTCTGACAGAATAACGTAAGATAACTTTAGAGTGTTTCTCTTGAAGTTTGAATCTAACTGGTAACTTCACCTGTGAATTGCTGTTCAGCACATTGGAAGAGCAGAAAAATCTTCAATGACTTCTAGAAAAAGCTTATTTTTCTGTATTGTCTGTGAAGATGAGACCATTAACATAAAAAGTTTAACTGAGCACATTGTCTCAGTTGGATGAATCAGATTTTTCTTTTTTTGAAGATCTACGTAAATGTAATGCTGGCAGTTTAAAAACTGTGAGATTTTGAACCTGGAATATTTGACATTTTAAGTTTTAGCATTTGTATTTCAGAATAACCAAAAATATGTTTTAAAATACATTTTAGGATCTTTAAATTCAATTTGACAGAGCTAATATTTTTATGTAAAAATGTTAAAAACTGGATATATATTGATGTAAAGTAAATGTTTGCAGATATCAGCAAATGCATCAGTTTAAGCCTTTCAAAAATTTCTTACCTACTGAAATTTTTTGTTCATTTTAGATAATGTAGGTGCAAAAAACTAATATTTTATTACTAGACAGTTATATTAGCTAATTATTTTGCACCCAAAAGTATACTCACAAACAAAGCAGAGATCTTTTTTCAGTTTACAGATGTTAAAATGCATTGTAGTATATGCATGAAGTATAATATCTCAGTTACTGAAAGAGTTCTGCATTTAGCCATAGTGCTACTATATATCATGTTCAGATTCTTGAAAAATTACTTGGTTTTAGACTGATGTGCCGTTGCTACGCCATTAATGGTAGTACAGCAGGTAAAGGTGTACACTGGTATGTACATACAACTCATTCTCTCCCTTTGTGTTGTAACATGAGAAATATTCAACTACTTTATGTTTCTGAGAGTAGCTACCTGGGAATAGCTTAAGAGTCAGACAATTCCAAGGTTCATTCCTGTTAGGCTGCATGCAGCCAGCTCCTGGTG
>VZTR01004668.1:5221-17213 GCA_013400775.1 Chaetops frenatus | reverse complement strand
GCGTCGTTCCTGGGAGCAGTGGCAGTGTGCGCGACCCCTCGGGCCCCCTCCTCAAGCTGTTCCTCAATAAAGGCATTAAAAAGGAGTCCGCCTCCTTGCCCTATTTATAACACTACCGATTTAGCAAGTATTTCAGGGTAGAACTAGTGTGTCTGATTGTAATTTTAGCATAAATACTGTGAGAGTAATTCAAATTCCCTGCTTAGAAATCTTATCACTGTATTGAATAATTTTAAAGACATGCCTTCTATAAAACAATGACTCATTCAGATATCAAAATGGGCAAATATATTAGACAAAGGCAAATAAATAATAAAACTTGAATAGAGATAGTTATTGTTCAAAGTCACATTCTGGCTGATTTATAGGAATGGCATATGTGCTGCATACAGTCAACCTAGGACAGCATATAAAAGGCCAAACCAGCTTGCAGTGACCACACATATACTTCTTTCAAAATAAATTAATGAGAAAAATATCACTTAGTGATGAAAGAGTACGAAGTAGGGGATTTCTTTGTGAATATAACCCCTTATCCCTTTTAGTATGGGGAAAAAGAGAGAGACACAGGATATGTTAAGTGAATGCCTTAAAAAAAGTATTTTCCATATCTTCTACCAAGGTAAAAGAAAAACTGAAGAACATTCTACATATACTTAACCTGGACTAGGCCATCACAATCTTTCCTAAATAAGGGACAGAGTACTATAATCTCCTTATTGGCTCCCCACTTTACTTCAGGATGCCAGTTACAAAGAAATCACCAAAGAAGCTGTTGTCCCTTCTGTACAGTGCACCATACTCTTGGCAAGCTAGGCAGGAGCAAAAAACCAAGAATGGTCCTCCTTCAATTAAGCACTCAGGGCAGAAAATGTGGCCTTCAGCTTCCATAATTAAAGAAGAAAAAAGGCAATTGGCTCACAGGCCATAAACTCTTGCTGAAAGAGTAGCTAAGATATGAAAGGACTAGGAAGAACTAAAGACCTGGATAACAAAGCTTCTAAGTAGAAAAAAAAAGGAACAAAAAAGAGGAACAAAGANAAAAAAAAAGGAACAAAAAAAAGGAAAAAAGAAAAAACATGCATATGGAGAATTATCAAGAAGGGCATTTTTAACTCCTTTTGGTTTTTTTATTTTTTTTTTTTTGTTTGTTTTGGTTTGGTTTTTTTGGGGGGTTGGTTTTTTTGTTGTTGTTGTTCCTTTCCATTAAATTCAATTTATTTGAATTTTTAAGCAAGCATAATCACTTTTCAGAGATTCTAGATAATTTTCTGGTTTAAAGTAAAAATTTAAACTTTTGAACTGTTCACATAAACAATAATGAATTACACCTCTAATATGTTTGGTCAATGATACTCAGCCATGGTTTTGGCTATACTGTGCCTCATGTCATTCAGGAGGTGCTTCTTTATTGTTATGTATTGAAGTATGATAGATGACATTTCTTAATAAATTATTTCCCCCCTCTTCAGGAAAAGCTCATTGTCATCAGGGTCTGCTTGTGGGATAGAAACCGGGATCTGGGACTTTAAGAATTTGACTATTGATAAATATCTTTCCACTAGAACTGTCCAGGAGCACTCACACACACACAAGGTAGCAGGAAAAAGAGTAGGTTACAGCTACTTCTAATTCTGAAGAAAAAAACTCCAAACCACAATCTCCTTTTCTTTGGGTTACTTATGAAATAAGGTGTTGGTTTCACATACTGTAAATACCTAAAGGACCAGATGTTGCACTGACTGGCTAAAAAAAATCACAAGAATTCACAAGAAAAACGAAATTTTTTAGGTGCCATGAGAAAATGGAAAGAAGGAGAAAGATACTGAAGTCATAGAGTCATATTTGTTCTTTACATATGCAGTAAGCAGAGACCTTTAAACAGAAGCTGCCTTTACAGACTCCTAACAACGATACACCAGTAGGCTCATTTGGTTCAACACTTCATCTGGAAAACACCTAAAGCTCACTGCTGCAAAAAGATTCTANATCACAAGAATTCACAAGAAAAACCAAATTTTTTTAGGTGCCATTAGAAAATGAAAAGAAGGAGAAAGATATTGAAGTCCTAGAGTCATATTTGTTCTTTACCTATGCAGTAAGCAGTGATCTTTAAACAGAAGCTGCCTTTACAGACTCCTAACAACGATACACCAGTAGGCTCATTTGGTTCAACACTTCATCTGGAAAACACCTAAAGCTCACTGCTGCAAAAAGATTCTAAAGATTTTATCAGACAAAAAAGCCAGAACAAAGAAATTTATCCCAATCCAATCAGAAGCATCTGCTCACAGTGTCTGCCAGTCTGTTCTGCAGACCTAGTAAAAATGTACAGCTGAAGAGACAGACTTAATTTCAAATGCATTAAATCATAGCCAGACTGCCATTTGGCATAATGAGAAAGACCTTCCCCACTCCTTTTCTGTTTATGTATAAAATGCATTTGTATTACCTGTCATTATTTAGACTGACTGACCTTGAGGGTTTGTGGGTTTTTTTGTTTTGTTTCTGTTCCTTTTTAGTGTGTATGCTGGATTTAAAAAAAAACACTGCACAGTGTGATACAAGTGAAGACTTGGATAGGATGAGTCCTCTGGTTTGGTAAAATAGTACATCATGGTTGTGCTGCTGTCCATGATGAGATGGACTGCTGTTTTAGGCTGCTCCTTTTCAACATCTGTAAAAAATAACTGATTAATTTATTTCCATTAATGACACTTGTATGTTCTTCTCATAAGCACTTTAATACACACTCCCCACAGTATTCCATTCCTTGGAAGTATTATATGGCTGCCGTGGCACTGCAGATGGAAGGCTGAGCAGTTTCTTTCAGAACATTAGCTTTCTGAGAAACAGAAGCACATCACCTGTGAAGGCCATCTTCCATCTGATATCTAACCGCAGTCAGTGCTACACAAGTCCTTAGACTGAGATGAACACAACATATCCACGACACAGTTGAAACCAAAATGATAATTAATGCCTGTGAGGACATTGGATTATCATTCCTTAAAGTTTAATTATGATTATAAACTGTCATGGTCCCAGAAATCTCTTGTGTAGGAGAAAAGCTGCACAGCATGAATTGGGGTGGCCTGCACAGAGAAGATGGCCATAGCCAGGACTGTACAAGCACATCTACGTTATACAGAGATGTACAATCCTCGTGTAAGCTCCTCAGCATATCCACAGCCAACAAAACTGCCACATCAAGCTGGGATGGCTTGCCTGTGTTTTCAGAGACCTCCTCCTCTCAAACGGAAAAACACTTTCAGAATTCTAAAGCACACCAGCCAAAACAAAGGAAACAAAGTTGGAGCAAAAGCGTTGTGTACCATGAAACCAAGAGACAGCTATGAGTAACTCAGTTTACAAGAGAGATGGGAACAACCACTAGTTGCCAAAAAACATGCAATTTGATGTAGAGTGAAAAAGAACCAATGCAAGGGAATGTTAAAAAAAGGAGTTGTAAGTGTCTGTCTGGAGTGCTGAGGGTTCTTCTTTCACCTTACTCATGGTGTGTGTGGTGGTAGACTGGGCAAGGCCTGGCTCTGAAAAGAATTTCTGAACTATATTTTATTACCTGCAGAATCTGGTGGGTAGAAAGCAGTCTGATTTGAGTTTATAGTCCCTGGAGATATGCATTTAAATTCAACCCAAAGGTTATTCCCACGGCTTTAATGTCTTCTGTTGCTATATCTGAAAGGAGAAAGTTTTGACAACTGAAATTTAGATCTTTGAGAAAAGATTCACTTTGAAATACTGAATAAAAGTCTTTGAATATAACACCACAGGGGTTCTCCTCTCAGACAGAAAGATACCAAAATAAAAGTTCTAGACATGTTCTTTTCTAATATTCTTTCTGCTATCTTCCTATAGAAAGAAAAATTCACCATCTTTAATTCATTTTTAGGAAATAAAATGGATCACCTTATTAGTATTGAGAAGAAGCAAAAGTTACCATTCCATGTGATGAACTNAAATGTTATTCCCGTGGCTTTAAAGTCTTCTGTTGCCATATCTGAAAGGAGAAAGTTTTGACAACTGAAATTTAGATCTTTGAGAAAAGATTCACTTTGAAATACTGAATAAAAGTCTTTGAATATAACACCACAGGGGTTCTCCTCTCAGACAGAAAGATACCAAAATAAAAGTTCTAGACATGTTCTTTTCTAATATTCTTTCTGCTATCTTCCTATAGAAAGAAAAATTCACCATCTTTAATTCATTTTTAGGAAATAAAATGGATCACCTTATTAGTATTGAGAAGAAGCAAAAGTTACCATTCCATGTGATGAACTGCAGGGACAAAAAGATTCCTGAGAGCACATTTTTTAACTGTTTGACCTTCAATTAGCCATTCTTTAATGAACCTTTGGGATTACATTGTANGAATATAACACCACAGGGGTTCTCCTCTCAGACAGAAAGATACCAAAATAAAAGTTCTAGACATGTTCTTTTCTAATATTCTTTCTGCTATCTTCCTATAGAAAGAAAAATTCACCATCTTTAATTCATTTTTAGGAAATAAAATGGATCACCTTATTAGTATTGAGAAGAAGCAAAAGTTACCATTCCATGTGATGAACTGCAGGGACAAAAAGATTCCTGAGGGCACGTTTTTTAACTGTTTGATCTTCAATTAGCCATTCAATTCAACCAGCCATTCTTTAATGAACCTCTGGGATTACATTATTATAATATATCCTCTTCTTTGACCAATATTAGTAATATTACATTGTAGCCTATTTGCTATTCTTTTCCAGTGGAAACAAAGGAGAAAACCACTTTTCTCTTCTTTCTCACATTTCTTAACAAAAATCAACAAATGCAAGTCTCCTTGTCATTATTAGCTACTCCTGGCATTCACATCCATTAAGGAAGGAATCAAGATCTCTTAATTATCCACTTTTCATATGTTAAAAAACTCAGCTTCGCAACTCCTACAGAAAAAAAATTACAAAAGAAAGGTGAAATATTTAGGCTGCTATTGCAGTTCATGAACCTTAAAACAGAAGGGGAAAACTTACAATTTCAGGGAGCAGCAGAAGTGTCAAATACTGAATAGGAGCTTATTTTCTGAAATCCAAGTAGAATTCTGGAGTTGCAATAGCTCTATTACAAGACTTGAGGATGTTAAAGCATTCTCAAAGTTAGCTTTTCTCCAGCTCAGTTTTCATTCACCTCTATTTTCCCACACAAGGCATCACCTCCTCCTTTTCCCCTGACAGCATTAGTCACTAAGATCAGAATTGCCATCAGACCTGCAATGTTCAGACCCACTTTTTCTTTTCTGATGATGGTAAATCTCACTGTATGGGTTTCAGAAGTGGCCAATAACAGACAAATGCTACTTGGCATAATTTCCCTCTGGTGCCAGTTACATATGTCCTGGTTCCATTCTCTCACCATTTCTCAACAGGGAAGGAAGAGACAGTAATTAAACTCTATTTACATTGTCTCTCTAGAGAGACAGGTTATGACAGAGCCCTGCTTGAGGCACAGAGGCATCCTGCAGCCTTTTCCGTGGCCCATCCTGCTTTAGCTGCTCATGGCTAGGTCCAGTAACGCTGCTGGGTAACCCTGGATTGGCTGTAGGGAAAAGTGCTGCTGCCTTTGCCCCTGCTCCTCAGCTTAGGAGCTGTATTTAAGCTCCAGCCCGTAGCCTGTTCCCGTGCTATGCTGCAGGCAAACCTGCATCTTTCTGCTTCTTGCTTGACCTCATCTCCATCAGTCCTGGTCTTGCAAAGAGGTTCCTGGCCAAGGTGAGGGATGCTCCCCATGAGTGGAGGCTACAACGAGAAGGAACGCAGAAGCAGAGGGCAGCACACACAATGCTGAGGGCACCTCTTCAGTCCTCAGAAGTGCAGAAAAACCACAATGAGAACTTTAAAAAGCCCTTCTACATGATCTCATTGCCGAGCTTGCACTGGCCAGCACAACTCCTGAGCAGAAATATGCAGTGTAGTTGAACTACATGACAGTTTTAATTTATAAATTTCAGTTCTATAATTTCTATTCAGTGTGTTGGCAAATAATAATTGAGGCTGATAACAAAATTGCTTGCATGAGGGGGGATAATGTTATGTGAGCTGTGTGTGATGAAAGGGAGGAGGATAAAGCTGCAATGCAGACCTGAGTGAAGCACAGGATATCGAATGACTTAGATGCTTATTTCCTTGCTGTTTGCTCCTGCGTTGGAAGGATACACAGTCTAGCACAGCTCACTCATGCCTGATGACATTTTCTGGATGTGTTGTATTGTATTTACATTTCAAAACATACACACAGTTAAAATTAAGTTTACATCAATATCATCCCCAATCAAGACTCAGGAAATTAAACCCCACTTCTGCTAATTGAACTGTACATCTGATCCTTTAATCATTGATATTAGTACTGTTTAGCTATTGACAGTGTACAAAAGGCAGTGTATACCTTGAAAGAAAGGGAATTTCTTTCATGCAGACCAAAATAAATGGCAATATAATAAGCTTTAGAAATCTACTGGGTAAAAAAGTCTATTTGTGCAAAGAAGCTGAGCTAGTGTTACACCAAGAACATTCATTTTTCCATTTCCTGACTTGAGTTTCAAAAAAAATTTACTTTTATTATAAAAATTAACCCAAAAGTTGAGCTCAATTTTGTTTCTCTTCAAAGATGCAGACAAGCACCACCACAGATGAGACTGCTGATCTCCAGCTTCTGGTTCAAACAATGCGCAAGCCCAAATATTTCCTCAGTTTTTCTAATTAATTAAGGTGAAGATTGCAACCAGTGGGACATCTGCCTTATTATACCCTTTTAAGATGTGAGAGTAAAATGTTGTGTTCTTTCCAAAAGAATTTGAAGGAGAAAAGGAGGAGACTTCTGTTCTTATTTTAGTTTCAGCTTCTACTGTATCACTAAAAGAAACAAATGTTTTATAAACAAGCTTTACTACCAGTTTCCAAGTTCCACCAGAACTATGCTCATTCATTACAAGAAATTATCTATGAATCACTACAGCACAGACAATAGGGGGCAGGACAATGACTTAGTTAACAGCAGCAGTGAAAGCCAGCCTATCTACCTATTTAAATCACATTTATCATAGTGGCATACGTTTTCCTTGGAACTATAATTTACTGTGAGTGATTCCCACTTCCTATACTACGTGACAAGGAAGCATAAGAGGTTACATTTAATTTTTATGGGGTTTTTTTTTTTTACCCAGTTCCCTAGTTAAACAGGTTAATGAAGTCAATACTATCTGCCTTGTCAGCCTGATTACCACCCTCATTAACCACTTTCTGAACTGTCAGTTTTGCTGAAATTTAACTTTGGGGTGGAGAGGTTAAACACACTGTTCCCACAGGTATTGTCAAAAGAGACTTCTGGTGAAAGGGAGAGACCCTGAACATACACCCCTGAAGAGGGACAGGCAGTGGACTGAATGTATGCACCAGAGAAGCCAACACAGGATAGGGCTCAGGCACAAAACCTATAAAAATTTTAATCGAGATTTACATCACTCCAAGGCTCCAAAGTAAAATGAACCACAAGATAAATCAGTAGAAGAGATTTCATTAGTACCAGTGGAACTGGTACCAAAGAACTAATGGCTGTTATCACTATACAGAGTATATGAGGAAGAGAACTGGTCTTCTTACACAAGAAATACTGTGTTTATCATAAAGAGGAAAAAAGGGGAAAAAAGATAAAATGGTGTTATTGTAAACAACTTTGTATTTCTGTATCTGCTGGAAGGAAGTAAATTTTGTCATACTGTTGATTTTTTAGCAGCATTTCATTAAACACCAAGAAAGGATGTTGCCAGCCTATTCTCTCTCTCCTTTCAATACCTGTTTGCCAACAAAAGGAAAAATTAAAAAAGCAAAGACACTATTTTTACCTTTACAACTTAATACCAGCCTTCTATGCATTGAATGGGGACTTTTTATCCTGAAAATAAAATTTTAAGAAGTTGTTGCCAATTATGTAGCTAAAACTATTTTAAAAACATTAGAATCCCATATTTTACATAGGAATATATATATATATTATCCTTTATTATTTTAGTCCCTTATCTTTCTTAATAATTGTGTTCATTTTTAAAAGAAATGCTGTTGCTTCAACACCCAGGTGGTAGCATGTGGATTACACAGATTTTCAAGGTTATCACAGAGGCAATGAAACAGTCAAGGTGGGATTTTTTAAGCTTAAGTCATAACTAAACTTTCTATCAAGAAATCTCATGGGAAGCAAATCAAACTTTCAAAGGAAGACCAATATTGCCCGTCAACAAAAACAGACTTGGCAGAATTTATAGATGCACAAAACTGCAGAAAACAGAGGACAGACAAAGTAAAAAACAACCTTTTATGAAATTATTGCTAATTTCATTTGGTTAAACAGTTTTACATGGTTCTGTGAAACACTATTCTCTATTTAGCAGCTAGTATTATTTCCATTTTAAGTCATTGATAGAAATTTGGTTAATGTGTGATCCAAACAGGACCACCCAGCACTGTTTTTTCCTCAGATAGCAAACGAATAAATGGAGCAGGAAGGCTCCAGATGAGACACTATGATTCCTTCAAGCTTATCAAACCTCTACAGTGAAGAACAGCCCTAAAGTGCACAGCAGAGCAATCTTACCAAGAATCTCTTCTGAGATGTGTTATTGCCTTACAAAACTGTGAGTGTTCTCTAGGAAGCTCCACACGAGGCTGCTCCTGCTGCCCATGTCCAGCTCCTGCTTAGGGCTCACATCAGGAGTTCCTCAGTTAAGGTCTGTTTGCTGTAAGAGAGGGTGTCCTTACAGCTGTGTGGTCACCAAACCACGGGATGCCTGGAGTGCTGCAGGTGAGTCACAACCCAGGTACATGCCATAAGCCCCTGAGAAAGGAACTTTTGGAACTGCTGTTTGGGTCATAAAAATGAGAGTATAGTCAGGAGGGATGTGGGAACAATGCACCAGAAGCAGATGTTATGCAGTTCCTTGACACAAATGGTAAAAAGAATGATGAGGGAAAACCCTTACATCTTGTTTCTTCAGAAGAATCACTTTTTTTTTCTTAAAATGTGTGCCTAAAAATTAAAATATTTATGTTTGCAGTAATCCTGCCATAATGGGCTGTTAAATATGTTAAATATCTCTCTACTTTCCCCTTTGCTGGCTTGATTAATGAAGACTGATTTGCCCTACCCATATAGGACAACCATGGTGCAAATCTTATATTCCCTGGGAAGGAAAACCAATGCCTCAACAGTATTACAGTTCAAAAAGTGATTAAAGGTACTGAGCAAAGCACCTCCATTCCACAGCCCCTCAAAACCCTACATCATCACTTAACATGGTAGTATTACAGATTTTCATTACAAAATAAGCCAGAATGGCATATCTGTCATGGTGGTCTCTAGATTGCTGCCTAGAAAAACAACAAAGAGGCTGCCAGACCTGTCCCTTACTGTGCCAGACAAAACCATGCCATCGACAATCAAGGACACATCTTCATAAGCCTGGAAACAGCCATAACTTAACTTCAGAGGCTGCTGAGATGACAGTAGCAGGGAAGGGGAAGAAGAGTCATCCCAAAATGTATCTAGCTTTATACTTTGGAACCAAAATTAAAACCGTCTTCAGATTGTTTCATGACTGACTCACCCACAACAGAAGGATGTAGTAGGAGTGCAATATGCTAATAGAGCATCCCTTTTATTTGCATGCAGAAGCACAGAATTACGGGCATAAAGATGTTGGGATGTATCTGAAATAATATATTTTCTCCCTATAAAATATTTATGACTAATCTAATCTTACATTAAATGTTTCTTAATAATGGCAACATTTGAGGCATTATAATTGGCGAATTGCTAGGAAATGTCATGAAACTAAATACTTAAAATGTAGAAATTACCTTTAAGTCATCTCATTTGAATGAAATTATAAAAAATTATGTTCTATTCTTTATTTTATGTATGTTTCATTATAATAATATGGTTTAGTTTATGTAACAAAAGGATCCTAATTAGATGTTTCTTAAATGGATACAAGTTTATCAGTTAGCATATCCTAGGTAAACCATTCCAACTAATGCAGCTTTTGCCGCTAATGCTGTGTTTTAATTATTTTCAGTTGCTAGAGGAGTTATTTATATGCACAGCATGGAAGCTTATACTCATGCTTCTTTGACTGCACATGAAAATAAAGGACATTCAAGTAGAGAGAGAGGGTAGAAAATTAACAATTTTGAATCTCAAACCAACACACATTTTCAGTAAAAGACAAACAGATGAACACACCATGATAAATAAAACATGTACCTTGACATCTCCTAGATTTAGTAGACAAATTGATTTATATCTCTCAAGCAAGAGACAACAAGGAATGCTTGCTTTTTGAAAACTGGCACACTACTTAGGAATCAGAATGTTTTTATTTCATTGATAATTGTCTATTAAGATTCTTATGCATGCTAAAACATTAGAATCTCTTCCTTGCCTTTCTTCTCCCATTTTGACAGATAAATTCATCCAAATTCCCTTCCTTCCAACTCCTTTCTGCCAACACAGATGAAGTTAAAGAAAATCAGTGAGAAAAAGGAGGAGAATCATTTTGTTTTAAAGTGTCATTGCCTATGATACAAATTCACAAGTATCAAAAGAAAGGAGGACAGCTGACGAATTATATATGCAATTCACCAGCAATCAATCCTCACTCCCAGACCAAATAAATCCCCAGTTCTCTTTGAAAACAATCAGTGCTAAACGCATTTCTACAGTTCCTTCTTAAAAGCACCATATCTTTTTGTCTGAACACTTTTGGGGGTTTTTCTAGGTAGAGTTATTTTTTAACTTGTTGGCCAAATATAATCAAATCTGTGAGTGGGATAGTGATCTCATGTCTAAATAGTATTAGAGGCATTTTATGATATAAATAGCTTATGGTGGTAAGGTCAGCACACTTTGGAATACAAACCAACATATCCTCAAATTCACATGCCTACTGAAATCCAACAGTAAGCCCTGTCACAAAAATCCCAAAGAGAAGGGTTTGTGCACTTTTATTTCCCCCTTATTCCTACTTCTAATGAAAGAGAGATTTCTTGAATTTCTAAGAGTAAAGAAAATGGCAAAATAGTAGCTTTTCCACCAGAATGTTAAGCGCAAAATTTTACCTGGTTATTCTGGAATTTCCATTCAAGTTTTAGCACATTGTTATCACAGTACATGATGTAAGGTTTATATTTCTCACTTACTCATGATATAAGAATTATATACATGACTGTGCTTTACATATATGAATATTAATATATACACACACATTTGCACGTCGATATGTGCCAGTTGAAACATTTCATCTTTTCTTAACTTAAAGATTTTCTGTTTGTACTATAACATAACAGTTTAGCATTTCTAGAAACAATCAGATTTTTGAAACCACTGTGAAAGGAATCTCTTCTGTAGCACTTCTTACAACAAGTCACATGGAAAAGCAAGGTGTAATGGAAGAAGTTACTTCTAGGGAGATTCTGATTGCTCACATGAGGAAAATTTTTCACAATCAGGCAATAGAATAACCTCCCCAGAGAAGTGATGATTTCCCCAACACTGGACACTATGGCTGGGCATGGTGCTGGGACATCTTGTTGAGACAGTGCTTTTTCTAAGAATGATTGGACCAGGTGGTCCTCGAGAACCCTTCCCACATGGTATTCTTTGACTCTGTGACTTGGAAAACGTTCTTCACTGAAAAGGTGATTAGGAACTGAAACAAGCTCACCAGTGAAGCCGTGGCCCCAAGCCTGTCAGGGTTCAAGTGTTTGAACAGCACTCTCAGACATTTGGGTTAACTTTTAGGTTGGCCCATGTGGAATCAGGAGTTTATTCTTCAGTCCCTTCCAATTCAGGATAGTCTATGATTATACAATTCACTTTAATGGGTTCCTGGACAAATGGCAATCAAAAACAGAGGCCAAATAGATTTTCCTGATGAAAACATAGG
>VZTR01004666.1:555072-565384 GCA_013400775.1 Chaetops frenatus | reverse complement strand
CTCTGCAACTCCCTGACAGGAGGTCATACCCAGCAGGGGATCAGACTCTGCTCCCAGGTAACAAGTGACAGAACAAGAGCAAACAGCCATAGCTTGTGTCAGGGGAGGTATAGGTTGGATAAAAGGAAAAATTTCTTCACCAAAATTGTTATCAAGCCCTGTCACACGGTGCCCAGGGAAATGGTGGAGTCACCATCCCTGAAGAGATTTAAAATCTGTGTAGATGGATCGCCTGGGAACATGGTTTAGTGATGGTCTTGGCAGTTCTGGGGGAATGGTTGGACTAAACAATCTTAGAGGGCTTTTCCAACCTAAATGATTTTATGGTTCCATGATTCTAACATTTCAAAGCAAGAGCTGGGCCTGTCAGGAGGCCAGGAGAGCACCAGAGGATCCTTTTGAAGCACAAACACACTGAAACACGTGCCTGCCCTGTCCTGCCCTGTGTGGACTTGAGGGGTTGGGCTCTCTGGGCTGTGCAGGGGTAGGATCTCCCCACCATGGTCTGGGCATGCAGGAGCAGACCCAACTGCTGCCTCAGTCATTAGGACTATTGTAATTTGCACCCAGTTGTCATTTTGCTTCTCTTTCCTCTCCAGCTTTTCCCCATAAGTGTAAACCCAGCTGCCTCGCCCTGGAAGTTGTCTCCTAGCAGCAAAGAACAGAAGCCAAAGAATGTTAAAGGGCAACTTGTTTTATCATGCTCTAGCTCTAGATGGATTTGTGCAGACAGAAGCACAAATTACAGCTTAAAACAGTGGTGGTTGGCATTGAGAAGGAATATCCTGCACCTTTTTTCCTATCTATTCTCATCAGCCAGATTCTCTGCCACTCCAAGTGTTACATCCAACCAAGTTACACGAGGCCAGGGAGGAAGTACAGGGCTGTAATGGAAATCCCTGGTGTGTGTTATACTTGTTGGACAGAGGTCAGCCCAGAGGGGATGAAAGCTTTAAAAGTTACATGGGTGTGCTGCATCCGTGAAAGGCTGGTGCTTCTGCATCCAGAGTTTACAGGAGAAACAAAAGAGAAAATTATGAGAAATACCCTGAAACTTCAAACATCCTTGGACATAATTAGAGGGTTGAACAGAAGGAGATGGTCCCTTAGCTTGAACTGGACCATTTTAAGAGCTTTTTTAAGAAAAACAAGGCCATCCTGTCCTACACATCAAATGCCAGTCAAATTAATAATAACATTCTTATCTGGTCTAACCCTTCTGACCAACTAGCACAATCATACACGATCAGGCCAGTGTTGTGGGAAAGGCAAACCTGTCCTGGATTTTTCCTTCCTGCATCCAGCCTTACCCAGTAGCTTATCTGGAGAAGTTTACGTGCTAAAGAAATTAATATGTTGGGTACAACGTGGGTTTGTTTGGGTACAAACACATCTAAAAGCTGTGTGGGCTGCTTCTCATACTTAGAAACTTTATTTGCTCTTCAGGAGCATTAAAGAACTCAATTTTCACTTCCGGACAGCATTTCCCAGGCGACTTTCTTCCGCTGCCCCGCTCCAGTGAGGAACATCAAGAGCCACTGCAGACCTTTGAAGAGCCGGCCAATAATTTCAACATCTCCTTGGCAGAAACAGACCCTGCAAGGCAGCAGTCCCACCTGACAGCTCCAGAGCAGAGGGGTGGGCTGTGCAGGGAGCAGGGGCACAGCTGCACTCGCAGCAGAACAGCCTTCCCCAAGCCAGGCACTAAATGCAATTAGAGAGAACAGAAAATCTCAAGTATAAGGTATCAAAACAAAACATGTTCAAAGCCTGGAAGCCGAGCGTGGGGCAAGGCTGGGATTGTTTGGAGCTGGCCTCCTTTCTGCTGGCACCCACTACTTGCAGACACAGACAGCAGTGCAGTTTAAAAGCTTTTTTTGTTGTTGTTGTTCTCTGTATCTGTGGGGAGTTTCAGTTTTGGAGTTTAACTGCCTGTTGTTAAAGCCAAGGTATTCTTACTGCTGAAATGTGGCTCCTTTGTCATCAAAGTGCCATATCTATGGGAAGTTTACTGTGCCAAGGGGAAGAGACACTGCCTGGCATAGCCTAAGTCATTGCTGGGGGAAAGAAAAACCCATTCAGACACCTGGAAGGGAAACATGCCTAAGCTAGCTGATACCACCAGCAAACATAGGCAAAGTACCAGAGATACAAATGCTAATGAAGAATTTATGAAGGTAAGGGTGTTCATTAGAGAGACATCAGTCTCAAGAAGCTCTGACAGCAGCACAAGAACAAATCATTAATCTTGGCCTCTGGCAGCACTTGCCTGCTACCAGCTAGCAGCTCGGGACATCAGACCAAGGGCTTGTACATCAGGGAAGGAGCAAAAATGGGGTGTTTGTGCCCTGCCAAAGAGGGGGTGACTTTGGCAGCAGTGTGTGGCTGCAAAAACCTTGAGTCTTTGCTCATCAAAGGCCAGTGCTGGCTGGAGTTGATCACCAACCACCAACTGCTGGTGGCCCAAGGACCCATTTACCCAAGAACACAGAAAGTTCCTTTCCACCCTCCTGTGCAAGAGTTTCCCCATTGACTGCAGCTGGGCAGAGGCTTGGGGGTTGCAGAAGAAGATAGGGAGTGTATGACCCATATACAGCTCAGCAATGACCTGGGGCTATGGAATGGGCACAGCAAAACCCTTTAAAAGAAGAAGAAACAAAATTTCAGCCCTAGGAAAATATCGGGACCGGAGCAACTGCTGGAATGACAACTCATAGGGAGCACTTCTTTCTCTGAGGGCAAGTCACTTGGGACATTATGTACCAAAGCCCACAGCTAACCTGAAGTCCCAGAAAGGATCTGCTTTAGGGCACGAGGACTGTCACTCCAGAAGCACCACTGAAATGCTGGAAGGGAAGGATGGAGATCCTTTTCTCTGTCTTGGTTCCGAGCATCTGCCGCACTGCTCCATGCACAGCCTGCTACCAGGAGAGGGGAGGTGTGTGCAGCTCAGCCTCCCTGAGGTGCTGGGAGGGATCCCCTGGTGAAGCTGTTCCAGTGTGCCTGGACTCACAGCTCCAATAACCCAGCCCTCCAGCCCTGCAGGGAGCCACGCTCTGGCAGATGCCACAGCTCTGTGTGCTTTCTGAGGGCACCAGGGGAGGGGACATCCAGCAGTGTCCCACCACTTGTACCTGAAATGGATTACTTCCTTTTGAATCCCTGCAGGGGATCAGCCTCTATCACGGGTTCCATCTTTGCAGTCATGAGTTATCCAAATCTGTTAGAAAAATAAGGGAATATTTGATCCCCTGAAGGGCAAATTTCCCAATTCACCATATGAAATAAGCTGTAAAGCAGGAATTCCTTTGATTTCTCATTTCCTTTTATTTTTTCCATTGATCTCATCACATTCTCTTATTGTCTCATCTTATATAGCAAGGCAAGAGGACAGCTAATCTGTTTTCCCTCTGCTCTTCTTAATATCCTCTTGATTGCAATTCATGTTAACTCTTAGGCACCCTGCCTTCTGAGAATATTCATAAATCCACATCCATTTCTAGAAAATTCTGCTGCTCTGAGACTCCTCTTTCAGGCTACTGAGCTCTGGGGAGCTCTCAGGAATGAGACAAATACTTGCATAATGCTTAGCAGGCACCAAAACAAACACTGGCTGCTGAGTTTCTCCAAACTTTTCTTTGGGACAGAGCATTGATCTGACACAGGGGATGAAGAAGGACAGAGGGGGGCTTCACACCCATCTTCTCCTTCCAAAGGTGAGCTGCTAGCACAAAGCCAGCCGCATCCACAGAGGGAACAACCTTGGGTGCTGATCCTCTCCTGCAGTCCCAGGGCTCCAGAGCACCACTTCTGCCTCCAAATCACTTTAGCAACAACTGCCTACCTTTTCAGAAACAGCCAACTGCCAGGAGAGGCTGCCAAAGGCCTTTGGAAGGAATCACAAGCAGGACATATTTTTGTCCTCAAGAGTGAAAGCGGCAAAGCCCTGGATTTGGGGAAGACACCTAAGGCAGCCTGCAAAGAGCAGGGGCTGCACCACCAGTTTGCCAGTCCCCTGTCCCAGCCCCATGCCATCATTGTCCTTGGCATTCATAGACTTTATCAGCCCTGTCTTGCTCTCTAGCTGATTTCTCACTTAATTTCCACAACAAAAACCACTGCTTATTCACCACGCCAGCTCTGCAACGTGCCATCTTTGTGTGATTCTTATTGGATTGTTAATAAAAAACCCAAGAAGTTCACTCCTACCTACTCAGGGGTTTGACAGTGCAGCAAAGCACAGCATGAGTTTTCTGTGCTACAGCTATTCTTGATGCAGGCACCATCAGCATGGCCAAGCAGGGAGGAGTTACCAGGGTGTAACAAGGAGGGGGATGCTGCACAGTGGTCCCTGCTGTTCCCTTGTTGTGTTCCTTCTCCCTGTGATGACCTGCAAGCCTGGTCAAACCACCCTGCTCATAGAATATTTAGAATATCCAGAATTTTCTGGCAAAGTGGGCAGTGAAGTGCTTGGCCCAGCTCTTTTGCAGCCCACCCAGACCACACATGAAGAAGAGATGGGTGGCAAGGAAGTGTTACATTTATCACGTAACCAGGTGGAAAACTGGAGAAAAGTGGGCAAATCCAGCCTGAGGGGGCTTCAGAGCAATGAGGCTCCCCACCAAGTCCTTACTGGTTATACCATTGCCAGAAGCACACAGCTTGGCTGTAGCAGTAGGATGTCTCTTGGTTTGCTTGCAGAAATGTTGGTTGGTTTATTTGCAGAATGAACTGATTTTCTTAGGAACACTATGCATAACAACTACCTCCCTCTTCCCACTCCCCAAGCGCTATGGTAATTAAGCTTTTATCTGAGTAGATAAAATAATTAACATATTTATTACTCAGAAGAAAAAGATCTTTTTTTGATTGATTGCAGCCTACTAATGTTTCATCAAATATTCAAAGTCTGCATTGTTAAGCCATTAATTTTATTTATTTTTAAAGACACTACATATGTTTTCTATCCCAAGGGGAGGAAAAAAATCAGCGTATGAAAAATTCCCATCATTACTAACACACAGCTCAGCAGAAAATGAACAGAGATAGGGAGCACCCTTCCTGTCTGCAGGAGAGTGGGCTTCATTAAGCTTGCAAGGGATTTTTGCACGTTACAGAAAGCACTGGGGGTGTGGGAGAAAGCCTGCAGAGCCTTATGGGCACCTGCAGATGCTGTGGATTCGTGCCCAAGGCAGGCTCAGTGTGTTGCAGTGCTTGGTCCTGGGCACTGCCATCCTTGCAGGCACCCCCCTGCCATGACACCCTGGGCACTCCTGAACATCACCATGGGAGATGCTGTCAGATGATTTCCCTCCAAACCTAATCACTGTATTATGACCATTTTTATCTAATGGCTTTAATTCTTGGTGCTGGGCAGCTTTGTTGCTGTGGTTATGTGGGCAAATGTAAACTGCTCCCAGTCACTGGGAACAAGCACAAAAACAAACCTCTCAAAGGCTGCTGAGAAGATCTTCCATCCAGTGCCATATCCTCACACCCACAGACTTTTGGGTGTTGGGGTTTTTTGGAAACGTGAAGACACAAATCCAAAAAAAAGATGCCAGGAGCCACCAGAGAGAATAAGCACAGAACACATCAATGTAATCATTGTGTCTTCCTGGAGGAGCAGTCACCCCTTCCCAGTCATTTCCTCCTGTGTGGGATCCCCGGGGCAGCTCCAGGCCTGGGTGGCACCACCTGAGTGATGGAGCAGGAAATGAGGTGCAGCAGAAAGGTGGATCTGACACCCTGCATGGCTCTGCCTCTGCAATTTCATGTGTATCAATCATTTTATGTCCTCATCTTTTTGCTTCAAAAGCCTTCCTAAAAGACCCTCACTGCAGGGCTTTGCAAAAGGCCTTGAAGAGCTGCAAGTGTGTCCCTGCCACCAGATCTGCTGTCACTACTGCAGTGGCCATCACTCCAGGCACTATGACTGCCCCCCAGAGTGCCAGCAGGGCACACAGGCTCTGTCCTGCACTGCAGCTCAAGGCAAATGGCCCCAAACACACCCAGCATCGCTGCCCTCTCCCCCACAATCTCAGTTTCCTTATATTAAGGCCCATAAAACCATTGCAACGTGGACACTTCAGCAGGGTCCTGCTCACCTGCTCTCCCAAGGGACTCTCATCTCATGGAACCATTGCTGGAAGTGGATGTGCTGAAGCACATTCCTGCCATTCCTGGAAATGTTTGAAATTATGCCCAGTTCTAACAAGTTGTGGATCTTGCTGTCCCAGCTTCCCACCTCAGCAAGCACTCACCTGGGACTGGACTGGAAAGTTTCCAGCTGCTGATCTGGCTTGGTCCTATTGTCTTGCAAAAATCAAACACCTCGTGGTTCAGTTTTCCATTCTCTGTGCTTTTGAATATGGATGGCTTGGAAGCAGGGCCACTCCTTTTGAGAGAAGTGGCATTAATAGCACGGAGAGAGGCTGCCTGTAATTCATTGCATACAGTAACACCCTATTCTACTCCTAAAGCCTTTCATTGGAAAAACTGACACCCACAGATGATCCCAAACTACCCCCACACAAACAGAGATGTGATCAGCAAATCAGGATGGCACAAGGTGTTTCCAATCCTGGGGCAAAAAGAAGGATTTTCCATCAAGTGGCTGTTGTGTTCCTCAGTGCTGTGATGCTCTGACTGCTCACCTGGGCACTAACACCGTATCCTCACCCCAGTTCTCTCAGTCTGGCTCAAGAATTAAAAAGCAGTTGGGAAAGGGAGAACACACAAACAAGGACAGGGCTCATGCTGTCCCCATCCTTGTCCCAACCATCTCTCGTCCCGTACAACCCCATGGAGACTTCTCAAGGCTTTGGCCAGCACTTTTGGAAGTGTGAGTGAGTCAGATCAAACAAATTGCCTTTCTTACCTTCACATCATTCCCTCTACACTAGAGCAAGCATCAGAGTGGATGGTAAAGAAAATCACCCAACTCGTTGTGTTATTTAGCACAAAATAAATATCTACAGCCATTCACAGCTGAAATGCCTGTTAACAAATTTGTACAAAGTGTAAGCTGTGCTTGCACATAAAAACCAATGGTAAGTTGTAACATGCAAGGAAATGAGTCAGTAGGAAATTAAACACAACTTACTATTTTCTCAGTGTAAAAAGTCACATTTGGGATTAATCCTTTTGTGCATATGTAGAGGTGAGTCTTAAATCACCTACACAAAGAGCCAGTTCTCCCTTTTGCCATCTTATCACAGCCCTTTTTAATGATTCATGACAAAGAGCTTCAAAGAGCTCCAAGCCATGACAACAGTCCCAGATCCGACCTCCTTGTTCTCAGCAAAAACCCTCCTCAGTGAATAATTTAGGTTTAGGAAGAGAGCTGCCTTAAAACTATTCCCAAGGGAAGAAGCAGTGTCTAGAATTTAATCCCATTATGGAAATAAAAATAAAATATCAAAAGAACACACCGACTGCAACAACAATACAAGCCTTATTTTGCAGAATTCACCCATTGTGAAACTCCACAGAAGGGAACACAGCTGTTTTCCCTGAAATATGTTTCATGTTTCCAGAGACCAAAGACGAAATCCAAAGCTCTGCCTTTCAACTTAAGATAGACAAATACATGTAAGGATGACACAACTACTGTTCAGGGCTATTGAGGAAAGAAAAAGGTCATTTAGAGCTAGAGGTGAAAACATGGGCTTGACCACAGGCTGCAGCACATCCTCCACCAAGTTCAGCACGGCGGGAGCAGGCTTGCAACAGCCTCCCAAAATCTGAGGCAATTCACCCCTGACTTCAAGCTTGGAGTTCAGTTTTCTATGTCCTCTGTTGCAAGGGCCGAGGGCCCATACAGAATGGTTACAGCACCAAAAAGACATGAAAAAAAGAAGTGCAGCACCCAGGAGAAAAATGCATACAACATGCATCACATCTGTACACCTCCACCTTAATGCTGAAGTTTCTAGTGAGCATTTAAGTCTAATTCCTCCCCCAAATTCCTGACATGATATGAAGGGATTTTGTCACGTCACTTCACATGTTTAATCTCCTCCTTGACAGGCTGATAGGGATATTCTTAGACATTAAACTCAGATGAGCCATTCACATTTTGCTTCAACAGCAATAAGTAGCTTCAGTTTCATAGCCATTTTGCAAAGATTTCTCACCATGACAAGCTTCTTCATCTTCCCTCTATGAAACAGTGCGATATTTGGAAGGACAGTTAATCCAAATCATAGATTGCCCTGTGCTTGAAATAGCCAGCATATCCAAAGCCAGCTGCATACTGAAATATGTGTAATAATGGGGATGACTGTAATAGTGTATGTTCTGGTCCCTGGGATGCAGGTGAACACCTCAGGGATGCTGCCTGTATGCTGGCTTAGGGAGCTGTGTACATTCAGGTCAGGGCATGGACCCCACCCGATCTTGTTTGAGCCAAATTGTCACAAATTGTCCTTGCCCTGGCAGAGTCAACAGCTCTTCTGGAGCCCTCCCATTTTCCCACCACTATTTATTTTGGGGTGAACTGCTCCATTCCAGTAGCTCCCCATTCAAAGGGCAACATGCATTTGGGGGTTGTCCCCATGTCTACAAGCACAAATATTTTGCTCCAGCTCAGCTACATGTTGTGCTCAACAATGAATGATTTCAGCTTACAGGTGGGCAAAAATGGCAAGGATTTCACTTCAAAAGGTAGTCCCTTTTCTAAAACTCTTCTTTCTTACTTAAGAGGAGACAACCACTCATCCAGACCCTCCATGTCACAAATCACCCTCCTGGGGTGGCAAATCTCCTTTGTTCCCTCTGGGACTCACCCTCAGGGGTAAAGTCAGGCTTCAGCCTTGGTTTTTTTAGAGACACTTATGCTGGGGCAGAGACCTGAAAAGATCAGAGGATGAGATGAAATGAGAGTCCTTTCAGCAGCAACAATGCTCCTTTAATTAGCCAGAGAGAGCAGGTGACACGCTCTGTGCACAGGTACAGTGATGCTCCCCTGGGGACACAGAGCTCTCTGAGCATGTCCCATCTGCAGAGCCCAGGACAACAGCAGGACCCTGGTGACTGTGTGTGCTCTGAAACACTCCTTTTGTGTGGGGCAAAACCCAAGCCCTGATCAGTTACTCTGCAGCTGGGTGGCTTTATGAGGGCTGAAAGGGATGCTTCGGCCGCTTGCCCTGTGCTCACCTGGCTAGCCCTCCACAGCCTGTGGAGTGCTGGCTGCTCACCAAAACACATTTGCAGGGCTTAGCAGATCTGCTGGAGATACCCCAGGCACACCAGTGTATGCTGAGCAACTCAACATATGATTCAACAAAGAAAATATATCTGAATTATCGGGGTTGCTTTTGGGGCAGACCATGGTGAATTCCATGTTTCTTTTTCCTCAAATCATTTGCTAAAACTTCTTCTATGATTGTCATTCTAAGACAGAGCAGGTGTCAGAGACAGCTGTACGTGGCCACCAAAATCTGTCACACCAGGCAAGAGGCACTTTTGAGCTCTCAGAAATAATTACTGTCAAAGACAGTGCCTGGTATAAAGACACTGAACGGCTCGGGCGCACAGTGAGAGTCACCATATGTGTACACACACTTCAAATACATTCATTTCTACATGAAATTTGGAACTAAAGCAGCAGTTTGCTTACCCCACGCTTAATAAACTTGGCTCTTTCAATGTGAGAAGAGTCATACAAGAAGATGGGATTCACTTTTGGAAAGCACAAGAATTTCCTCTAATTTTTCTCCAGCCTGTACATGAGTTCCCTGGTTTGGGGAAAGTTCAAATTGCCATCAGCTAAAGCTGCACCCAAATTCTTATTAGCAGAGGGGGAGGGAAAAAGATTTTGCTTTACCACAACTCTCCCTGAGGCTGTTCCTGCACACAATGCAGAGAAAGTTGCAAGGAGGGAATTACCCTGAGATGCAGCAGGGAAGGATTACAGCTCTGGACGTGGATGCTTTTCAGCCAATTCTCCCCTGTGCCCAATGAACATCTTCACCACCAGCTGATAGTAATCCTGAAAAAAAACCCATTTTTATATTTTCCTTGGGTTTTTTCCCTTTCTTTGTGTAAGAAACAGGGAATTTATTTGAAAGGTTTGAACTGAGACCTGCCATACCTCAGCTGCCTGTTTTTATCCCAGGCTCTGGAACAAACCTCTCTCTTGAGTCCTGTTGCCATTTAATAACACAGCCCATTCCTAGCAGGGTGCAGTGAGAGCCACCAGAGCTGGTTTAGAGCTGAGCAGCAAAAATGCTGAAAGCACAACAGGAACTATATCATACCTCCCCCCTCCATACCATCGCACCAGCAGCAGCCTCACAACCATGAAACA
>VZTR01004666.1:527006-553878 GCA_013400775.1 Chaetops frenatus | reverse complement strand
AGGGGAGGGCAGGGCAGGGCAGGCTGTTCCCGGGATGTCAGCACGTCCCGCAGGGGATTCGGGGCCAGGAACACGGCAGCTGCCTGCGCGCAACGTGCAGCCTGTGTGTGGTAGGGCTGTACTCGCAGCCTGCCAACAGCCGGGCCGGGAACGCAGCGGGACGGCCGCTGCCAATGGGAGCCGGCAGGAACGAAGCCATGTGGGAAACTTAAAATGCAAGTGGAGCTGGGAGTGCGTGGCGAGTCCTCCCCAAGCACTGCCTGAGCTGGCAGGGCGGCTGGTTTCGGTCGGTTCTAATAGCGGGGATGGGTGTGCGAGCGGGGAGCGGGGCTGCGATGAGCCCGGGACCCGCAGAGGCGTTTGGCTGCGGCGTGTTTGGAATACACTGCTGTGGAGGCGATTAGACCCCACTCCGATCCTCCACCCGTTCCATTTAGACAAAAATCTGGAATCTGGATTTAAAGATGCTCTTTTAGCTGTTTCTGAAATCAGAAACAGACTCTGCAAGGGAGGGGAAACATGTATTTACATCCATGCAGTTCCTGCGTGTTGCTACCCCGTTCCTCATGGAGCAGAATACCGTTCATTAAAGCAACGCTAATTTCCTGAAGCATTCCATATGCTAAACCCACCCAACAACGCTTTAAGAAATATTTTTTTCCCATTTGATTCAGTAAACTTTCCTTTAGATTTAGAAGCCTGCTAAAGCTAGAAAAATTAATATTTCAGTCAACCTGTGACAAAAGGCGACACCCCTTCCCAGGTGAGACACTCTAAATGGTATTTCCAAGGTGCATGGGAATTTCCGCGGAGCGCGGGCATCCCTGGAGCGCTCACAAGCGGATGGTGTTCCAGCTAAGAGCCGCATTCATACAAATACACACATCACCCTCCCCAGCAACCCTCCTCTGATGGGGAAGGTCCCCCAGCTGGGCAGGGGCAGAAGCAGCCGCCCCATCGCCTGCGCTCCCCCCGGGATGTTCGGGGCGGGGATGGGGGATGTTCCCCCTCGGGGTGCCGGTCCCCCCCCTCCCCGCCGGGGCTGAGGAAGCGGAGGGAGCCGTGGAGTTGCTCTGCATATTAATGAGCCGGGAGCGAGGGCAACGGGAGCCGCTTTAAAGGAGGAGAAGGGAAGGCAGCGGCAGAGCGCAGGCAGCGCCGGGCAGCCGCTCCGCCGGGAGCCGCTCCGCCGTGCCCTCCCTGGTGAGCCAGCCCCGGGACAGCGGGATCGGGGGGACGAACCCCAAGCGAACAAACACATCAACCCCCCCGGCGTCTCCTTGTGTACCTGCTGTCTCACGATGAAGCTCCTGACAGCAGCTCTGCTCCTGCTCCTCATCGCCATGTGCTTAGCCAGCGCGGAAGGTAAAGTGGTTTATTCTGCTTATTCCTGTGTAAATCTGTTTTCCAGTAATTTGTGTTTGTGTCTTGATAGCCCTGGCTCGGGTTGAGCTATCCCCTGCACGGTGGAAAGGTGCGATATATGGAATCTGTGAGTAAGGGAGCTGCGAGTTATTTGAAGGTGAAGTAGAGGTAAAATACAAGGGATAAAGTTGTGTCTTCGTTTGTGTCTTCACCGCAAGGCAAAGAGCTCGCAGAGGGGCAGGTCATGCCATGTTCCTCGTTATCCAGGAATAGAGCTCAAACATCTTTGGAACTGGGGGTTGTTTTTAGGGGAAATAGAGCAGAGCTGGATGTGAGGTGGTGGCACAGTCTGTGTTTTCTGCTGTGCACAAAAATGCTGGTTAAAAAATGCTCAGCTTTTTTCTGGCTGCGACTGCACCACAGCATCCATGCAAGGAGAAATGATTCAAAGTCCTACAAAGTCCAAGTGAGACACAAGTAAATGAGAAAGTAGCCCAGACATACACTTGCTTGCTCTGTTTAAAGCAAGTTCTGGCTCTTTCATTTCCTTTTGTTAAATACCATTATATTTAATCACAGCAGGTGCACTTTAAAAAAATCTGCTATTTACTGAGTCCCAGAACATATGTAGTGCTCTAAAACGTATTTCCCAGAGAGTCACTACCTTTTTCTGGGATATACCAATGGAAAAAAAAAAAATCTCTTTTAAGCTCAACAGCATTACAAAATTCATCTTTTCCCACCAAGGCTTGAAAGAGCAAACTGAAGTTTTCCACGATGCACATAGGCTGGAAGGGAAGGGACGCTTGGTATGCAGGAGGCTTTGCAGGCGCCTGAGAAAATGCTTTCTCTTGTAGGCGTGAAGTGCAAATGTTCAAGAAAAGGTCCTAAAATAAGATTCTCTAATGTACGGAAGCTGGAAATAAAACCGAGGTACCCGTTTTGCGTGGAAGAGATGATTATGTAAGTTTTCCTTCATTTATTGCTTTCTGTTTCCCTGTCAGCTGAACTGCTTCACCTTATCTGCAAGTTCCTTCTTTGTTCTTTGTTTTCCCCATGCCCTGGCATGCTAATTCCTGGGAATAGTAATTTGCTGCATCGGATGAAAAAAAAAAAAAAAAAAAAAAAAAAAAAAAAAAAAAAGACATTTTTTCTGGNAATCAAATAAGTATTTTCAGAACAGGTAGCAGTAAAAAGATTATCATTAGTTCAAGTGAAAATAGGGACAAATTCTACTCCATGCTGCCTGACAAAAACTCAGAACTATTTCCTCAAGTTATTCTGGGCATGCAGAATAAACACAAGGAGTTTGGTCTGTAGTGGTTCCTACAAGGAAGAGTTACCCCAGCCTCCATTGTACCAGAGCAATCCTCTTCACCTGAAGGCATTACTCAGCACGTAAGAAAATGCTTTCCTCCCAGTCTCCCTGCAAGTCGGGATCACTGCTGCCGTGAAATCTCAAATTGATTTAGTGGGTAACCAGGCTGAGGAAGGTGCAGGGATTTTTTACAAAACTGGCTAAAAATGGAGGGGTTTCTTAGATTTTAAATATGGGTGGGTTTGGCTTTTTTCCTGTCCTGTTTGGATGTCTTAAGATTCCCCCAACCAAGCACCATCCAACCAGCACGTGCAATTGGATAAGAACCAGAAGGGCAGATTATCCAAAAAGACTGCACCGAGCCCCCCCGCCACCTAAGAAGGGGTACAAGGGTCCCAAGATCAGCCACAGCCCCAGGACACCAAGGACTGACGTGATCCAGCATTGTGCTCCCCCATGGAACATTTGCCAGGCGCTTAACAGCGGGATCTGAGCAGGCTGCACACCTCCAGCACCTCGCAACGCCCACGGGGCTGAACCTTGCCCATCCACCTGGCACAAACACCGCTGGAGGCACCACACACTTCCCACATGGAGCTGCCTCTCCAGGCTCAGCACAGGGCTTGTGGAGAAGGAATGGAGATTCGAGCTTCCCTAGGCTTCCTCCAGAGCTAGAGCAGCACCGCTGTGAGCAGTGCTGAGCTCAGGGAATATCAGACCCACTTCTTTGAAGCCCAAACCAGCTGACGGGGACCTGAACAGAAAATTTCTTGCAGAGCAACCCTGCCTGAATCAGCTCCTCACAGCTTTACTCTGTTTGCTTTGACTCTCCAATAGTCAAATGATGTCATAGAGGGACACTAACTCTTCACATCTCACTCCAGTTATTTGTCCAAAAGCAGGTGGTGGCCAGGGGATATGAAATAAATCTCATTAACGCAATATTTTACTTCAGTCAGGAATCTGGGAAAGCCGGAATGCCATGTAGGAGGAGTTGCTTTCCCAGCCTGGCAGGGCAGATGTTGAGCAATACTGTTCAAGGCTGAGGATTGCCCAGGGTTTGCAGCAGCTGCTGGGACAGAACAGTCCCATGGCTGTGTCATCGCTGGGGGTGTCTGTGGGGCAGGCAGGGAAATTCTGCTGCCATCACCGCCTTTCCAGCTACCCTAATTCAGCCTGAGCTCAGCACTGAAAGCACTGAAATTAATATTCTGGGAACCAATTGATCCGGGAGTCTCTGGACATGGCACAGAGGAGCTAAATTCCTGCAACTGAGTTTTTGTTGCTGCAGTGATCATCTAAAATGAGTTGTTGAAGCTGCATCCCCTTCTGCCCTCCTTAAAAACTCTCATATAACAGAAACATGCTATAAATTTTGTTGGTACAGAGAAACAGTAGTTATGGTGGGTGCAGTTAAGGGAGGTTTTGGCCATAACCCCCAGCAGAGCTGTGCCACAGGTTAAGAGACAGTTAAACTGAGTCCTCAGTCTAGTCAAAACCTATCAAGATTCACGGTACATTTAGCAGTAACTGTGAGTCTATCTGTCTCCTGGAATGAGGGGAAGCAGTGGAAAATAGGAGGGAAGTTTAACTCTTTCTACCTGAAATGTTCTGAAACACCCCCACCCATGTTTTGCCCCATCCCAGAGTGTGGGGATAAATGAGGGTGAGAAGAGCTGAGAAGGCTCAGAGTTGTGCCTTTCTCCAGGGCAGTAAAGGCAGATGGCAGCTCCCACACCAGCTTGGGATGAAAGGACCAGAGCCAGGATCCTTGTGGCCATGGAGACAGGGTATTTGTCAGGCAGAGGTGCAGCCCCTCCATCCCTGCAGATGAGATGTGTGGGGGCACAGGCTTCTGGGGTCACAGGTTGACCTGAGGTGTTCATCACAGCCCTGGAAGCATGGACATACTGGGGAGAATTTTGGCACAGGGACACTCAGCCACCATGGTGAAACCTCCAGCCACCAAGCCCTGGGCAGCTAAGGGACAAATCCCACTGGGGGAATCTTACAGGAGGTGTAAGTTCTGGTGCTTCATTCCTTCTCCATTCCTCTCAACCTCTTCTTGCAGCCCATCCAGGCAACTCCTTGCTCAGCTAGAAGCTCCCACAGCACTCCTTAGGCACATTCCCTTATGTTTGTCAGACCAGCATCTCCAAAAGCAGGTCCAGGCCATGTCAGGGTGCCCAAACAGGCTGCCACTAAACCTGCACCCATTAGGGACTGTCTGAGAATTGCAGAGGGCCATGGGGCTGCCCTGGGAACATTTCTGCTATCCATCCTCCAGGACCAAAGCAGAAAACCTACATGTGATGTCAGAGCAATGCATCTCAGCCTGAGGAAAGAGCCAGACCACCTGAGAGGCTCCGTGGATCTCTTCCTGCTCAGACTGCAGGCTCTGGTAAACCCAGTGTGTCCTTCACTGCTTCTGCTGCAAATGTAGCGCTTGCAGCTTTTCAGAGCTGTTCATGCTCCTCTCTCCTGCAATTCAGCCTGTCCATCACTTTCTGGAAATATCCCCTATGGTCTGTCAGAAGAGAAAACCAAGCCAAGGTCTGGATCAGCCAGTGCAGATGGCATAGCTGAGGAGTTGGCAACTGCATAGAGAAACCTTGCTCTGCCATCAAATCCCTTAAAACTCACATTGCTCCCCTTCAAATCCCCAGGAAAACTCCCCTTCTCAAGCACACACTGCTCTCAGAGGAGAGCACCCTTAGAACAGAGTTAGTCCATAGTTTTTAGCACTGAACCTTCCCTTTCTGATGCCTCCAGCCATCCAAGGTTCTTGGAGGCTTCCACTGCTTTCCCATGCATCAGGAAGAAGTCCATATCCCCCCAGAAAACAACCTGGAAATTACACCTTGCCTTTTGTGACCTTAGCTGGAGATGGAGTAGAAAAGGGGAGCAGGGAGGAAGGTTAATTGAATAGAAAGTCCTATTTGAACACTTTGTAAAACCTTGAAATTGGAATCGTGGTGAGACCCTTAGTTCAGCTCACACAGGCAGCACATTTTAATTTGTGAGGAACAAGGAGGGTCAGCTGGGAAATTCTGTAAGGCATTTTGTTTTCTTTTCTGAACCAAACCATAAAAGAAGCCCTTCAGTATACACAGGTATTTCCAGTATAGGGTTTTAGTTAAACCAATGACTAGTTTTCCATGTTATGAATGGTATTTCCAGAAAATTAATAATTCTAATACAAATTGTCATTGTAGGCTGGGGTTTTTTGATGTTGTCTGGGTTTTTTTTAATCAAAAAATTAATAAGAAAACCAGAAAATCTGCTCAATTTTGAGCTCCTAAAAGTGGGACAGTCTTGATGTTCCTGGAAAGTTGTCCTGTTGGAACCCAGCTCCAGATCCCTCATATCAGCTCAGTTGTGGCAGACCAGCTGAGGCAGCTTCACTGAGCCCTCCAGGAGGGAACCTAAAATGAGGAAAATAGTTTTTCCATGTTTTGTCTGCCAGCATGCTTGGTTCTGACAATAAGGGGATGCCAAGCCAGCAAGGAGAGCAGGATCTAGTGGTGATCAGAGGAGGCTGAAGCCCCCAGGGCTGATGCTGAGGCTCAGAGCTTGGCTTTTGGGCACGCAAGCACTCTGCCATGTGGAAGTATTTAAAATATTACAGAATTAAGGAAAAAAAAATAATCAATGAAGAAGTTCTGATTATTTCTCTTGGATGAAGTCTGGTTGAGAGTAAGGGAACTGTCTCCTCACGCAAAGCCCTTGTGGTTGCCTGAACAAGCCCTAATTAAATTACATATTAGGCTCAAAAGATGAAATCTAACAGATAGGCAGAGCAAACCCACTGATTAAAATCAGGGGGTAATGTCTTCATCTGGTACAACCTCAATGCCCTGCACTGAGGGAGAGCAGCTGCTCTGACCTTATCCCAGTAAACTCAAAATCTCTGCCATAAGGCACAGAGCTGGAAAAGCCTTACCCTGCCCCGCTGGGCACAGAGTGGGGCCCGAGCAGGGGGGATATTCTCATGTCCCTGTCACCTGTGCCCTTGCCTTGCAGTGTGACACTGTGGACACGGGTGAGGGGGGAGCAGCAGCACTGCCTCAACCCCAAGCGCCAGAACACCGTGAGGCTGCTCAAGTGGTACCGAGTATGGAAGGAGAAAGGCAGGTAAGTCCCGTTTGCTGAATGGGTGAGGATGTTGGAGCCAAGTCAGGCAACCAGCAGCATTCAGACATAGAAAAAGCAGGAAAATTCACACGCTTGCAAGTGCTTGTTCCAGCAGAGAGGATATATTTCATTACCAAAATTACAATTTTAAATGGGGGTTCTTGATATTAATTCTTTCCTGCCACATGCAATTCTCGCTTCTATTTTGGCATTAGGTTGTTCTGACTATAAATAGTAATTATTTTTGGGTAAAATATTCATCAGCTGACGTTCTCAGTTATTTACATGCACTCATCTCACTTCTATGGGTAAAAATCCAAGATGAAAAGCTAAACTACTTTCACACAGTTGTGAGAAAAGCAGTCAGGAGAGATGGAAAGAGGGAGCCCTGTCCCACACTTCAGTCACACCACCTCAACATCATCAATACTTGATGACGCAGGTGTTTGCCAATTTTAACTCACATATCATTCCCAGAAAAATGGTAATTTTCTGATAAAAAATCTCTGACAGCTTCTCCCTTGTAAAGAGGGTTAGGTTTTTTCCTAATTCATAGGCAGAAGACCAATACCGAGACATGAACTCCTGATGGCCAGTGGTGATGTCCTCATCTCTAATTAAGGGGAGCTGCCCAACTCCTGCCATGTCTCCAGCCATGGCCAAGAAAGATCCTCCACACACAGTACAGGCCCATCAAACCCTCATCCTCTTCATCTGGGGGGGAATTTGCTCCCCCAAAGTGAGCTCAAGTAAGGCCAGGGAGCAGCAGGCTCCTCTCCCTGCAGGCCCAAGGGTGCCAGCAATCCCCAGCACAGCCCTGGTGGTGCCCCAGGCAATGCCAGGGCACAGCAAGCCCCTGGCCACCTCCCCGAATTCCTGCCAGCTCCCTGCATCTGCTTCACAAACAGAGCACCTGGGGAAGCCCTGGCTATTGCATAACCACATATTTACACTCTTCCCCTGTTTCCTTTTTTTTTTTTTTACATAAGGCTGTCATTAAGATGATGAAGGATGCTCAGCCCCAGGCTTGTGCCCTCAGGAAACACACAGACAGACAAGCCCATCAAATTGTGCTGTTAGGAAATAATCTAGGAAAATGAAATACAATAATATCATTGCAAACAACACTGATTGTCTATATACAGCTCATGATAAGCTTCAATATTTGTCTATGAGATAGGGACTTTCCAGCATTTAGAGCGAATTAGCAGATGTGGATTTCTTCATATTATTTATCCAGATAATTGTGGTGGAGTGTGTCACTCCCCACATGCCTCTAAGATGTGACATTGTCAAAGTCCAAAATCCTCCCAGATGCTTTATGGCTATAGGTAGCAATCTGGTGACTGCTGAGGTCAATAATGTACTTTCCAAATTACTCAGGCACAGGCTAAAAATCTGGGTTTTGTGGCTTTACTATTTTTGGGTTGTTAATTATTTATTATTATTGTTATTTGAAATTGAGTTCTTAAATTCCTAGTTTAAACACCATGCTCTTGGCTCTTCTTTTGTTTAGGGTTTATGAAGAATAGGAAAAAGTGGTACGAGGAATGGAGTGGAATCCCTTGGCTGGCATAGGACTGGGCTCTACAGAAGATTATTTCCCTCTCGCAGACATAAGACACAAATTCTATATTATTATAAAGCACTTTTTACCAAGGGTCAGTTTTTACATTTTATAGCCGCGTGCAAAAAGGCTTCCAGATTTCACAAGCATCTGTTGCACTTCTGATTTCATACCCGCCTGCTCTGTACTGAAATTAGGAAAACATGTGCTTTTCATCTTAAAGAAGTTCTTTTGGGGGTTTTTTTTGTTTGTTTTTAATTATTATTCATTCATACTTCACTATGATGGCAATCGAGCTTTATAAGCTCATTAGGCAAACAGAACTGTTTGTGACGGTGTTGTACAGCCATGGCCCTCACCCCCTGGCTGGGGGAAAGCTCCGGGGCTGGGGTTGTTGTTCGTGTTTGCAGCCTCCACCTCAGGCAGGCAGAGCAGGGACCAAAGATGAGCTTGCTGGGGAAGATGCCACTGAAATGCTGTGGCTGTACCTGCAGAAGTGAGGTCCCTCAGTACCTCGTCAAACGAGCCTGAGCATCACTTGCGTACCTCTTCTTTAATGGACTTGAGGCCCTGCTGCAAGGCAAAGCATCCAGTATCTCGCATTTAACCTCTCACGCATTAGAAAGCATTTCTAGGTCATTTTTATTACTAAGAAAATGTTTATTTTTTCTTCCACCTGAAGCACTTACGGAAAGTTTGTGTCTTCAGTACTGAGACATCTTAAGCTTCAAGACTATTGTGTATGTTTTCCTAGATTTGTAGCAACAACAAAAAAAAAAGCCTTTAAAAGGTACCTTTTTATGAAAAATATGATAGGGCAAACATATAAATACCTATGTATGTTTTAGTCACAATACAACATATTCATTATTTTGAATGTAATACTTCAATCTTAAGCAGTGCATTCCTCTTTTTAATATAACAAAACTACCTTTTCATTTGTAAATATACTACAGGAAGTCTCCCCATATTATCTCGCTGTATAATGTACTGTACTGCTAAATTATCATATGCTATTTAAATGTTTGAAATATTTAGAAGGTTGCATGCAGATTTCATATTTCTTTCTAAGACAAATGAAAAAAAGTAATAAAAAAAATATTTAAAAAAAATTTACAATTGCTTGTAAATTTCCTTAAGCCATCAGGGAACTCCTGTCACTTTCAATCACTTGGTAGCCAAATTGGTTTGGGAGGGGGAAAAACAGTAGATCAGAGAAGCTGATTAGAGAGAGGACATCTTGATGACACTGGAATTAGAAAACATTATTCCAGTACAATTTACTTTCCTTTCTCATTTTAGGATTTGGACTTTAGCCAAACACTGAGGAATGCTGTGACATAAAGAAGGGCGATGCCATTCGCCTGTAACCACTGGTCTAGTGTTGTCTTAAGTAAATGTAAATCAATCACTTCAATTCACAGAAAACCACATAAAAAGCAATTTGGACAAGATCTGGGTTAGATAAGGGACGGCTGTACAACAGAAGTCAGGCAACAAAAACCTGTGAGCCACCACTTCCTCTTCCTACCCAGCTTCTGCCCTCATCCACAGGGAGGGACTTTGCACCCAACAAGGCTCCTACACCACTCCCCAGATAAAAGGAAAGCAACAGCTTGGGATGGTAAAGCCAGCAAGGGCTTAAATGCACCAGAAGCTCCTGGTGTTCCCTGAACAGCACCACTGGCCTTCCTGCCTGCTCCCAGCTGTGCAAGGGCAGCTGCACACGGGGCTGCTCCTGGGATCAGCACAAACTCAGCAACAGCAATCTTATCCTGCAGGACTAGGGCAATGCCTGGCCTCAGCTCAAGGGTTTCCTTCAATTCAGACAGACAAAATAGGAAAAAAAATATAAACATACTATATACACATAACCTAAATTACTGCAATAGGCATCTGGCAGAACTGGAGGAGACAAAGGATTTCAAAGTAGTTTCCCATTCTGCACAAGGATGAAGATCAAGCTTCAGATATCTATGAGTAAAAATCTTGAAAAAGATCTCAAAGTATTTGAGAAATTAAATCCCTTGGGATATCAACCACAGGGGCCTGTTTCTGGCTGAGCATCTGAACCCAATCTCTGGGCAAACCCAGACCTGTGATCGAGTCAAGCTGGCCCTCTCCTTTCTTGAGTCCCATTTCAACAAAACCAGTAGTTTTTCCTTGAGAAGATTTGATTTCAACATGCCAGCAGACTTCAAAAAAGGTTTCATCTTATTTAGTGTCTACTGGGCAATAAATTTCCTGGAAAAATAGTGATATGGTTGCATAAGAGGTGGTTAAACTCCACTGGGAATGGTGTGCACAGCTCTGACTGCCCAAGCACAGGGCTCATTGACTCACACCTCACAGGGCAGAGCATGTACAAATGTCTTAGCTCTGGGTTCATCTGCCAGACCAAAACAACCAGCACCAACAAAAACTAAGCACAGAGGAAACCAATTGCAATTTTTTCCACTTGCCAGAATGGGAGACAAAAAATAAAAAATCACAAACCAATTAAAAACAAACAAACAAAAATTGTTTTGTTCAATATTTGCATTTCCTTTAACCTAAAATCCTGTGAATAAAACAACTCTCAGAAAAAAAAAAAAAATTTAAAACCTAAAGAGAAAAAACTGACTCTGAGCTGGTTTTCCCAAGCCTGTAAGCCTGCATCTCCAGGCAGGGTTGTTAATTTTCCAGAAACAAGAGGAGAATCCCTTGCTGTCCCTGATATGCAGTTGTAAAGGGAAATACTACATCAGAAGGTAACAGCCACACACAAAGCATCAGCCACTTTCCCTCAGACTGAAACATCTCTGCTAAAACATTTAAATAAATATAATATACATATGTATATGTAGGTTCTTCCTCCACCAAGATTTGGCAGCAACCTTAAGGTTTGGTTTTGTTTTCCCCAGCAGATTTCAGGTTGTGAAGCCACAGGAGACCCTTCAGTCCAGCCTCCCTCATATGCAGACCATACATTTGTGCTCTGAGATCGAAACTGAAGCTGCTGAAGTATGGTCTGAGCACACACCAGCCAGCCCTGACTGCTCTCCTGTTACCCATTTACCTTCCCAAGAGCCTGAACATTTGCAGGGTAGGCAGGAGCCTGGCTTCATCCTGGGCTACAGGAGTAGGACACACAGACCCCACAGTTCCTTTACCTGAGTACCAGTGCTGCACCACAAGTGTGTGAACCCATCCCAGAGCCTCCAAGGAGGGCAGTAGGCAACTGCTTTCCCCATCCAGCCTGCAAATCTGCTCCCTGGCACTCTGCAGGAACACCAAGGCCAGCACAGGAGACCTGCCCTCACATCCATCCTTCCCCTGGGCACCAGGTACCCACAGGCTGCACCCATTCCAAAACTGCCATTTGATTTTGTTTCAATAAAGGCACAGGGGTCACCCAAGCAGCTGCAGTGAGAGGACACAATAGCAGGGAGACCTGCCTGGCCTTTTCAGCAAGAGCTCTACATGGGATTAGTAATGTTACACAGAGCCTTTCACCACTTGCTTTTCACTTGTTCATATATGGTCTCGGTCAGCAATGGCCAAAAAAGTTTATTAAGAAACGAAGGTTGCCTGGTGGTCTGTGTGAGATGGCTCTCAGCAGGCTCTGCTGTGCCCCAGCTCCCCCAGGCTCCCTAAATCAAGGTATGAGGCCAAACCAGACTGTCACACACATGGGGACCTTTCCTGACCACGTCCATGTGGTGGAATTGCTGGTTCCACACTGACAAAGTTTTATCAGGGCTGTGGGAGTAAACGTGGGGATTGATGGTAAAGTCATTGTTGGGCCTGGGGGTTTGCACTGGCCACCCCTGAGACCTGAGTGGGAAGTTAAAGGCAGTGTTACAGCAACACAACTGCCCTCTGAGCTAATTCAACAGCAGAGCTGGGTCCCTTCTGGGCCCATGTTTGTAGAGAACAGGAACAAATGTGAATAAAAAAGCCACTGTCCCCAGGATTCACCGTCCCACTGGAACCCAGAGCCAGGGAGCTGGGCCTGCTCAAGGGTAAAGGGCCTCTGTGCAACCTGACATCACTTAACAGGTTTTATATTAGCCCAGAGAGAGCTTGCACTCTCCAAAACACACTTCTCCTGAAGTCAAATGAAGCTCCAGTCGCATTTGGGGTATTTTTTCCTCCAAAGTCAGTTTTCAGAATTAAAGCACTGAAATCGAGATGTGCCCAGCATCTGAAGACCTCACTTCTTCCTGGTTGTTCAGCACCTCTGGGAAGAGATAAAATGGTTTGGGCTGAGTTTGGGGTTGAGATCCAGGAGGATGGACAGACCATCTTGAAAGCCCTGACAGCTCCAAGTTCATGCCCAGGGCATTCTGTAGATCTCCCATGCCTGGCACTCGTGCTGGGATTTGTTGCTCAGTTTATTCCTTTCAGTGGGTTGGGGTGTGCATGGCCACAACTGGAAATACAGATAATTTCGAGGATTGCTGTTTGCAGTGCTCACTAACTCTGTGTGTGCTCCATCAGAAACTCTGTTAGTCATTGATTTCCCTCTGATCCTAAACCACAAAGAGCCAAGTGTTTCCTGGAAGTTCCTTGGTTTGCCTAGAAAGGCTGTACCCCATGAGCCTTCAGATATCCTTATAACCATCACGTATTTCTGGCAAAGATCTCCTCTAATTCCTCTACCCAGAATAGAACAGGGATTGCCTCTGCCTGAGAGACAGAGGGTGCAGCTGCATTTGCAAGCAGCTCCAGATGCTTAGAGTGACCACCAGTGCTCATAGATGTTAATACACACCTTACAGAAATATGAATTCTTTTCAAAATCCTGGGCATCCGGGCAGCTTGGAAAATCTCACAGAATTTTTGGCTGTGCTTTCTGACAACACATACCTGCACTTCCATGGAATACACCTGCAAAGGTATTTGAGCTACCACTTCATAAACAGAACCTGAACACCTGCACAAAATGGGGTCACCACCGTTTTTACCTCCCAAGGCTTTCACTTGGGCCATCACCTCTGCTGACCACCAGCTCTTCAGCAACAGTCCCTGAGTCGTGCTAGAGGTATTAAAGTATTTAATATCCAGTACAGATCCAGCAGTTGGGTTTTGAGCATTTCTGTGAGCCAGTGTTTCTTGAGACCAAGCCTTGTGAGATCAAAAGGATGGCTGGGAGGCCCCAGCAGCCTGGGATTCAGAGCCCTTCCTTTCCCTCATCAGCACTTCAGTGTTCAGCAGCTCCTTGGCCACGGCCATCAGATCCCAGCCCAGATGACTGCTCTGAAGGAGCAGTGGGGAAAGCAGGGCTGAAGGGACATCTAGTGGCAACCAAAGGCCCTCTCAGTCAGCCGGGGGACACCTCTACAGACATCTGCATTATAAATCAGTTTGGAGCCTGCTTATTGTGCTGCTCTTGCTGGGAATGCTCTTCCTCAGCTCTGCAAAAAAATCTCCGACTGTTGCCTGTTGCATTCGGTTTAGTAAATACGTCCAAAGAAAAATTTTTAAAAAGCAAACAAAGAAAAAGAAAAAAAAAAAAAAAAAAAAAAGCAGCTGTGTTTTGGGAAGCCTGCTCAGAGGTTCACAGAATTGTATTGTCCTGCCAATTTGGAACATGTACACTAGGGAAAAGAGAACACCTGGCTGCTCTGTGTCCACAAAGCCATGTCCACAACACTAGCATGGGAAACTTGATTGCAGCACAACTCAGGGCAGACTCGTTCCCAAAACACCTGCCCCAAATACTTGTAAAAAACCAAGTGTTTCTGATCAATTCAGTCTTCTTGCCCAGATGTTCTCCCTCCTGCCACCTGCTCTCCAGCAAGCCCAGGATCCTGTGTGGTTGCCATTCCTCTGGTGTTGCACTGGGGTCCTGTCCTCAGGCAGGTCCTTTCGACCTCCCAGCTGCAAAACCCACACAGGCACAATGCCACCTTCAGTGCCTGAAGTGGAGAACTCGCTCCCTTCTGCTGGGCACCAGCACAGCTACATCCAACCACCGAAACAAAGCCAAGACCCCTGGAAGAAATGCCTGTGGGGATGTAGCACACGTGAGAATTTATTCTCTGGACACCCAGTGACGGGTTGCATTTCTGGTCCTTTCGCCGACCTCTGCAGTCCTCAAATCCCCTTTGATTTTTGTCTCGTCCCTTGCCTGTTTGTGGTGTCAGCTCTCTGGGCAGTGACTGCTCTGACAACACACATGGAGGGCGTCCAGCCCGGCAGGAGCTACTCCCTGGGAGTGGGCAAGCAGGGCCTGGAGGGAGCAGTGACATGACATGAAGCGACAGCAAAGGAGGCAGGCGGCCAAGGCCTGGAAAATCACCACGCCTGTGTTCTTGGTTTTCCTCCTGCACAATCAAAGAGGTTAGTGAATTCCTCTTGAATGGATTTCAGAACCTCCTCCAAGGAAAAAAAAAAAAAAAAGAATCCTGTTCATGTTCATGTAAGGCTGATAATTACATGAATAATTATGATTTATTCCCATCATAAAACTTGGAGGAAGAAAAGGGTTTTGAGGTTTGCAAGATTTGTTGGATGACAAAAGGAAAAAAAAAAGCTCTAATTGCCCTTCTTTGTTGTGTTTAATTAAGGATTCTGAAGCAACTGATCTCAGAGGTTTTTTTCATGGTTAGAAGCCTGCAAGGAAAAGAAAATCTTTCTGCAGAGGCACCAATCGAAGCTTTGTTGGGTTACTAGGCACTAAGTGTGCTACATCTGAACACTCGGGGCACCCAGAAAAAGAAGCTTATTAAAGGAAAAGAAATGCTACAACAGGCTTCTTTCCACCACCACCCCCCTCCACTTCCAGTAGGCTTTGGCAATTTTGAGCTCACTTCTAATCCCGGAAGAAATGTCTTTTGTCTTTATCCCTCAGCAGTTTTACCTCATTATTGACCATCAATTGTGTTGCATAATAATACTTCTCCATTTCTATTACCTTCATAATTCCACCACTTACATTTTTCCTTGTGGTTTGCTTGAACTTCCTTTTTTATGTCTCCAGACTTATCACTTCTGCAACCACATTGGGAAAATCAAACCAGCCCAGAGCTCCTCAGCTCCTTCCCTGGGCCAGCTATTCCCAGTCAAGCACCACTTCTGCCCAGCAAGAACCAGTTTGCCAAGAGCTGCCTCTCCAATTTAGAGTGTAAGTGACTGGCAGGGTGTTCCCTCTCCATTTTTGTGCAACAGCTAAAACAGTTCTGCCAGGAAAATCCAGTTCTTCATTATAGCAACCAGTGTCAAATCATCACGTCTGGCTCTGAGCGATGGCACCAGCCCACGAGTTACATTGTGCTCAGCCAAGGCTGCAGGAAGTTAAGGAATAAATAGACAAGAAATCCTTGGGACTGATTTCAATCTGAAGGCACTTGGGACAGTGCTTTTGCAGAAAGCACTGGCACTTGAGAAGCGTGGCACTCCCAGGCTGAAAACAGGAGCAGCACACACTGCATCCCCACAGGGGACACAGAAACACAGAATATTCTGAGTTGGAAGGGACCCACAAAGATCACCAAGTCCAACACTCAAGTGAATGGTCATGTGAAGAAATAGAGGTTTGGGTTGCCCAGAATGTAAAATCCCAACACTTCAACTGCACAGAACATCCTAGCTAATGATGCCTTGAAATGCTGCTCTACAAAGGGCAAATGTCAGCTTTAAAGGAAAAAAAAATGAAGACTTCTTGGATTTGTCATGATGTTTGGGAAACANGGATTGGATGGAAAAAATCTGGGATGCAAGCCATGATGTAGATTTTCAAAATTGATTAGCATTTTTGGACAGTGGCAGCAATATCTGTGGTGGTGTAATTTATTTTAGGCTAAAATTGATTAATGGGGTTTTTCTTTTTTTTTTTTTTTTTTTTCTTTCTTTTTTTTTTTCTTTTTTTTCTTTTTCTGGCGAGGCCGGTGGGTGGAGCTCATCCCCGAAGAGCTAAATTCCCAGCACCTGGCATGTCATCTCTGGCCTAGAGGTCTGGGGTCGTTAGCAGTTTAATGAAGATAAATAACAACAAACACTGAAAACGATAGAAAAAGAAATCCAAGCCATATCCTATTTGTTTCTGGGGGAAAAATAAAGAAAAGGAAAAAAAGATTCCTTGGGATAGCACCAGCTGTATATACACAAGGCCCACAAGGCAAGTAATAAAAAGTGATCTAGTGAAAGATATTTCTCAGCAATTTCTCAGTGTCATTGGATCCCCTCCTGTTTGCACAGTGAGGTAAGAGGTGCAGAGCCCTGATTAACTCCAGCAGCTGCTTTGGAGAAGTGAAACTGCATCAGTTCCAGAGAAATTATCTCTAATTCCCACTGGAATAAACAGAAACAGGCTCAAGACCTGCCATGCATTAAACCTGAGGTGAAGGAAAAAATACCTTGGGTTTTATGCCTTGGGTATAAGAAGTACATTCACTTCTTCATTTATAATTAGCTATTTTACCACAGTTTACCACATGCTTAAATTGGAAGAGAAAGCAGCATCCCCTCACCAGAGGCCCAGCAGAAGCATGTCAGCCAGACCTGTCTCCCCTCATTAGCCAAGTACTTGATTCAAAGGAGCTTCTTATTGTGGAAGTGCATCCAGCCCCAAGGGGAAAAAAAACTCACCTAGGAAAACATTTACTTTCCCTTAATCAGGCTGCTCCATTGTCTAATTTCCTGAATACCGAATTCCTGAATACTAGAACTAGTACTTTGTATTTAGTTAGCATTTTACCCCTTCAAGCCATTCCAAAATCTGTATTAGCAGGCCTAAAGCTTAAAGCCACACTAGCAAAAAAATGTTCAGGGATTATAAGGGCAAATACATGCCTCAAAAACTATTCTTTCCACTTAACTGTGAGTCAGACTTAGCAGCATACCCTGATCCTCCACAGTCCCACTCCAGGCACCTGAGGTGTCTTCCTGGAAAATTTTTCCTTCTCACTCTCTGCCCAGTTCAGCTGCACCACTTTGTACTGGTGCCAGCAAACCCAGCAGTTTGGACCCATACGCTGCCTGAGAGTTTTCAAGGGCTGTTACACCTGTAGTTACACACTCTACTTTTATTTTTCTCTTTATACCTGGAGGCATTATCATAAAGAGCTACTGAGAGAGATGGTACCTGGCTGTGAGCAAGATGGAGAGCAAGAGGGACTCCCTCACCTTCACAGCTGCTTTCACCAACAAGGGGCTGAATTGAGACTAGAATTTAAGATGTCCATACCTGTGGGTTTGTCCCTGAAAAATGGGAACTTTAAGAGATATATTGCACATATAATACTAAGGTAAATGGTAAGTTAAATGGATAACCAGAGGCCATCTAAGTCAGTGCAAAGGGTTCCTTTAAGTTCCAGAAAGGAGAGCAAATCTACACATTGAGTACCAAATGCTGAGATGGAAACCCTTGTCCCTGCATGGCCGAATTTGCAGCACTGAGCCTTGGGGTGTCACCCTCGTCCCTCTCATGGCCAGGGTGGCAGGACCTGCACCCCAAAGGGTCATCCCTGGGGTCAGGGTGCAGGACCCTGAGCCCAGGACTGTTGGCTGGAGCTGTCTCCTCTCCTTTCCCACTTGCCCACTTTGCCCTGGCTCTGGGGCTCCTGCAAGCACTGTCAGGTCCCTGCCCAGCCCTCACATCTCATTTGGGGTGNAGTTGGAAGGGACCCACAAAGATCACCAAGTCCAACACTCAAGTGAATGGTCATGTGAAGAAATAGAGGTTTGGGTTGCCCAGAATGTAAAATCCCAACACTTCAACTGCACAGAACATCCTAGCTAATGATGCCTTGAAATGCTGCTCTACAAAGGGCAAATGTCAGCTTTAAAGGAAAAAAAATGAAGACTTCTTGGATTTGTCATGATGTTTGGGAAACATTCATTTAGGGTCAGGAGAAAAGGATAAAGAGAAACACTGAATTTGGCTAGAGCTTGTTGTGGAAAACGTAAAAAAAAAAAAAAAAAAAAAAAAAAAAAAAAAACGGGGAAAAACACACACCAACTAGAANAAAAAAAAAAAAGTGGAAATTAAAGATAGCCATAAAGCGAAGAAAGGAGGGGGAACAATCATTATTCCATGTTATAGGAGATATTTCCCCACTTACATGAAGCAGGTGCCCGGGTGTTCCAGCAGAGGCTCTGTGCAGGGTTATCCATCCCGGCCACTGCCGGGAGAGCAGAATCAGCTCCGAGCTGCAGCTTAGTGGAGGTTGACACCTTGTGGCAATTCCCATCACTTACAAGTCAGAAAATGGGGTTTTTCCTTTTTTTTTTTTTTTTTTTTTTTTTTTTTTTTTTTTTTTTTTTTTTNAAGGAAAAAAAGATTCCTTGGGATAGCACCAGCTGTATATACACAAGGCCCACAAGGCAAGTAATAAAAAGTGATCTAGTGAAAGATATTTCTCAGCAATTTCTCAGTGTCATTGGATCCCCTCCTGTTTGCACAGTGAGGTAAGAGGTGCAGAGCCCTGATTAACTCCAGCAGCTGCTTTGGAGAAGTGAAACTGCATCAGTTCCAGAGAAATTATCTCTAATTCCCACTGGAATAAACAGAAACAGGCTCAAGACCTGCCATGCATTAAACCTGAGGTGAAGGAAAAAATACCTTGGGTTTTATGCCTTGGGTATAAGAAGTACATTCACTTCTTCATTTATAATTAGCTATTTTACCACAGTTTACCACATGCTTAAATTGGAAGAGAAAGCAGCATCCCCTCACCAGAGGCCCAGCAGAAGCATGTCAGCCAGACCTGTCTCCCCTCATTAGCCAAGTACTTGATTCAAAGGAGCTTCTTATTGTGGAAGTGCATCCAGCCCCAAGGGGAAAAAAAACTCACCTAGGAAAACATTTACTTTCCCTTAATCAGGCTGCTCCATTGTCTAATTTCCTGAATACCGAATTCCTGAATACTAGAACTAGTACTTTGTATTTAGTTAGCATTTTACCCCTTCAAGCCATTCCAAAATCTGTATTAGCAGGCCTAAAGCTTAAAGCCACACTAGCAAAAAAATGTTCAGGGATTATAAGGGCAAATACATGCCTCAAAAACTATTCTTTCCACTTAACTGTGAGTCAGACTTAGCAGCATACCCTGATCCTCCACAGTCCCACTCCAGGCACCTGAGGTGTCTTCCTGGAAAATTTTTCCTTCTCACTCTCTGCCCAGTTCAGCTGCACCACTTTGTACTGGTGCCAGCAAACCCAGCAGTTTGGACCCATACGCTGCCTGAGAGTTTTCAAGGGCTGTTACACCTGTAGTTACACACTCTACTTTTATTTTTCTCTTTATACCTGGAGGCATTATCATAAAGAGCTACTGAGAGAGATGGTACCTGGCTGTGAGCAAGATGGAGAGCAAGAGGGACTCCCTCACCTTCACAGCTGCTTTCACCAACAAGGGGCTGAATTGAGACTAGAATTTAAGATGTCCATACCTGTGGGTTTGTCCCTGAAAAATGGGAACTTTAAGAGATATATTGCACATATAATACTAAGGTAAATGGTAAGTTAAATGGATAACCAGAGGCCATCTAAGTCAGTGCAAAGGGTTCCTTTAAGTTCCAGAAAGGAGAGCAAATCTACACATTGAGTACCAAATGCTGAGATGGAAACCCTTGTCCCTGCATGGCCGAATTTGCAGCACTGAGCCTTGGGGTGTCACCCTCGTCCCTCTCATGGCCAGGGTGGCAGGACCTGCACCCCAAAGGGTCATCCCTGGGGTCAGGGTGCAGGACCCTGAGCCCAGGACTGTTGGCTGGAGCTGTCTCCTCTCCTTTCCCACTTGCCCACTTTGCCCTGGCTCTGGGGCTCCTGCAAGCACTGTCAGGTCCCTGCCCAGCCCTCACATCTCATTTGGGGTGAATTCACCTGCTTTTTTTTTTTTAATTGGGGAACTGTCAGCTTCTGCCTCACTGATATAATCTTTTAGTATAGATTCCCTCTATGTATCATAGATCCCAGATGTATGTAAATACATCCAGTTTCCTTTGATGTGAAAGGCATCTGGATGGTTTCATACTGATGTCCCTTTAGAGAAAAACCTTTCCTACCTGCCCCACCAGCCTGGAAGTGGATGCACTTCAAAATGGCTCCCCACTTAAAAACACGTGAAGCATCTCAGTTTTCCCTTATCTACATGTGCTCTAATTGCCAGGGCAGAGCAGTGGCTGAGGTGCCACGGGGAATTTTGATCAAGGCTCCCTGGGACTGCGAGTGACCCAGCCCTCCTCTCCTATTCTGTGTGCAGAAGCACATACACTTATGCATGGAAAAGTCAGTGTCACCACAGGAGCTGCAGGTGTGCCTGAGTGTGAGTGCCTGTCCCTGACACATCTGGCTGTGCAGGGGATGTGGCACATGGCTGGGTGCACATGTGGGACACGTGTCTGTGTGGCACATCCGTGGGGGGGCTGCTCCCCAGCCTCGCCCTCCCGCCCCAAATCCTGGGGAAGGAAGCAGGCAATTCCCTTCGGGTGCAACCCTTGTCCGTACAATGCCAGAGAAGGGATTATACCAGGGATTAACATTTTAAACTCCCCTTCCAGACCTACTCAATCAAAGATCCACTGGCCAGTAATCGTATTTCTGTCCTGGGATTACCACGTTCCTGAGTCCAAACCTCAGTTTCAGGAGAAGCTGGGGGGAGTTCTCCCCACAATGCCTGTGTACCTCAAACTCCCTAAATTGGGGCAAAATCCTCTGCCTTTCAATTTTCTTCCCTTTTTTAGCCATTCTCTCCAATTCCCCTGCCACGGTCGGGAGAAGACTCCATGAGTGCTTTTCTTGTCGCCTGCCTCCTCCTAATTCCCAGTAATTTATCCCGTATTAAAACTCCCTTAAGGAAGAATGGCCCGGGACCCAACACCTGCTATGCAAATGGCAGCAAATCCCCCGGGCCCCCGCGGGGAGCACTGGGGACCCGCGGGCTGACAGCGGCCCTGGGGCATCCTCCCCCGGCTGCAGAGCTCCATCCTCAGAGCCAAAAGGGACCCCCAGGGCTGGGGGGCACCCCCAAAGTGCCCCCAGTAGTTCAGGCTCAATGTCACTCCCACATGATGGTGCTTAATTCTTTCAGGTTATCTTTGCCCCTCCTAAGCAGAATTGTTGGTGTGGAAGGTATGAAAGAAAATCTGAGTACCTCAGCATGTAGTTAAGCTTCCTGTTTTGGATGTTGTTGGGGGATTTCTTCTGCAGGGCAGTCAGTGAATTTTGTCCCTTTCTTTTAGGATAAGTATTCTTCAGTTTCTTCAGTAGCCTCAATTAGCAAAATACAAGTCAACAAAAGAGGGAGAATTGTGGGAGGGAGAAGGTGGAAGGGGAAAAAGAAGAGAAGAAAAAGCTCTTGCACAATAAAGGTGCAGGGGGAAAGGGCTCATTTCTCAGAGGTGACATCCTAATCTCATTTTTCTCAGTTAATGTGGAGCCAGGAGGCTGTGGAAGGACCAGGCAGGGAGTGTGGCCCAGCAACACAACCACAACAGGAGGGTTTGGCCCTTTTCCTCGGACAACTTGGATTAGGGTTGTTGAAACCTCGGGCAGCCAGCTGCACCCCCAGGCACCTGCACCCCACACCGGGTCCAGCCCATCCCCCCGGGGATCCCCATGCTGGGGAACCCCACAGGGACCCCACAAGCCCCTCCATCTCCACGCTTTCTTCCCGTGGCCCTTTACCATGATCACACATTTCCCAGCCCTCAGCTCTTGAGTGACATTTGGGCTATTATTCGAGGAGATAGATTGTTTGGCCTGAAGATGCATTGTTTGGGCTCCTCATAAAAGAAACAAGTTAAATGCCGCAGCTACCACACACAAAAATGACTCCTTCTGGCCATAAAACCAGTGGGACAAGGAAGTGGCTGTAGGAGTCAAACATAATTGATGCTCAGAAAGATGTTATAAATAATCTGCACCGAGTCCTCTCTCATGTGCCTCAAAACCACAGAAAGTGGCACTTTTTTTTTTTTTCTCTCTTTATCTCCCCTTGAATTCAGAAGAATAATACACCGTGAGCACCAATAATTGATGTATGTTATAATTCTTCATTACCCTATCAGTAGTCTGGGAAAATTGGAAGAAAAGAAAATGCCAGAAAGTTATGGTAAAACTTAAGATGCGACAGAAGTAGCTTTCTTTGCTCATGCTGTGAGTGTTTGAATAAGAAGAATGTCCCTGCACTGTAACAAGCTAAAAGAATGAGGAAGACAAAGGATTTCACGAAAAAGGTTTAGATAGAAGACAAGGCAAGTGTAACTGAAAGGAAGGGAAAAAAACCATTTACAATGGAACAATGCGTGTACTAATCGCTTTGATATATTATACAAACCCAAAGACCCAAAACATTGTGTAATTATTTATAAATGACTTCTCCACTCCTGTGTATAATACCACAGAAAGAATAAAACTGCAGGCTACTCTCTAAACTATTTCTAAATAGACCTAGCTCAAAAGGAAGCAGAAGTGTTTGAAAAAAAATAATTAATGGTTGATTTTATGGTTGTCTCATTAAAACATTTTAATTACAACAAACAAAATACATTTGTGCTTGCAGGGAACAATCGTTTACCAACTCAACCCCCCCTTTCTAAAGAGAAGCAAAATGTTACATCACAAGTTTAAAACCTGAAAATAAAACCTCCCCACTATTTCTGCAGATCCCCCAGGAGGGGTTGAGCCCTGACTGCAGCTCCCAGGCACTTGTGCAGGACTTCAGAGAGGAATTGGCTCACTGGGCCAGGACCCCACTGGTACTTGGGGACACTCCCTGTGATGGCCCCGTGCTCCCCACCCCAGGCAGCCCCTGGCACACGGCTCGAGGCCTCACTGGCCACAGGCAGGTAGGAGCCGAGGCCAAATCCTTTATAGACAAAGCCCTTGAGCTGCTCCCCAGGTGTTTCCCTGGCAGGAGAACTGGCTCCTGCTCCAGAAGGGGTTAATGCTGCCTCCCTGCAGGCTGAGATCCCTTTCAGATACTGGGCTTCCAGGGCTGTCCATTCACCAGCAGCCACAGCATCAATCCCTGAACCCTCTGTGAGCCTCGGGCTGGGGGCTGCACGGTGACCCCAGGCGGGTGAAGGGTCCCAGGAGCACAGCACAGCACAGCACCCTATGCCCATCCCTACCCTCACAGCCCTCAGCACACCTCTGTCCCCAGACCAGGCTGGGCAGAAGCCACTGTGCCCTGCACCGTGTCCAGACAAGCACAAGGAGAAAAGCTGCCCCACTGAACCATCTCCTGGTTTTCTACCTGCTTTAAAAATTCCTGCTGCATCTACAGGGCATCTCCAGGGGTGAGGGAGCCAGATCCTTCCTTTACTCCTGCAAGGCACTGGGTCCAGCTTCCTGCTGCGGGTGATGGCTCTGCCATCAGCCATGTCACCTCTCCAGGTTTAGCTCAAGCATTCTCCACAGGCAGCTCTGCCTTCTCTTTCTGGCCATGCTTTCAAACAATGAGGGAGCAAAAAAGCAGTATTCTCCTGGTTGATTTGTTATTTTGACACTCATCCCAAGAACTCATCATTAGTTCAAGCCCTCTTGTAATAATGTAACAAAAGACAGAGTTTACTGAGTTGCTGCAATGATGTGCATCTTAAGACCTGGAAAAAAAATTATGTGTACCTCTGACTACTCTGAAGCATTCCAACTGCAGGAGCAGTTTTACTGTGAACTCATTTCCATGCTCGAAGAGTGATGCTAACACTGCTCTAATGATCATAATTCTGGTTGGGTTTGAAATGTTTTATTTACTTTTTTATTTATTTTTATTTTGTTTTATTTATTTTACCAGGTACAACAAACCAGGGAATGGCATCTTCTCATGGACTGGCTTTTTCCTTGAAGGAAACAGTGCATCCAGAGAGCTGCAGGGAGCCTTGTGGCACATTTTCTCCAAAAGTCCTTCCTCCACCTTTATTCATCAATTCCTACTTCTTGTGGAGTCCAGAGTGAGTGAGACCTCACACATGATACTTCAACATGAGGGCAGAGGAACGAGCTTCATGCTTGAGGCCTTACAAGTGATAAATGTGCTGCATGGAAATGCACCCACAACAATTCAGATTTTGTGTGACCCGTTTGCCATCATTTGTAAGGAAGGATGGGCCAATCCAGCTGTTCTTTTGCAGTCTTCAAAGGAAAAAATGCCATTTGAATCTTTTTCCCTCTCACTTTTTTTAAGTGCTGTGTCTCAAAGCAAACATGAAGTATTTCTGAAAACTTCCTTAGAGTTCAAAATATGCTATTAATAACATCCATGAGTCCAGCTGAGCCCAGCTACACTTATACTGAGGCAGAAAAATTAATATTAAAGGCTAAAACTCAGGATAAGGCCATCACATCAGTGAGATGCTAACAACACACTCTGTGTTTCTTGAAATCAATGGTCCTGTTTCATTTTGGAATGTTTTTCTTTTCCTATCCCAGAAAACTTCACAAAACTTCAGCAGCCAGCTTCCATAGGAGCAGGCCCATAAGGTGTAAGAGCTATTATCTGTGTTGGCTGAATAATTTATCTGCAAAATTAGTAGACTGCCCGTGATAGAACTGGTTGAATTATTCATCGGGAATAAATTATCCAAGATATTTAGCACTTCTTTCTGTTTGCGAAGGCTTCCTGAAACAATTCTGGTTCTGTGAATGCATTCGTTATTCATAAGTACGCAGTGAATAGATTATGCAAACAAATTTCAGCCTATGGGTTGTTTGTGAAACATTCACTTCAGCCCTGGCTATTCATAGCTGTGACTGATCACAGAGACACATGGTGCTCTCTCCCCTCCTTGATTGGAGCACAAACTTTTAAAACAAGAGAATAACAAATGACAAACTGCAAATGATGGATAAGGACTAATGAATAATGCGCTTTCACTGCGCACTTTCAGACAAGTGATCGGTTGTGCCAAAGTCTGTGAAACTCTAGGGAATCATAAACATTTTAATGAATAAACTATTGACTGCTCAAAGACAACCAAACAAAAGACAATAAAAGTGTTGCAGACAACACTGGAGTTTATATCTCTATATATAAAATGCACAGTAACAAAAGTTGAACACTTTTTGCCATATGCTTTCATAACGTTTAATTTTTGGTCCCTTCTGGCTTTCTGGTTAGTGCTGGAAACTCCACAGTCGATCTCTGCCTGCTGACAGAAGCCTCTAATTGTGCCGTCACTTAAGGACATGAGTAACTCAGTGAAGTGGAACTGCTTAGTGCAGAAAGTCACTTATGTATGCAGAGGCCCTAAAAACATCAGCGTGATTGCAGGTCCGGTGATTGAGAGAGCCCCGTCCCTCCCGGGAGCAGCCAGGCCCCCGTCGCCTGCCGTACGTGGGGATATTGCACAGCCCTGCCCTGCAAGCGTATAAAGATGTAAAAAAGCAGAAAGAGAGCTGATCCTGCAAGCTCTGCCGCTGCCAAACTACTTCTAGTTTGAGACTCGTTAATATTCATCACCCAGGGCTTTTTGGACTGCTCACTTCTGTTCGTGATCTTCTTGGCACAAAGAAGGGTGTTTGTGGCAGTTTGCTGGTGTCGTGGGTCATCGCAGGGCGAGGAGGGTGGAAAGCAGGAATAGCTCTGATAGCAAACTCCTCGCTCAGGTTCATGTTAAAGAAGGGCTGCTGAGAACTTAAAATGCAGAGATATACAATAATTTATGCTGCCAATTTTCCCTGTTTATCACAGATCAAAGGCATAGGAGAAAATCAAAGAAGAGGGAATCAATCCACATTTTGTGTAAGGGGAAATCAGGTAAATACATGTGAGTTTAGGCATAGGCATCTGAAAATGGCTATTGATGGGCAGTGAAACTGAAAACCTTCCAGGGACACAAGTACCTGAATGCTGACAATGGGGCTTCTTCGAAGCAGGGAAAGCAGGATGCAAAGAGCCAGATGTCAGAATTAGGAAACTTTTTAGCCACTTACAAAACTCTGACTTTCCAAAATGTAAGATAGTGATACCTTGGCATTGGATGGGGACTAGCAGAGGCAGCAAGAACTTTACAATCAAAACAGCAGAATTCTTTGTTTTTATCCAAAGAAGAACTGTATCTGTACATTGTATATACAGTATGTATATATGTAAATACAGTGTATATATACTGTGATTACAATCACCGAAGTTTATAAAATAAATGTCCTTTGGAACTTTTAACTTTCTGAATACCTGCAAAACCCTTTTCAAAGCAAAGCACGTGAAAGCCGAAGCGCGTGTTGATATTCACCTCAGAAACGCAGGAGGGAAATACCTGCTTGGAGTTCTACCGTTTTAGAGTATTTTCACTTTGATGGGTGGATGGACAAAAACCGCAAGGTGCAACGAAAACCTGATAAAATCTGCCATCCGCATTTGGCCGGGGAATAACCCACGGCTCATCCTCTGGAAGTCCAGATTAACCTTTTTCTTTCCCCAAACCCCCTGCTCGCAGAGGTTTAAACTCACACTGGAGCCCCTCCGGCCGGACCGGGACGGTGACCCCTCCACCCCGGCGCTGAGCCGCGACCCCTCTGCCCCGCTTTGTCCTGCCGCCTCCCTCCCCGCACACGG
>VZTR01004666.1:432567-518867 GCA_013400775.1 Chaetops frenatus | reverse complement strand
TTCTTCCTTCCTTCCTTCCTTCCTTCCTTCCTTCCTTCCTTCCTTCCTTCCTTCCTTCCTTCCTTCCTTCCTTCCTCTCTCTCTCTCTCTCTCCCCCCTCTTCTTTCCTTCTTTCCTAAAGATAACCCAGGAGCCACCCTTGCACCAGTACGGGGTTGAACTTCAGATGTAGGAGCCACTCATGATGCTTGTTGCCAAAAAGTTATGGATGATAAAAGCATTATCCCATTTCAGAGAAACATATTTGGAACAATGGAGTTTCCTTCATTAGGCAGTAGGCAAGAATTTGTTCTTCCCAAAGCAAGCAAACCTCTCTCTCTCACCATTTCCACTATGTTAGTCCTGCAGCTGTGGCTCTGCACAGCTGTGCTGAAGCTGAACTGGGCTGAGACAAACACCTGTTAAAGCAAAAAAAAAAAATAAAAAAATTTGGCCAGCCTTAGAGGGGATCTTGAGTGATCTGGTCCAAAAGAGCTGTTCCAACTGCTCAACCTTCACATCTTTAAAAAGACCCAGCAGCACTTGCAGTAATACTTTTTCTGAGATATCGAAGAGGAGAAAGTGGCCCGTGCATGCATATGCTCAAGCCCCTTTGGCTACTGGGCTATTCTCCCCATAGCCACTGCTGCTGACAATGAGGGGCTGAGCCACATGCCCTGTGGTAGCCATGCTCTGGATTTCTTTCCCTGACTTTGGGAAATTCATTGTCTTTAGCATCGTCTGTAGGTTCAAAGTCCTCTTTCACTCCGTGGGGCGCCCTTTCTGGGTTCATAAAGCTACGTTCAGAAATCTTTGGGCAGACCCAAAGCTGACAAAAGTGTCATTAAATAATGCTGCCAATGAATGAAGCTACCAAAGAAGACATAGTCCAGTTTGCATCTCAGTTACAAGAAGAAAGTGCAATGACAGAGTGAGTAATTGGCTAATTGTCTATACGAGCTCTATTTTAACAGTGCAGTCGTGCGATCGCACCATCTGGGGGGAGCTCGGGGAGGGAGCCCCAGCGCACACAAAGCCAGCGCCGTTCCCGACACACAGGCCAGGCAACTGCCTCCTTCCCAGGCCAGAGGTGGGAGCTGAGCCCCCCGAGTCTCCCCAAACTCAGGCTGAGATGCTCAGCCTCTGCTGATGGTGAAAGCTGGGGGGGTTGTCAAGCAATATCTGCATTTTTTGGAGGGCACCCCGAAGCCCACCTAAGTTGCACAGAGCAGTAACCGAGTGTTACTGCACAGCGATATCTGCCTGATTGCAGGGCTGCTAATGAGCACAATTAGTCGGGTGGTTGGTGTCATGAGCCGGCGTCCCTGGCCCAGAGGTGCGAGGGTGCTGCCGGCGGCGGCCAGGGAGCTCAGCGCACTGGTGTGATTCCTGGGACATTCAGAAATGATGGCATTTCCCCCTCCTTGTCTTGAAAAAGCTGAATTACTGCCTTTCAGTTCCCATCTATTTTCCTCCAAAGTTACCATGAAGAAAAAAGTATAAATCACACTTCTAAGTGGGGCTGGCACTCGGCTCACAAGAAGAAGGAAAAAAAAAAAAAAAAAAAAAAAAAGAGGGTAATGCCATAATGTAAAATAGTTAAAAGCTTATTAGAGCCGTTCAGGGCAGTATGATTTCCACTTTGTTTCAGAACACCCCAAGCCCATCCTTTCATGCTATTGTGAAGGCAGCAATTCAAATCTCCCTTTGTCAGTATGAATGGCCCCTCTTAAAGCTCTTTTATGCCAACATATTCCCTACAGGCACATGCCCTTTAGCTCTATTACTGATTTACCCAAGTATTCAGCCCATACCTTCTGCTTTTCTTTTTCACTTACTGAAGTTCCACATGACACGAGCTGCAGGCTCTGCTTTGGTGCCTGCCCCACTCCCGGCCCCAGCCAGGATGCTGCGTGCTCTGCCACTATCTATCTCACCAGGAAAAGCCACCAAAAAAACTAACAGGGGAGACTTTTTAAATGATCGATTTTGCTACCCCCCCCCCCCCCTTCTACCTCTCCCCCTTCTTTTCATCTCCACATTTGTTAGCGCAAACAAATGGGAGAGGGTATATACCACCACCACCCCCCAGCCACAGGGGAAAAAGAGCCTTGCAGGCTTTGAGGGAGGAAAAATTCGAGTGTAAAAAACGCAAGTGGGCCTATTACCTCTACTTACCCTAATTAGACTTGCTTTGAAGGGCTATTCAGAGATTTTGAAAGGCTGTCCTCTCCCTGCATCTCATTGTGCAATGTTTGCAGAGACATTTGCATCTGTTTGTGCTTCTGAAAATAGCAATGGATGCTTTCAAGAAAGCAAAGCCACCTCCGCACCAAGCCAAGGGCCGCAGCAGTCGAGGTATGTGTGGCCGGCGCTGGGCGGGGGGACACCCCGGTTTCAAGGGTTTCAGGGTTCTCCACCGGTCCCCATTTAAACAATTCCCTTTAACAATGCAATTTTAGGCAGAAAATCTGCTAACTAGATTAAATCCAGATGACACAGGACGTAGAAATGGAATAAAAAAAAAAATCAACGCTAAAGTAAATGGTAGGCATCCTAACAGGATAGAAAGTGTGAAATCCATGCAGAGCTAGAGAGAATAGCTGGCAGCACAGCCCGGGCTTTCATACGCATATGGCCTTGACCATTTGACTCTGGTCCCATTGAGGTGATCAGCTGGAGACGTGAAGGGGCATCTCTGGCAGCACACACGTCCCGCTCGCTCCTTGAAGAAAGCCCACGAAAGAAAGCTGCATAAAGGTGATTGATAGTAAACATTTTGTAATTTGGGGGGATTAAATTTGCGGGATGATCTTGATCAGGTTCTCAAGGCATTGCCAGAATGCAATTACATTAGAATAGCCGCTGCTGGATCGCTGCTGGCAAAGCCACAATATCCGCCAAAGAAAGGGGGTGTGAATGGGACAAAGGGGTTAATTTGAATACGTGCTGAAAAGACTGGAGGTGGACAAGGAGCTCTGCAAGGACTTCATCAGGAGCCGTGGGCAGAAGGAGACGGTTTTGCAAATACAGGGGGCGAGCGGAGAGGATGTTTGTAAAGCACACTTGGAAAGGGGGGAGAAAAGGAGAAGAAAAAAGCCCCACAAAGCTCAAACTGCTTCTTTCTTACACTGCCCTTGGCTACGCTCAGAGGAGCACTTTAGATGGATTAATCACAGGGAAAAACAATGGGATAAAAGTCTTCTTCTCCTCCGTCTGTGCCCAGCCGCGCTGATCTTTCCCCACCGGCGCATGGTGAGCGCTGGCTTCTGGCCTGGGACGGACCCAGCCCGGTCACGGCGGGCGACCACATCTCCTGGAAGTCCCACTGCCTTTTTCTGAGAGACACACGATTAAATTTATGCTATCAGCAGGTTGAAGATTTTATCAGATTACGCCTTCAAAAATGCTTAGTGGGAATTAAGCATGCAAATCCACTTGGCCAGCTCTGGGGACAATACACTCCCTCATGACGGTGAAATTCTCCTTCCAGCTCGGGCACCCATGACATGGGCTTTTCCACTCATCTTTTTAAACTTTAAACAGACACTGGCGTCTGGAAAAAGCTCTCATGCATGGACCAGGCTCGGATGCGCTGGGTGGGCTGGGAGGGGGCATGTCCCACCTCTCTAAGGTGATGAGAAGGTGTTGCACTGTCACCTCCTCCCCACCCCTGTCCCTGTCAGTGCCACTGGGGCGGTACATGGAGCACATCCTGCTTCTCTCAGAGATGCTGCAAAATGCAGAATCCGAGCAGGGGCTGAAGCCAGTGGGCATGGAGAGCACAGGTGGAGGATTTCAAGGGAGGAGATGGGAACACGATGCCATCACTGCTGGCTTCTGATGTACGACAGATCTGACACTCTCTGTGCAGTAGCCAGAGGCTGTGTGAGGATGTCACTGTCTCAGTGAGGCAGAAAGCAGCAGCTGGGCATGGGTTTGGGGCCAGGCAGGGTGGTGACCCTCAACACCCCAAACCGGCACAAAGGTCCTGGAGGGATGTGGCTGTTTGCACAAGCTTCCCTATCCCTCCCTGCAGGGAGCCACAGCTTGGGGCAGGGTGGCCTCTCTTGGGCATTAAGAACTGTTCAAAGTGAAGTATTGGCTGTGCATAACAGCTTACAGACCCCTGAGCCGTCCTACCTGCCCTCACCGCCCTTCTCTGCCCCTGGGACATGCCAGACCCAGTGACAGCACCAGTCTGATCCACCTGTTGGTGACTGCACCCTCTAGGAGATCAGGTCAGGCCTTGGCATCCTCCACAGCGTGGCAGCTTGGGCTGCTCCAGCTCCTTTTTGACATTTGAAACTCCAAATGAAGTTTCAGCGTGTTTTTTGAGACACGAGCAGGGCTGAGCTCTGCTGTTTTTCCCTTGGGACATCTGGATACAGCACATAATTTCCACACTGTATCTCCATCCCCAAAGCACTCCTCCAATGCAAACTCACCCTATTTTCCCCGAAGCACTCCTCGAATGCAGACCCAGCCTATTTTCTTTCTATATTTAGAAATGCAGAGCCCACAGGGAAACCCACTTTCCAGTACCCCACTTCATCTTGCTGGGTCACTCCTAAAGCCAGCAGAGCCCCCATGCCAGAGGGACCCAGCTCGGCTCCAGCACCCCCAGCAGCTTTCCGGGGGCGGCTTTGCCCAGAGCGCCTGTGCCTGCGCTTTCTCCCCGGCTGCCCCTCGCTGCCAGTTTGGGGAGGGGTTTTTTTTTTTGGGGTTTTTTTTTTTTTTCCAGTGGGTTTTTGTTGCCTTTGAGAACACCCCGTGTTTGTGTTGCTCTTTCTCCGCGGCACAATGCACCTCTCCGTTTCCTCGGCCGGGGGCTGGCGCGAGTGTCAGATCTCGGCGGAGCGAAGTCGCAGGGGTCGCGGGTCACCCGAGGGCATCGGGGACACACAAAGTCTCTTCAGCCGCTAATGTAAGCCGGGGTAACGGCACGCTGAAAGCGCATCCACTTGAGACTATCTACAAGGCACTCAGCCCTCTCTAAGGGCTTATAATGTTGACTCTCCTGTCATTGGATCCAACCTTACTATAAGCCCTGGAGGTATGAGGGGCTTAGAGACATTCATTCAGAAAAAAATAAATCCCCCTGCTACCATTCTCTTCATGAAGATAAATATACCACAAACAGAACAAGGAAAGAGGCTGAACTCCTGATCTCTGCTCCAGCCGCTTAAAAAATTGCCATTAAAAAACCCCAACATTTTATTAGACTCCTTTATTATTTGCCATTAAAAAACACAACACAGTTTATGAGACTCCAAAGCAGTTTATTAGTATATTTTACTGGCAAAACTTGCCTTCAGTTCAATGCCATTTTTAGTCCACTCAAAAGAGAAAATTTTGCAAAGAAAATGGGGTTTGTTTGTATTTGAACTCGCTGTTTCTTGAGGCGTTGCAACCTGAGCTGCTCCAGCCTGGGGAGAGTTTGTATTCCACGGTGGAGGGGTTATTGCTCAGCTCCAAACTGTTGTGCTTTGCATTGGTATTAAACCTAGGAAGGCTCCTTGGCCATCAGGGCTGCAGCTTGTCTGGCACTCTACAGACACTGGGGAACACAGAGAACCAGTTCTGAGCCCAGAAAAACGTTTTGGGCACCACAGCGTGTGTTGTAAAACTGTCACCCTTCTCATGACCTGTTTAGCCTCCATACTTCTGTCCAGAGCTGTGTCAGACTGGCATGAGGGTCTGGTGTAAAACCTGCACGGGAGGGATATATTCAGCTCATACTCAGTCACAAGGGAAAACAGCTGCCATGGGGATGTGCTTCCACATCCCAGCTGGAGGGCAGCCTCCATCCCCGCCCCTTCCCTTGCATCAAACCTTGCTGAAATACCCCACAGCCCTGGCTGTGCTGGTAGAGCTTTTGGTGGTTGTGAACCTCTCCATGTGTACAGATTTTTCTTCAGGAAGGTGCCTTAGTGTCCCCCAGGAGTCCAAAGAGCAGCAGGTTGTCTTTAAGTGCATCCAACCCAGCACATTCCCAGCAGACACAGGTCCAGTGAGGTGCCTTCTCCAGAGCATCAGCTGTGAGGATGGAGGAGCCTCGTGGCCAGAGCTCCCTGCCTCATCTTGGTGAGCACAGGTTAGAGCTGCCCATCAGCTGCTCTGTCTCAGTCAGCCTGGGAAGGAGGACCTGTGGAAAATCTCCTGCTGATGCCAAGCACTGACAGGTCTCTGCTCAACAGAGGTGGGCTGGTGTCAGCATTTCTTCTTCCACTCCTTCATTGCTAGCTCCCTCAAAAAATCACCCAAACCATTGATTTCTAGCAGAATTTTACCTTTCAATGCAAGCAGACTTAGCTCTGGATGAAGATGTGAGTTTTAGACCACCAGGTTTTGTCTCTAAACATCAGATGCCAAAGCAAAATCTCAGAGCATTTTGCTTCTAAATGTATCAAATTCTTTCTTCTTTTAAGAAAAATATCCTGGTGAATGTGGGTGCTCTTACAGACAGATTTTTCTCCTCTACCTCCACTTGTTCATTTTCTGGCATGATGGGGACAGCAAGTTGGTGCAGCTTGCAAGGGTTCAGGGGAGGAGGGCACCTGGCTCTGGGCATGGTGTGTGTACATGGTGAGGTGCTCAGATTTTGAGGGGAAAACAGGCACAAAGGGGGGAATTTGTTGCCTTGGGGAGGGAAAAGACTGAGCTGATCAAACTGCTGATATAAAAGAGGAATAATGGGATTTTGTGGGATTCACATTGATGTCCAGATGAGAGGAGACACTGGTTGCCTTTTTTCTTTCAAGCCACTGAACAAGAACTTTAAAGCCCCTTTAAAATCTGCTTTGGCTGAGCTAATTATTATCACAGGAGTTATTAGACAAAAGCTCAATGGCTTTTCCAGTGCTTCTTCAACAGTTTCTGGGCTGCCCCGACAACAAGAACCAGAGCTCCCTTTTATCATTGCCATATTCCTTCTGAGAGTTTTCCACTGCTGATCCTTATGTTAAGCCTTCCAGGAAACACAGACAGACAAGAGGGGTGCCCATCAGCCTGGCTGTCTCTCCTCTCACCCCGCAGCCTGCAGCACTGCTGCTCCCCACCGGCACAGCTGGCCTGCACACAGCTGTTTTATTTTCTGACATGCATCAGAGGGAAACAAATGTCACAACAGAGTATCTGGTTTTTGAGTAGTGAGAGAGCAACCTACGGGGAGCAGCAGCCAGCCTGAGTCTGGCCAAGGCTATCCAGTGACTTATTCAAGGAAGCCATTCACACCTTCTCCCCAAGGAGAGGGCTGCCCTGCGAAGTGATCAGCCCCAGCACAGAGACGTGCTTGTGGGTTTTTCATCTGAGGTTCCACTCCTGGGACACAGCCTGGCCTCTGAAGCCCCAGTACTTCAGCCTTTGTTCTTCACAAATGCTTCAAGACCTTGCTGGTTTGATAAACTGACTTTCTTTTTTCTTAGAAGAAGCAATAATCACATGGTTTTTAAACAGGGCTATCCAAGGAAAAGCAAAAAGCATTAAGGAAAAGAAAAATCAAAAACAGCAATAAAGGCTGCTTGTGGTGGTATTTCTTCAAAAATTCCTCCCTAACCTGGGACCTCATTCAGCCCCTCTGAGACAGATAAACCTTCAGTATTCCCTGGGGGAAGAATTGCCTCTCCCAAGCAGAATGGCAGTGCGTGGAACATGGAAACCATCTATTAGTGCCCTTGCAGCTCTCCCATTCCCCATCCCTGCCCAGCCCAGGGACTGTGGGGTGCTTTGTGGGTATCACTGTCCAGCAGTGAGAGCACCTTTTGCTGTGCCTCCACCTCACAGCTGCAAGTTTAGCACTGTTTCCCCTACTTTTTAGGAGACCTCTGCAATGAAGAAGCTGGTGATGGTGTAAGCAAACTGGGAATAGATGGTGGCACTGGCTGGAAGCTATCCTACAGCAGAATGGGAGCTGCTGGCTCCATCCCACAGGTCCCAGGCTCACAGACTGGTCCTTGCAGGACTCCCAGTAGTGGCACCAAACTTCTGCAGAGATTTCTTTCACAATGTTTTCAGATGGTCTTTCAAGATAAATGGACTTCTTTTTTCTTCCCTAACTGGACATCTAAACAAAACCTTTCCAAGGACTCACGGGAAGATTCCTGATGAGCAGACAGGAAATGGGAATGATTGATCGAGTGCTGATGGCCACAGCACTGGCACCTGGGCTCAGGTTTCAGGACACAGGCCAGGAAGGAAGCACCTCTCACCTGCACAGCTGCCACACCCTGGGCTGCCTGCACGGGCAGCTCCCTGCCTTCCTCTGCAGAGGGTGACCAAAGCTGCCCCTGCAGCAGCCATCCCTGGCAAAGCAGGCTCTGGGGCAGCTGACACAGGCACTGGCTGGGGGGAAGGAGAAGGTGTGAGGCTTTCTCCATCGCTGGAGGACTTCACTTTTAGCATAAAGGAGAGCAAACAACCAGCCTGCCCACAATCTCTGAGATGTACTTCACCAAAAAATTATTTTAAAGCAAGAGAGGGAAGTAGAGAAAAAGCTTCAGTGCTAAATGGTCTCGTGTTTGCCCATGGGAGGTGTGCTGGGACTAGATGATCCTTAACCGCCCTTCCAGCCCAAACCATTCTGGGGTTTAATGATTCTGTGAAATAAATCACAGGCAAGCTGAAATGGGCTGTTTCTTGAAGCCCAGGCAGTTGTTTTCAGGTGTCCCTGTGACCATGCCACCGAGCTGGGACTAGGAGATTTGAATTCCCACCTGACTGATGTCACTGATAGGGCAACATTTACTCTCTCCCAGACAGGCTGTGAGCACATCCACTGCTTTTTGCAGGGGCAGAGACCAAGCACACACCAGGTCAGGGCTGACCAGTGACTTCCCCATGTCCCCACAGAGCACCAGCTCCAAAGGTGCCAGAAGGAAACATCATTCCTACTTGCATCAAGCAGTGTGGGGCTTTATTATGCTCTCATAAGCTCTGCATCTCGAGCTGGCTGAAATGGGAATTTTGAAGAAAGATAAGATCTATTTTCCCCCACAACATTTCCAATTAATGTTTTAAATTATTTTTTGGCTTGTCCTCTCATTCTGCCCAGAGCTGAGTTTGAGATGAAGCACTGACCAAGCAAGGAGAAAGCAACACCCTCTTCTGACTCCCTGTGTATGGGTAGGGGCAGAGCAGCATCCCCAGCCCACAGCCTACAAACGGCCCAAGACAACTTTCTGTCTCTGCAGAAGGGCAAAGACTTCTGCAGGAGGGCAAAGGCTCACCCCTCCTCTTTCCCCTTCCCTTCTTCTGACCCTTCTCCTTCTCCCTCTGTTCCTGGAGGTGTGCACTGGGAAAGCCATGGACTGCAGGGCACTGACTGCTCCCCACAGCAGCGACACTGGGATGTGCAGATCCCCCGGCCGGCCCCCAGCTCCTCTCCCTTCCCATCTCTGGAAGTCATCTATTTTGTTGTGTGTACACACAGAAAACAAGGGGCTGCCCCTTGTTCTCCTCCAGCCATGACACATCAAATTATCCAGCCTCCAAATATCCCATCTGGCTGTTATTTTTTAGCTTTTTTTTTTTTTTTTTTTCTCTCCTTCTAGGTTGTTTCTGCTTTCCTCCTCCTCCTTCCTCAGCTCCCCAACCCATGTGTAAAAGTAGCAGGGGGGCCTTTATTAAAGGCAAAACCCCACGGCAGCAGCTTCCCAGCCAAACTGCTCTTGTATTACTTTTTGATGAGTTTTCAATTTAGGCCTTTGCAGACAGGGGGAAGAAGGCGACTTGAGAGACAGAGGGGGGAAAAAAATGCAACAGATGGGGCCGATTGTGCTCTCTAGGCAAATTAAGGAAGACATCTGTAGCTCCCAAATACTGGTGGTCTAAAGCAATTAGTCCCCTGTGAAAAGGGGCCTCTCTGAGCCTCCTCCAGCCAATCCGAGCCCCGGCAGCACTCACGTTACAATGGCCTTGACCACAATTCACTGAGCCAAAAAAAAGAAAGATTAATCCAGGAGGAGCTGTGCGGCCAGGCTGGAGTTGCTAGGCTTAAAAGGGAAGGTTACGTCCGTTTCTGCCTGAGTTTGGAGCAGAAAAGCAGGGCGGGGGGATTTTTTTATCCTTCTTTCTGATGGTCACCCACAGCGTACCTGGTCTATGTCGGATGTGTGGAGCAGGCACGTGTGTGCACACATGTCCCTGTACCAGGAGAGAGCTGTAATCTGTAAATTGCTCAGGGACCTCGATTTTCCACTGGCTTGTTTGGAAAGTGATGAATGAAGACGCAAACCCCTGTGGTTGGAATTATCTCCCCCAGCCCCCTTCGGTCCCACTCCATCCCGAATAAAAAGAAGCTGTTATATGATAAGACCCCTCTGCAAGTGATAATTATAATGATTGTTATGATGCCAGGGTTCTGCTTTTACAATTGGAAATAGGAACTCTGGCTGAGCTAATCCGGTGGTGCGGTCCCTTATTTCATTCAACGTCAGGAAGCCGAGAGTGGAAAGTTTAGAAAAGGACTTTATCCAAGCTGGTTATGAGACCCCCTTCCCCCTCCCCTCCTCTCCCCTGGCTCTTTTATTCATGCATATTTATGATCAGGAGATCTCAGTGGAGAAAAAAAACACATCCAGAAAACAAAACCAGCCTCACAATGGGGAGAGCTGCTCATGGGAGGTCACAGCACCTTTAAATTACACCTCTTGGCTTTGTTCACCCCTGCACAATGGTGCTAAGAGATAGCAAGAATAGCACCCTGCGCCCTGGCGCATCACAATTCTCCCAGTGATTTCAAAAAGGACAGAGACCCCCAACTAATTTGATATCTTATTGCATTTCTGCTAACCTAAGGCCATGCCTCATCCCAGCCACCGAGGCTTGGCAGGGGCTGGGCTCCTACAAAGAGCATGGCTGCGGCTCCACAGAGCGCTGGGGTTTGCCAGTCAAAGCAGATCTGTCTTGGTCAGCTTTGAATTTGAGCTGAGTTAACTGGTTTGGAAATACAAAAGCACCACCCGCCCACTGAACCTTTGCCCCTTTAAATTAATTAATTTAATTAACATGTTTATTGTCATGGCGCCCGTCAGAATGGGATCTTCCCGGGGCCACACCAAACTCCAGCCTGCCCTCACACACAAAGGAGATGGGCTCAGGGTTTTGGAGACAAGTTGGAACCAAATGACTTCTCAAGGCACTGAAATTTGAGCCTATAATTTATTTCTCACCCAAATTTTTCCTAGGATAGGAAAAACAGGTAACCTCCAAAGCTGTGATTCAGGATGGAGGACATGAAGGGAGCAAAGTTAAAGTGGAAAATTGCTGGAAATAAGCTGGTGTCCTGAGGCTGATATTGTGCAACAAGCTGGTAAATGCACCGACCTGGATATTTGGTAATAACTGCCTCTGAAGGCAAACTAGAAGGGGAAAAGTGATGCTGATGTTGATAAAGAGCAAAACAATGACCCTCAAGGGAGAGCAAGGCCCTTTAGGGGAGGACCTGCCAATTCTCCGAGAATACCAGGTAGTCTGTGACTGCCAGCCCATAAAACCCAGTCTTTTCCCTCTCTCTTGTCCATAGTTGACACAGTTTGCAGATTAAAAGCACGACAGGGAAGCAGAATAATCCCACAGCATTTTCAGATCCTGCATGTTGAGAACATTTAAATGTTGCAATTGCTGCCTATGTTAAATATAAACTATAATACATGGCCAAAGGGTTGCTGGGAATTTAGAAAGCTGCTTAAATTTACTAAATGCTTAATGGAGTCATTACCATCCCATGATGAGCTGGAAGAGCATAACCTTCAATCTCTATACCCATGGGACACACAAACCTTTTTGGAGTCTGACCACATCCCATTGGGCTGGGTTACATTGCCAAGCCTAAGAGACACTAAAATTCTTTGCTATAATCAAACTCAGATTTCTAAGTCCTGAAAAGACATATTAAAAAGAAGTATTGATACTTTATCACCTCATTTTATTATTCATAATGACCAAAATAAATGTTTAAATTTATTTGCATTTTAACAGCAAGAAAGTTACATCCCTCCAAGACTAAGAGACTCCCAAATCTGCCTAGGAATGCCATTAGAAGAAGAAGAAGGAAGCTCTCCTATCTATCCCTGAGGAAGGAAAGAGATAAGGAGGCTTTCAAAGTGCCTTCCAGCAGCAAGAGAATGCTGCTCAGCAGTATAATCATATCTGCTGCAAGCATCCTGCAGAAAGCCACTCAGCCTCGCCTATGCAGGAGGCTGCCTGGGACAAGGTATGGATTTCTCTGCCCGGGAGCCGGGGCAGGGCTTGACTGACATCACCATGGGGACTAATGACAGAAGATTTCCCCAAAGACGCTGGGGGCTTTGAAGAATGGTCTTTCATTCTGTGTTGAACATACAGATAAAATGTCCAAGGCAGAAAACTAATCAGATCATCTGTGGTTTGCTTTGCTGTTTGCTCAGGTCACTATCCCGTGGTTACAATTATCTCAGTCAAAAACCATACAGATGTCCAAATTGGCTTCCTGGCTTTTTCCTTAAAGAGTTCTGCTTCAGAGAATAGCGATTTCTACCAGGAAGTTCTTGGCCAAGTCTCTCACGTTTATACCTGTCTCCAAGGAGAGAGTCCCTCCCTGGCCTCCAGGCAAAGCTGGAACATCCCACCACCACACATTGCCAAAATAAGCATTTAAAATCATAACTCACACATCAGAAGCACAGATTTATATGTGGAGAGGCAAGGAAGTAGGGAAAGGAGGTGAGATTCACAAGATGCCTGTGGGATTAGATATCCTCAGCCTTTTGAAACAGTTGGGAATTTGTTGTGCACATTTTTGGAGTATCTCTGAGAATTTCAGAATTCAATTCTGCAGCTTTTCCAGTGAGGGTAAGTGCTCCTGTGCTTCACTTCACTCTCTTCTGGTGGCTCAGGATCGATGTCTAGTTAAAGCAACAGCAGTGTAGCTATGGAACTCTTTTGCTGCTTGCTCAGGGCATCAATCTTTCCACTGTAAGAATTGCTTTTTAAATAGGATTACCATTAATAATCTACTTAATTACACTGATAGGTATAATGAGGATGCATGACCATGAGGAAGCTTTTGCCTGTGCTGGAACACGATGGGGATGTCCTTGGAGACACTGAAATGCTGCTGGTAAGGGAAATAAAGGACTGCTGGCCCCAGAAGTCAGACCCTGTGCCCATCTTGCTCTCAGCAGAAATTTGGAAAATTGTTTCTGCATTTGAATTTATTCTGGTTTGCTCAAGACCTTGATCCTGCAGAAGCAGGATGGGGCTTTGAGCAACCTGGTCTAGTGACAGGTGTTCCTGCCCATGACAGGGGGTTGGAATGAGGAGAGCTTTAAGCTCCCTGCCAACCCAAACCATTCTCTGATTCCGTGTTATTTATTTTTTTAACCACATAAGAGTTTACAAAGGTGAAATAATAATCCTAAACATATTTAATACCTAACATATCCTTAAATTTGATTAGAGTGAGGCAGAAGATTGTGACAAGGGGACTGTAGGAAGTTAAGTAAAAACTTCAGAAACGCTTTACAGGCCGAGCTCAGAGATGTCCGGACAGGGTGAGTTTGGGTGGAATACTCCCCGGATGGCTCCTGGCGGGCAGCTGTTTGTGCTGGCGGAGGTGGGACGGGCGCATCCCCGCGGAGCCCTGCCCGGAGCCGGGTCCGGCCCGGGAGCGGCAGCGGGAGCAGGGAGGCACAGCTTGCAGCGAGCACCACCCTCTGGCTCAAAGCTAAACTGGAGCCGAGACGAGACAGCACTTCGTCCGTGGAGTTAAATAAAAGTTCAGAGTGCAGCACCCGGACCTGGGGTCTTCGGCATGAGAAGGGCAGGGCAGGTCCCGGGCAGGCCCTGGAGATGCTCCGAGGGCTGGAGCCCCTCTGCCCTGGACACAGACTGAGAGAGCTGGGCGTGTTCACCTGGAGAAGAGAAAGCGCCAGGGAGACCTCAGAGCCTTCCAGTGCCTAAAGGGAGCTTACCAAAAAGACAGAGAGTGACTTTTTACAAGGCCAGATAGTGATAGGACAAGGGGAAATGCATTTAAACTGAAAGAGAGTAGGTTTAGATTGGACATTGGAAGGAAATTCTTCCCCGTGAGGGTGGGGAGGCCCTGGCACAGGTTGCCCAGAGAAGCTGTGGCTGCCCCATCCCTGGAAGTGTCCAAGGCTAGGCTGGACGGGGTTTGGAGTGACCTGGGATAGAGGAAGGGGTCCCTGTACATGGGAAGAGGCTTGGAACAAGATAATCTTTAAGGTCCTTTCCAACCCAAAGCATTCTGGGATTCTACAAAAACTCATTTTTGCTGAGGCAGATTGTGTATGGCAATATAGCTCTGAGAGGGGCAAAGATGCTCCTGTGCAACTACAGTAGCTACAGGAAATTAATTACTACCTCTAAGAGAATCTGCAAGGTTTAGAGTTTGCAGGCAAAACGCACCCCCAGAACAGAAGAGCAACGTGAATCTTCTGGACCTGTGCTCCTGGGGCCTGTTCTTGACTGCCCTCAGTGCACACCAGACCTGCAGCATCCCAGGTAAGTGTCTGCCAGGCACAACCACAGCAGCAGCACCCACAACCTAAGGGAGCCAAGGGAGCCAAAGAGAGCCCAAGCATGGGGCCATGCCCTCTTTTCATGTTATCTTTTTCTTGCAGAGGCGTTTTACAGAGATTAATTACAAGTTTCATACATTATGAAGGGGATTTATTTGTGCCAGACATATTGCAGGGCCGACATTGTAGAGCATTGTTATAAACTCGTAATACAAGCTCGGGCTTTGAGAAATCTCTCCTTTGTCTCTCTTCCAGAAGATGGAGCCAGAAAGCTGGGAGTAGCTGCTGCAGCGTGGGAAAGGCACTTTATCCTCCTGCTCATGCACAAACCCTGCTCCTTCTCAAGAGCCACCCTTGGGTGATGCAGGTGGCTCAGAGTGGGGAGAGGAGATGCTGTGGGGTACCAGTGGCTTGCTGGAAGGAGACTGATTTCCCTCTTTTCTGCTGCACAACCCTGTGCACCCTGCCGGAGGAAGAACATGCAGCCAGTCAGCAGGATGGGATCAGGAGACTGGAGTTTTATTTGCAGCCCTGTGGCTGATTTTGTCCAAACCAGAACAAGACCCTGAACCAGTCAGTGTCCCTGTGTTTGCTGAGGGGACAGATTCAGGAGCAGGGGTTGCTAAACCTGCCTGTGATGGAAAGCAGAGGTGCTGGGCAGAGCACGCTGCTGTCACTCATAAACTATAATTCAATGCCAGGTTTTATCCTTTTTTCAGCTGATAGCATATCCTGGATCAGAATGTAGTTTTTGGGAGGGTATTCCTCAAACACAGTAAGCTAATGGATATTTTCAAGTCATTTCGGTTTTTGATTCATAGCATAACTTCAAAATTTGGGGCAGGAAGTGAATGATTTGGACAATGCTTTCATAACAGTTCTCACCTATTTTTTTTTCTCTCTGTAGAGCTATCCAGAGACAGTTTGTCATTTTCAGATGTTTCAATTACAAAGATAACATTAAAAAAAAAGAAAAAAGTGACATCTTAGTGAATGACTTCTTACTGGTTTATTTCTTTGGGGTTTACTAGTTTTATTTTGGCAAGAGAACAGGTTAGACCAGACCAGTGCTAGAAGGATCTTGCAGGAAAACTTCAGCACTGTCACCTTGGAGGTTCGATGAGTCTGAAGAAGGGTCCTGCTGGCTGCTCTGTGCCCTTCTCCCCGGTGCCAGGGTTCAGAGAGGATCTGACAGCAGGAGGCAGACAGAGCACCCTGGGTGCCCTCTGCAGCTGCTAACAGGGGTCTCACCCCTGCTCTATCCCACGGGATGCTGCCAGTGCACCACCATGTCTGGAAGTCCATCCAGGGTTGAGTGATTGTGACTGGGGTAAGCATCAGTTTGGACATAATCCAGGTTAGAAAAGCATAGGAATGTTCCAGCTTTCCGTCCTCATGCCAGGTAGATGCCTGCAATGGGCTGCACCCCTTTTCTGGCTACCGTCCCTTCTAGCACACATAACTTCTCCAGCTAAATTTCTCCAGCTAAATATAGCCTGACTGACAATTTGAAGGCTTTTTTTTGGCTGCAGTACTTTCCTCTTTCCAGTAGCAAGAAACAAGCTGTGTTTTGTTTTGTATATTCAGGTAACAACATTGTTTGAGTGCTGCTGATGATTTATGTCCCTTTCAGCAGCAGGACTCTGGAAAACTATTTGGAAGATATGAACACCAAGCATTTTTTCATTTTCTCATCAGATTTCAATTGTTATGATATATGCCCTCAAGAAGCTGCGAGGAGGGGAGAGGGGGGCAAGGGAAAACCTTTTATGGCATATTGTGATCCATATGGAAAAAATATATATTTCCCACACATCTGATTCAATACAGTGTGCACATTTGTAAGGCACATGTGAATGAATGCCAAGAGAAGGGAATTTTTATGAAAGCAGACTGATTACATGGCAAAAAATCTATCGGTTGAAGTTAGATTTATTTACAGCACAGTAAATTGGGTGCTCAGAGGGGCTGGCACTGTACTGGTGATCAAGATGTCTGGGGAAATGTTGAGTTATGTTTGATAAAAGCCACCCGGGACAGCATTCCCTGAGCCAAAGTATCCATGTGTCATGCTTTTCTTGTGTCACAAGAAACCCAAGTGCTGATTTGTACCAATCTTCTAAAGATAAATTTGGAGAAAGGAAGGAAGAATGGTGTGGGATTAAAACGTCCACTAATGCATTAAATGAGCCTCCAGAGATCTGGGGCCCTGGCCAAGCTATTTTACTGTTTTCACATCAGCTGGAAGTAAAGAAGAAAATGCCTCCTCTGCTGGGATGGCAAGAACTTCAAGGGAAGGGGAGGAAGAGGAAGGTGGGATCCTCCATCCTGGGTTTGTGTGCAACCACCTCGGCACCATCCTTCCAGGGCAGAGATGCTGCCCACTGCACAGCTGGACTCTGGATGGTGGAGATGAAGCTGGTGGAGGATATTCCTAGGAAAATGGGTTTCCAAAAAAAAGGGGAAAACCCTGTCTCCTGTTAGTGGGCACACAACAGCTCCTGCCAGTCTTCCTCCTCTACAGAGAAAAAAGATTTCTGAAGGAATAGGACTTTTTCCCTTTCCCTTTAGCAACTTCAGGCTATGGGTTTTCAGCAGTAGAAAGAGTTTCGTAATGAACTGGATGGAACTGGAGGAAAAGGTATAATGACAAACCTGAGGAAAATGTGCTTCACTACTGGGCACCTCTGAAGATGCTCAGTAGATGGTAAAGCTCTTGCTCTCTCACAGAAGTATATTGTCCCATTGGATTTTCTTCCACTGAAATTATAGGGCAGGTGGAATCCATCATCCTTCTTGGAATAAGGCTAATTTGGGAAAGACCTAATGAGCTTTGAAATACTTATTTGCGTCACAAAACAGTGAAAAGAATTTAAAAGAAGACACCAGAATCTGGATTAAACACTCTCAAACCTAACTCTAACCCTAAGCCTAATTGGCAGCTTGACACTGGGGCTCAGGTCCCCATCACCACGGCTGGTACAGATCAGGAAGGTGTGGAAGCAGCAATGCTGGGGCCCTGCCAGGATCACCTTGGGACACCATTGCCAGCCCCAGTGCTGCTGGAGCTGTGGGCTCTTTGACTCTCTCAACCCCAACCCTAACCCTCACGGCATGTTGTGCTCCTGCTGAGATCCCCATCTCCAGAGGTGAGTGTCAACAATGCTGAGGCCCTGCCATGGTGCCCTTGCAATGCCTTTTCCAGCTCCCTTGGCCCTGGAGCTCCAGGCTCTGGGGCTCTCTGAAACCCTGACACCAACCTTGCAGCACTGAGGTGCCCATCCCCATGGCTGGCCCTGATCTGAAAGGTGAGGAGGCAGCAGTGTTGTGGGCAGTGTGTATATTACACACACACACACACACACACACACACACACACACACACACACACACACACACCCACACACAGGCTTTTCTTTAAGAAAAAGGAAACCAGATTGCGTTACCCCATAAGATTAGTACTTTATTGAACCTCATTACAGGTTCACGTCCTCCCATAGTCATATCCCACTGTGTTATTTTTGGCACATGTAGCCATCATGATTTAGTATCCTGTGTGAGAAAAATGAAGTCTCTTTCTAAAATATGTTGACTATTATTCCAGATGTGGTAGTTGCCTGAGTTTCTTTTCAAGCAGGTTTTTATGGCTGAGGTTGTTTGAATCAAACATTATTTATTTATATGTTCAAACTAAAGCAAGGGGCGGGAGCAGTTTTTAATGAAAGCTAAAGGAAAAGGTATAAAAAAGTGAGCTTTCTGGAGAAAGAAATATTTACTCATAACTTTTGTATGTTCCCCAAGAAAAATAAAACAAGGGTATATTGAAAAGCATAGTTATTATTTGGCATTCTCCTGCAAAAGCAAAATCCCAGGAAAGGACTGCATGTTAAGTAATTAGACTTTCCAGTTAATTAACTGGTTATAACTAACTCTGTTATTGACAGTAGATCCAGGAGAGGCAATGAGTCATTTCGGAATTTTTCACGGCAAGATCACAAATTTGGAGATATAAATGAGGCAGACACTAGAGAGGGAGAAAGCACCCGAATTCCCTGCTGCTGTACCAAGCTTCTGTGTCTTCACCTCCAAGTTTGATTTACTGTGTACCTGCTATAAACAGAAGAGTCATTTGCACAACCAAACCAGGGGCATCAATGCATAAAATAAACATACACATAAACAGGGGGGCAGAAGTGGGAATAAAGAAGATTAAGAAATTAATGTATTTGATGAGAAATAGTAAGAAATGAAAGTGGAGATGAATTTCACCCAGGGGATGAAGATTTTGCCAGGATGTCAGTAGAGTCAGACATGACCCTGGTGTGTGGGACAGGATAAAGTCCATCATTGGCACAGCAAGGCAAAGTGCCCATCGTTGCACTTCTGGGCATTAATTGAGCTCTAATTATTACAGGTGGGGACAACCTTTTCCATGAGTAAACTCTTTCTAAATGCTTGTGGAGGAGCAGCCCGTGGGTGGCCCTGGGCAGGAGAGGTGGTGCAGAGCAGCAGCTCCCCAGGACTGCAAAGTGTGAGCCCCTTCACAGGGCTGGGATTTGGATTTCAGGTTACAAAGAATCCCCCTCAAAACAGGCCAAAAAATAAAAGAAAAAGGAAAAAAAAGAAAGAAAAGAAAAAAAGGCTGTAAACGCTGAAGAAAACTCAGCCAGAAGACAAGCTTACATCGCAGTGGGAAACTAGGATTCAAGTCCAAATTTCCACTGAAACATGCAACTGAACCAGCCTCAGCTCTGTTACCACAGGGATTTTGTCATGTACCTTCCCTCCCACGTGTCTTGAACAGATCTGAAAATGGAAGCAGAAAAACACCAGGTGAAAAACTATTTCATGGGCTTTCCTCAGCTGCTGGGAAAAAACAAAGCCCTGGGATCCACACTGCACTTCTAACCCTTTTTGGCAGATGGAGCAGGGAGAGCTAACACAGCCAGAGCTGAGCACAAAGGTGGGTTTGAATTGGCCTCCAAATGTGCTTCCTTACTGCTTTTTGGTTTCTTTGGATTCACCATAAGAAACAAGTTTCCATATTTGATGATTTTAATTCGAGCACACCTTACTATGGAACAAATTCTTCTGTGTGGACCTGACACATGAGATTCCCATTTCCTCCAGTTAATCAGGGATTTTTAAGCAAACCAGCAAATCCATCACCTCTCCAGCAGAAGCAGCACTGAGGGCAGGGTTGGCAGCTGCACAAGGCCCCTTGTCACCAGCAGGGTGGGATGAGTGGAGCTGCAGCCCCTCACCTCCCATCCACAGCAGGACAGGTCCCCAGCAGGAGCCCCTCAGGCCCACAGGGATGATGTTGGGATGCAGCCCAGCAGCCAGCTCTGAGCTTCCATGACAGCTTGTGTGCTGGGACATCTCCTCAACACAGATAAAATCAGGAGTGAGTCTCTTGTCAGTTTTTCCCTCCCCCTTGGGATCACAAATGCTTGAAACGAAAAGAAAAAAAAAAGAATTAAATTCCACATCTGTGCTCACTCCCAGTTATTCTGGACCTACAATCAGTGGGGCTGTCTGCTCCCCAGCTCTCCAGACAGGAGGTGTAAATCCACATGTCTGCTCACACAGGAGCAGCCTGGCCTCACTGACATCCCTGATTCCAGCAGTGGAGCAGAGCAGTGCAGGAGACAGAGCACACACTGTGGGCAAAGGAGAATCAAACCCTGTTCATCCTGCCCTTCACCCATTCCAGCCCCCACAGCCCCACACTCAGCAGTGGGGTCACACTGGGCCTTGTCCTGCCTCAGCCCTCCCAGCACCTCACTGAAGCAGTGAGCATGAAGGGGGGAAATCTTGAGGAGGTGGAAAGCCAATGCTAAATGTTGGGTCTTGTTATCTCTGGCCTTCCTTTTTGTATTTCAGCTAAGCTCCCTAAGGCTGTCCACACAACTGAGGTGGGAAATTTTAGACACTGAACCCCAAACATCCACATTTCACCTGGTGCTCGCTGCTCCATCACTATGTCTCGGGGTGGGGAGGGTGAAACTGAGCTGAGACGTAGGCAGCAAAAACATACAAAATCAATACAAATTCATTCATCTGCAACGAAAAGAGTTTTCCAATTTTTAATTAATGACACCAGCTCCTAAATTATCCCTGAATTCAGTGGCAAAACCTGGTTTATTATTAAAGTTGGCAATACACTAGATGTAGATTTTGCCCTTGTAAATTAATTCCTCACCCACTTAACAGTCTGCATCAATAGTGGTCCATGTGAGTTTAGTTCAGTCTGCACTGGAAGGGATGAAAAGCACTCAAACAGTCACCACAACATCTCATGGCAGTGGGAACACGGACTTCTCAGGTTGTTGCTGTTTCACGCTCCATGCTTTTCTCAAATCCAGAGCAAAACAACCTCCAAGGGAAAAAGAAAAGAAGCTTTCTGTGGTCTGGCCTTCAAACAAAATAAAATTCAGCCCAGGTTCAATGCAATTTTGATTTATCAGCTGTTCTGTGTGAATGCAACAAGAAAAACGGAGCTCAGCACCACAGTGGGTGGGTCCTATGGCAGCAAGGGGAGCCTATGGGCAGTGAATGGGGTGCTGCAAATCTGCAGGGGATTTGTGGGGCTGCTTCTGCTGCCCCCAGCTCTGGGCTCCTGCCCTGAGTGCCCGTGTGCCTCCAGATGGTGGTACCCGAGCACCAGCCCTGCTCACTGACACATAAGACACATTTGCATGGATAAAAGGGCTGCAAAATGCTTTACAAACAATACTGAGGAGAAAAGCAATGACATGCGTGGCCATAAGAGAAGTGGGCTGGATTACAATAAATTTATTCCCCCTTGATCAGCACCTGATGGCACAAGCAGCATCCCCAGGCTGAGTCTAAAACCACCAGGATGCTGGGGAGTCTCCCAGGTGGCTTTTGGTGACCTCGGGAGCCTGTGCCTGATTTTGCTTTTATTCATGCCAGACTGACACCACCAGCAATCTGCAACTGGCCTGCACAAGTGAGAAGAGAAATTAGGCATTTTTTTGGCAAGCTTTTCAAAAGAGTCATCAGCAGCTCCTCAGGTTCTCGCAATTGGCAAAAAAATAAAGGGGATAAACCTAGAAAATTAAATATATATCTGCTGCTCTAAATCTATTTGCTGATAGCCAGATGTTAGGTTTAGTCTGGGTATTTCTGCTAGGAGGCACAGAAGGGCCAGCTGCAGATCAGCTCCAGGGAGGTTAGCTTTTATCCTAAGTTGTCAGGAAACTGAGGAAAAAATAGATATTATCCACTTGATGGTGTGATAAGGCGGAGTAGACTGAGCTGAGGTAAGGGTATGATATGAGGGATGGTTGTCCAAGGAACACTGTTACACCCTCCTTTTTGGCAACCTTTCACTGCCTCTTCCCAACACCCAGTGAGCTTTTTTTATGTTGAAGACTCTTTTGGGGGTAAAGAAGGGAGAATTTCACACTTTAGCCATTCCACAGGCCCACTGAGGTACTAGTATGAGGTCTAACATTTTTCCAACATTACTCAGCACTCAGGGAAAAAAAAAAAGTCAGACGACAGATTTACATCCCTGAATTTCAGTGGATGTGAAGGGTCTAAAATCTCCCTCATGTTTCTTTTTATTGATTGCTCCCAAGATGAAACAATTGTGAGTCTGAACGAATTTATAACTAGCTTGTGAAATAAACCTCACATCTAGCAAAGATATTACATCGAACAGGAAACAAGCCCACAGAAATTCATTATGTTCCCAGAATTAAATGAAAACAATATAGTTTATGGACCACAGAAGGTAGTTACAGTAAAAAATGAAACGAAAATCCCTGTGCTGTGCAGAAAGACGGCGAAGAGGTCCCAGATCCTCTGGTGCGAGGAGGTTTCAGCTGCCAGTTTTGTGTCATCACTTCAGCACTCCTGATCTCGGGGTCTGCGGCACAGCACAAAGCACAGGCACACCCTCCCGTGGCTCCATTCACCAGGGAATCCAGCAGCAGCACTGGGAGTGCCATTTATATCCATCCCCGATGTCAGGGACCACCAAAGGAGAGAGGGATGGCAGGGGATGGCACTGCAGCAGCCCTGGGAGCAGCGAACTGAGGCGGAGGGCAGCACCCCCTCAGCTGCCAGCACCTGGGGGAAAGGATGGTGTCAGCTGGAGCCTTTTACGCTGGCAATGAAAAGGCAGAAAAAGGTCTTGATAGCCAGCCTTCCTGTGTTTATTTTTAGCAAGAAGCATTCCCCTGCCAGCTCTTCTGTGACCGGCGCTGGATTGCTGCAGTGGGGAATGCGTGAGCTGAATTTCCAGCGGTGGAAATCGCCTTGCTGCTGGGTAAACACTGAGCAATAGAAAGATATATGTCTATATATAGATGTATTTCTTTTAGGAAAACCAGGTGACAGCAGCCCCAGCAGCACCACCACAGATCTGCCTGCTGGCATTGCCCCATGGTGACTGTGGGGTGACAGATACCCCATGTCACACCTGGGGGGAGCAGCAGCTTTTGACCCCACATTTTGCCTCTGGGAATAATTAACTTCTCATTACTGGGGTCAGCCTGAGGAGGTGAGACAAAAGCCAGGACAACAAAGCTGTATGTCCACACCCAGAGAAAGGCACGTGGGTATCACCAAGGGGACACAGCACAGTGTCCCTGAAGATGCTCATGTCAGCAGATATTTTATTTGGTTATGAAAACAAGCTGCAGTGTGAGAAGAAAACTAGAGTAAAATGCAATCATCTCACCCATTCAGAGTGCAGTAGCAAGGAAGATTTTTAAAGGCTGAGTCAAAGGAATGCAAATGGAATAAAACGCCAGTGCTGGAGAGCTGGAGACACGCAGAGCTGGGGCTGCCCCAGGAGCCATCACAGCCCCAGGGGCAGCCTGGACAGGGTGACTTGTTCCTCAGAAAAAGGCTCAGCTGAAGTGCTGGGGGTTATGCAGAACCAGAGCACTGTGGCAGTGATAAACGATGTTTCCATATCACAGACAGTCACTGGGATATAAAAGAGTAACTGTAGGTTTGAATATGGCTTGAAATAAGGAATTTAAAATCCTGACTTAAGCCCATGAGAGGCATGTACAGCTGGGTGGCTGTATCAGCCCTTCCCTGGGTCAGTGAGCAGCACAACCTGGGCTCATGCTATGCCTTAATAGTCCTGAAGGTGAAAAGAGCAAGGATTTTGGCTGTATTTTGCTGCCTTTGCCCAGTCTCCCACCCCCATCCCCGGCCTGTGCCTGTCTGTGTGTCCCTGTCACTGCAGTCGTGGATGAGGCACCTGCTCCTGCTGAAAGCAAAGCCTTATTTCTGGATGATAACCCAGGTCCTGTCATACCATGTTAATTAAGAATTGACCCAACATGAGAAACCCCTGCTTGGTGGCCCACAAAGAATAACTGACAGACAGCATTTAAAAAGTGGCCAAGGACTTCAGTGAGCAGCTGGTCCTGGGCACAAGGTGAATTGAGAGCCAGCCTTGCCAGTTCCATGTCCCCACACAGAGGAGGGTTGTGAAATCCAGCAGGGAACATTCACACAGTGCAGGCAGTGTGGCTGAGAGATGTTTGCCATCAGCATGCAGGAGACCATGATTCCCTTCCCTGGTCAGCCTTTGCCTGGAATCACAAAATCATTTAGGTTGGAAGAGACCTCTGAGATCATTGAGTCCAGCCTTTAACCATCACTCCTAAGCCCACCACTAACCATGTCCCCAGGTGCCACATCTGCATGTTTTTTGAGCACAGACCTGCTCGGTGCCTCAGTTTCCCCACTGAGAACGAGAGCAGCAATGTCAACCCTTTTTGAAAAGCACGTGGCAATCTGCTGGTGAAGGCAACTGCACAAGAACTGGCCTTTAGGGATTGTTACACACCTGTGAGGCAGCCAGCACATGCAGTAATTCCAACAAAACCAGAGGAAATGGCTGCAGCTCCCAGCTTACTGAAACAGGGGGAGAAAAAGCTGTTCTGGGAGCCAGACTGGCTGGGCAAGCCCAGCAAGCCAATGGAAAGTGTGAACAGACCTGATGGGCTGGAGGTCTCCTCCCAGTCCACGTCTCTCGTTCCCTCAGTCCTGCAAACACCCAACTCCAGAAACAGGGAGTGACAGGGGAAGGAATGGTGTTATGGCAGCTGGGATGGAGCCACAGCAGAGCTCACACCTCAGCTACCTTTGGAAAGCCCCATGAGCAGCACTGGCAGAAACTCAACTTAGGAAAATGAAAAGCCACAAAATGGTTTCATAGGCCCAGCAGAGAGGCAGGGAGGAGAGAAATTCCAAAAGCAAGCAAGTCAGCTTAAAGAGGGGACATTTCTTTGGGAATTACTGCATGGAAAAAGCAGAGTCAGGAGCAAATTGTGACCCCTTCTGCTGCCAGGCCTGGTAAGCAGAGCTGGGTGGGGAAGAGCTTCCTTCCAATACCACATTTCCGACAGTATCCTTTTACCTTTTAGGTTTCACATCTACTGAAATAAGAGATGGAGTAACAAATAGCATAATGGAAAAGCTGGCAAGGCTGGTTCCCTCCACAGAGCTCCAAAAAGTTCAGCCCTTGGTTTTCCTTGTCCTCACAGTAAGTTTCTAGAAGGAGCCATGGGTGGGAAGAGAGCTTCGAGGGCAAGCAAGGGCTCACCAGGAGCTGCATCAATTGCATGGGGAGTTGCTGTTATGCAAAGGATGCCTCCAAAAGCATCAGTGTCCTAGCTTGGCATAAAGAACCTTGGAAAAGGTTCTGGCATTACAGACCAGGAATCTGGCAGAGCCTTTAGAAAAAAACAGATTCCTAGTGCTAAACACCTTTCCCCCGCCCTGCAAAAAGCTAGAAATGGGAATATTAACTTCTCTGTGAGTTTGAACACAGTGATTCAGTCTGTGAACAGCAAAACCAATAAACTCTGTATCTGTCCACTTTTTCTCTGGTGATTGATTTTAAAGGTGGAGCAGGAGCAGTCTTTTCTGGGGTTGATCACATATGGGGACTCCAGAGTATTATCTGCATAAGCTGGTGCTGTAATGTTTCTCAGCCAGTAGAAAAAGACCTCATAAACTTTTAACATTTCAGTATCTCAGAGCTTTCTGATCATTTGCTCAATTTGTATAAAATTGATCAATGGATTCACAAGTCACAGGAGGGCAAGAGAAGTAGAAGAGGGCAGGCACAGGGAGGGACACAAACATTAGGAAACTCACATCCATGGGAAATCAGGCGCTGATTGGGACTGCTCTGTCTTAATTTCCAAATGGCAGAAAGTTTCCACAGCAGTATCCTTTCCAAACTTCTGGGGAATATGGTCTCAGGTGTGAGCAGTGCCTCTGGCCAGGTTCAGCTCTGAAGTCATTGGGACTCGCAGTGAGTTTGAACTGGGCTCATCCTTAAATATGTCCCTCCCTCCCTAGGCAGGCACAAAACAGCTCCCACCACATGCCATTACCCAATTGCCACAGGAGACTGAGTTTTCCAGACTGAAACTCTCTTCAAACTGAAATCAACAGCAAAATTCCCATCTGCTCCAGTGAGAGAAAAAGACAGGCCAAAGCAAAACACTTTGGAAAAATTCCACTTCATCTACATGTTGGGTTATGCCATACAGCAATCAAAATTACAGACATGCAGAGAAGGTGTCAGACATACGTGGTTTTCTTAGATGAGATATCATTTATCTACTTGCAGGCAAAAGTTAAATAGTCACAAAATTATCTCATTCATTAACAGCCTCTTTTCCAGGTCACCAAACCCTGGGCACTCTGTGCAGCTACGGAGGGTCAGATGCCTTCACCACTTGAGCTGAATGGGGCCATTGGCATCAAAAGTCATGTCTGCTCCAAGCCAGGGACACACCACAGCTCCAGCCCATCCCAGGGCACAGCATGAGACCAAAGTCCACAAGCCCAACCTCATGTGTCCAGAAAAACCCCAAAAGCAACCCAAACCATTTCTGATGCTGTTGGGTGTTTTGGAAATAGCATGGAGAGCAGAAAACCCAGCCTACCAGGCTTCACTTTTAATATCCAAACAGAGGAGAGAGGTTATCCCAGATAGAAATATTCATCCCAATTTACACCTATTTCCTTTTATTATTCAACCAACTTATATAAGTAGCTCAGATGAAGCCAAACTGAATCTTTTGCACATCACCAATCACTGTGAGGTCTGTACCAAGTCTGCCTCCTTGCTCTCAGCCTGGTGAGGTTCAGCAGGACACTCACTCCATGGCAGAGCTTTCTCAGGCTCGTGCACATCCACAGACTGTACTCAAACTGCAATTATTCCCGGGGTGACTTATGTGGTTGAGCTGTGGAGGCCAGTCCTGGCAGGAAACACATGTTAGAAATTAGTGTGTGTCTGGTACTGTCTCCCTTCTCTGTTTCTCCAGGTGGCTGAGCAAAAGCAAGAGTAAGAGCATTTTCTGATGCTGACCCTGGTTAATGTGAGCATAAATACAAGGTTAATACCCAAAGGATGGTTGATGAAGGAAAAAGTCAAGAAAAGTAATCAGGATGAGGAAAGTAATTCAAACAATTCCTTGAAAAATATGCACCTTTGGCTTGTATTTTGACAACAAAGGGTGAGGATTACCATGAAATAGGAGAGTAGCATGTGTTATGTTACTCTTCAGGAACTAAATCAGCAATGTACAGAAGATGTTAAATCTCTTAGCAAAACTCAGTCCCTATTTTTAACCAAACAGTGTGCCCCAGCTCCAAGCAGAGTGTGCAGGCTTTCCTTTGTGGACAGATAACAGATAATGTGTCCCCAGGGTCTTACAGCTCAGCTTATCCTCAGGGATTTCAAAACTCACCTCACAGAAATGGAGATCCTGCTGCCTGAAGCATTTGTGGAGCCAAGTGCATCCCAGTGCAGCACCTGTGGGTGCTGCAGGCTGACACCTCCCCATGCAGGAGCCTCCAGACATGGCCCAGAGAACACAGCTGTTTAACACACTGGTTTGGAGAAAGCCATTATTGCTCCCAGGGTGTTTCCACTGGGAACAGGGAACGATGACTGCAATGCAGAGCTGCTGAGATTTTACTGTCAGGACATTGGTATAGCCAAAGATCAGTCAAAAGGCCAGTGTGGGTGAGCATTAGGAAGCGCAATTCTTTTTCCAGGACAAAGGCTTTTGGCACAAACAATAGGTGAGGACATTGATGCCTTAAGTTTTAAGTATTTTTTCTTTTTCTGTTCTGCTTTAGTGTGTAACTCTCAGCTTCATACTAAGTGTTACTAAGTTCTCTTTACAGGGCAGTCAGACACAACAATTCTCTCCAGCCCAAGATTCAAGGACAATCCTTCCCAACCTCAGGCCCAAAAGCACAAACAACGTAAAAAGAGGAGGGCAAGAAAGGAGGATGGAACTTCATAATTTGAAGTTACTAATTGGACAGTTAACCTCAATATGCAAATGAAGCATAACTTATAAAAGTGTGAAACCCTGTGACCAAGTCCCTTTTCTGGGTCCATCTTGAGGCCCATCCTGGCAGGGCTGCAGCCGGGCTCTTGTATTGCCAGGGTGTGGCCTTTGAAGGCCTTGCAATAAATACCTACTTTATTCCTCTAATTTTGTCTAGCCTCTGTTCCAGGTCAAACTGATAAGGCATCAACATGAATACTTCTAACACTGCCTATAAATTCTTGCTGAATGTGTAGCTGGGATAGTTAAGAATGAGCTTGGTTGGTTACAGAAACATATTTCAAGTTGCTTCTGACAAAATGCTATATAAATTAATGCAATATATGTTTTCAACCTTCTGTAAGGCAATGGTCTCATTGAACAGAGATTCTGCTCCTCTGTCATCTTTGCAGGCAACAGAAGAAAGTAAACCTCTGAAGTCATAATTTCTTTGGGGTTTAGCTTCCCTCTGTCTCTTACAACCCCTCCGCTTCACCACTGCATCACCTTTTCTGCTTTCAGACTGCTCTTGCTCTACTTCCTTCTAACCACATCAGCCTGGGAACATGGAAGCGATGGAATCTAAGTAGAAAAAGTCCTGTGTAAGGTCAAAGTCAACTCAAGGCAAGTTCCCTGGTGCCCAGCCAAGCCTTGTGTTGCTCTCCTGGCTATTCTCTCCCTCCTTGTTTCTGACTGACCTGGGCTGCAGCAGCAGCAGCAGCAGCAGCAGCAGCAGCAGCAGATCTTGGCATGGTCTGTGAAATGAGCCTCGTCAGGCCTTACCAAGTCATCTGACCACCCCACAATGCATTCAAATATATCACATCACTTATGATCTGTAGCTGTAGACAAAGAGCCTGCCTAAAACCACTCTTCCCTCAAAGAAAACCAGACACATTTGCAAGACCTTCAATTACCCCTTAAGCCACCTCCTCCTCCCTGCTCCAGTCGTCCCTGAAGTCCCTGGAAAACAGATGGTCCTTGCAGCTCACCTGGGAGTTGTATAAACCTGATGGACCAAATGAGAGGAAGCACATTTCAGAGAGCAGGGCTGTGATTCAGGATGCCCTCTCACCCACTCCCCAATTCACCACGGATTTGGCCTGAGCCGCTCCAATGCCCTCTGCTGCTATGGTCCCTGGAGGGAGGAGCTCCCTCTTGCCCTCCCTCTCTTTATTACCCAGGTCATGAAATGGTTAAGGCTTCACAAGCTCTGCTCCAGACCTGGAATTTCACCCAGAAACCTAATGGCAGCTGTGCTGATCGAAGAGCTCTGCATGAAATTCAGCTTAAGGAGGGGGAAGCTGCAGGCTGTGAGGGCTCCTCTTTCTCCCTGAGCTGTTCATTCCCCAAGAACTGCAGCATGGACACCTTGGAGACAAAGGACCACACTCACATCCCTGAGCACTGGCAACTGGGAGCTGTGTCCGAGACGTAGCTGCTGCATCCCAGATAATTCAGACACTCCTGAGAAGGAACAAGGCTGAATTCCTCTCCTGCAGATGCCCCAGGGGAACATGTTCACTGTCTTTATTTGTCTCATTGGACACATACACAGTCCTGACATATTTCTGCGTGGAATAGCTGGCTTTTCCTCTTAGGCTTTGCCTCCAGGAACTCATCAAGATCACTGGGCAAATCTCCTCTAAAACCACTGTCTGCATGTTGCTCATGCCCAGTAAGAGGGAAAAGCCACTGCAGGCACAAATATGGGACCACTGATGGAAGCAATGGAGCAGCTCGGGAACAAGCACCGCAGACATCGGCATCTAACTCTCATCTGTAAGGATTCCTGGATTAAACAGATGTCACAAATGTGAACACCTTCAGATCAGAGTAATGACAAAATTTGTAATCAGCTCATAAAGTAGACTTTCACCAGGTCTTCATGTGGCTTTGCTGAATGGGAGACTGATGAGAAAAGACTTGTTCAGGAGCAGTGCCTTGGGTGCAGCAATGGTGAGGCAGAAGGAAGAAAAAGGCTATATTTTTCTAGTTTAAACGTAAATCTCAGTTTGTTACAGAATATCAAATATCTCTTACAGATTTCTCTTCCTAAAGCAGCTCCCAGAAGAAAGCCCATTTCCAGTTTAACCCAATGGGCACTGAGGTTTCTGTATTGGGTAATGAACCCTTGATTGCCTTTTTACAGAACAGGGATGTCTGTGCAAGTGCCTCAACTCTGAGGTCACCACATTCTGCACAAGGACATAAAATATCAGCCGAGCTCTGTTTCCTTCCTGGTTCTGTGGTAACAGAAGGGAGAAACAGCAGTGATCTCCAAACCCTCTTTGAACAGAGGGCTCAGATACTGTGCTTTAATGAGCTGCTATCACCCTGACTGAAGAGCTGAAGTATTTCAAGACATCTCTCGGCAGCTGCATTGCAGAAGTTAATGATCTGTTCATTGCAAGAGCACATACAGATTTAGGCTGAATGATATAGAGCCAGCCTTCCTGCCTCGTACCTTTTGATATTAACCTTCTCCTGGTATTTGACCTCAGAAATGTGACCAAGGAAAGTCATCAGCATAAAGAGAAAGACTGGGATTGCAGTGAGGTGGTGAACTGCACATTAATGGAGTTCAAGTAGGATGAATGTAGTTATGGATGTTTTCACAAAAGAGTCTTCTTGCTTCAGACCTGAGGAACTGATTTTCCCCAGTCCTAGGCTGATAGATCAATGCAGCTAAAGAAAGGTGATTGATGTAAAAAACCAAAAATTGTATCTGAAAATAAAAGCTAGACTAGCAAGGCCTGAACTAGCTTTGTTTCCATGAGTGGACAGTGCTACAAACCAAAGCAATATAAAGAACTCACCAGGTCTGAGAAGGGAGTTTATAAGAAGAGAATTGTTTTAAAACACTTCAGTGTTAAGAGAGAAAACAAGACTGTGCTCATATCTCCAAATTTGCCCAAAAGAAAACTTGAATTTGCAGTCAGGAAGTTATTAAGAGAGAAAAGTTTGTTATATAAAAGAACACCACCAAGTCAAAGGTACTTGGATGTACAGAACACAAGATCATCATAATCAAAAGCTGTTTTGTTGATGTACAAGTATTTCAGTTTGCTGAAGTAATTTTGAAGTGTTTATGTAAGAAGAATCACAGTGAACTGCTTTGAAATCACCTCTAAGCACCAAGAACTGAGCACTTGAGCACCTGAGTTGACAAACAAGGAAACTTCAGGAAACAGAAGCTCAGAGTAGCCAAGGACATTTCTCTATAGAGGGAAAATTAAGTAGCTAGGATGAGAAATGGGAAAGGCTCTTGGGCACATCTACCAAAACAGCCTCTTCATAGACCTGTGCCCTCGAGGACAAATAACTTTCAAGTACTCTTGCAAGGATCTTAACAGATGAATACAAGAAAATAAGAATTTGCTATTAAAATGGTTATGACAAGCTGGAGAACTCCTTGGCACAAACCCAGCTCTTCTCAACAAAATCTGAAGCAGCCCTTTGTTGAGTGGATGAGTTTTTTGCAGGAGTTTTTGAGGTGAAGCTCCAAGCCTACCTAGAAAGGACAGTTGCTCTTGGTATCCCAGTAGATGATCTTGAAGACCCTGATCCAAGGCCAGGAGACACTAAATCTGACATTTGATGCTTAAATGACTTGCATTTTCACTGATATTCTGTGGGAAGTTTAGGAAGTAAAATTGTTTAAGGGAGGCCTTTATTTTATTGCATGAGGTAAAATCAATACATGGTGCAATGTTTTAAAAGTCGTATTTTTAAAATGTCACAATTTAGTTCTTGAGAAAGGCTTGCTTTTCCAGAACCTCACACATGCCATGCAATTCTTTGTGAAACATGATTCACTTTTAGACAGAAAACCCTTTCACTGCCAGATTCACATGGGAAGAAAATTTTGTTTCCCTGGATGCAGGGACTCCAGACAGAAGCATCAACAACCAGAACCTAAAGCACTGGGAGAGTTCTTTCTGTTGGGTGCTTCGGTGAACACTCAACTTTCCAAACCATTCACAGTGACTGAAATCTACCATTCAACAAAATACATGCAAAACACGTTTTCCTGAGGTTTGTACCTTGCTGATCAGCCTGGCACAATGATAAGGACATGGTTTCATGCCCACATGCAGAACCAAAAATGTGTCCCCTTCCCTGCAGTAACCAGCCATCTCTCATCCCCATCCTGCCTCTAACGTGTCCCCAGTCACATGGAGATTGCAGGGAGCCACAACTGTCATGGAATCAGAGACTCATTAAACACTTTGGGTTTGAAGGGACCTTTAAAGGTCATCTAGTTCAGACATCCTGCAATGAGCCTTCAACTACATCAGGTTGTCCAGAGCCCCATCCAAACTGACCTTCACTGTTTCCAGGTATGTGGCATCTGCCACCTCCCTGGGCAACCTGTTCCATTTCTACTTGCACCAAACATTTGTCAGTATTGGAGATGCTCCAAGAATGGAAGAAAAAGAAAAAAAGGAACATTAAATAAGCATTTATGGCTTCAAGCTGAATCTCCTCCCAGGTGCATGCAGCCAGGGGCTGAGGTTTGCACAGTGTCTCTGAACAAGGCCTGCCAAAAGGATAAGCAAGGGCTTAGTGCACCTGATCCTGCAAAGTGGCCAGAGCTCAGGTCCCAGTCCTGCAAGGCAATGAAATGAAGACTTAGCTGTAAGCACATGAGTAGTCTCTCCCACTTAGTTGAAGCTCTTTTCCAGAACATATTTAAAATGAGATTGGACAGAAAACCAGAAATCAAAAATAAAATAAAATAAAATAAAATAAAATAAAATAAAATAAAATAAAATAAAATAAACCAAACCAAATTCCCACAGTAAATGGGAAACAGAGAAGGAAGACTAATAAACATTTATCATTTCCAAAAACAGCATTTGTAGTGGTGACTGGCTTGGAGAAAAATCTCCTCTGGGTCTGAGCTGAGAACGTGCCATGTTTCCACTGAGCCCCCAGTGCCTGAGGAACTATAGTTGCTTTTTTCTGGGGCAGGGAAGAAAAGGGAAAAGGAGAAAGCTTTTCCATTTGAGGGGTGGGGGGGAGGGGTGAAGGAGTAGGCATTTACAGCTCAGCAAAATGAAACATTGCCCAGGTATTGCAAGGTTTTTCTCAATGTACTCAGTCTCTGTAAGTTCATGTGCTGTTGTCCTTGCTGCATCCTTTGAGCCACTTCCCAGTTGGTTTTGCCCTCAGGAGCACCCTGGAAGCCTTCACACAGAGCCAGGGCTTCTTCCAAAAGGAGCCGCAGAATTTAATTAACTCTACTCCATGTTTGCAGTCCTGTGATTTCTCTTACCTTTAACGTGAACTCACATATGGATTAAAGTGAAATAAACCCTACAATTTGAGTTCAATTCAAAGCTGATTGGAAACATGTATTACCTTTCCTTGACCCGGCAGTGAGAAGGGAAGTTATTACAGTTCTTTAGTGAGTTTGTAAACTCTTTACTGCTGTGGCAGTTTTAATCCTGCTGAGAGAAAATTTGATCTCGACAATAAATTGCTCACATTTTATTCTAATATTTTACAATCACAGGTTTAGATAGCAAACAAGCATCAGGTTTTTTTGGAATCAAGAAGTGAGAGCATTACCAGAATCCTCATGGCATTTTTAGATTAAATAATAAACAGCTATAAATAATAAGAAAGGCATGCTTCACATCATGCAGGTTTTAATACACTGACGTGATGCAGAAAAATTTGGGAATTTTAATGGTTTTATTACACCATGACTAAGAAAAAAGGTGCATGGCTGAACTAAGATAACTGATCCCACATTCCCAGATAAAACAGCAGATCTTCACCATTCTTCGGAAGTGCATAAACATTTTAGGGTCACAGAGAGAAAAGTCACAAATAGATGCAAAAATACTAGCAATGCTCTCATGAAAATGTGAGTCCAGTCCGAAGGAGTCCAGAGGAAACTCGCAGCAGTTCTAAAGCTCTAATGAGCCCTAATGGCTGTTTGCATGTCAGCTAAATGGAACCGGAACCCCGGGCTGAGTGATGGGGGTCATTAACACATTATAAAAGCAGAATTGGATTTTCTATCTCTTGAGGTCTTCAGACGAAGGCAGGATGTCTTCCTGGAAGATGTGCTTTGGCAAAACAGAAGTTATGAGGCTGCAAACAGAAATGGGCTGGGCAACATTTATTGGCCAGTGATAGATGAGTGGTACCTCGTTTAATGTGCTTCCAGCTTCCAGTGCCATGAATCTCCCAACAAAGATCCATGAAGAGTCTCACCCAGGAAATCTAAATCAAATCTCTAAAGTCTTTGCTTAAATTAGGCAAATCAAATACTTTGTTCAGGACTGATGTCTCCTAAGTGTTTGCTTTTTTGCATTTGCACAGTGATAAGGCCCAAATCTCCCATGCAGTGTAAGGTTCCCAACCTTTCCTTTTAATTTAATGGGATGAGCTGGTTCTGCGTATTCTGACAGGGGACAGACCTCAGGCAGCTCAGCATGGAACTGTCCACAGGAAAGGAGCTGACACTGTTGGGGTAGAAGAACTGGATATATTTTAGCAACAGAGGGAAATGCCACCTGCGAAGCATTTTTCCATAATTCTTTAAGAAGACTCTAACAAAGAAGATACAGGAAGGGGAAAAAGACATTTTTCCTCTACTCTTAATTAGCTTGCCAAGCTGGATGCTGTGTAAGCCACCTGGGCACTCAGGCTCTTGGAAAGGCACAGTCCACTAGCAGGATTTTCTATTGCACCTGGGCACCAAATATCCGCAGTTTTTAGATCCATTTGCCACACTATTAAAATTGAAATATTAAACACTCCAGGGTGTTCAGCTGAAAAGTGGGTTTTATTATTCTAAATGAGCTTTAGACTTGCCAGGCAAAAATGCTCAATAATATTTCTTTTTAACTCAAATAAATTATTTGTACTACACAGCAGAGTCAACAAGATTATTTACAGGAACATAATCATGCCATGCCTTTTACTATCTCTGTTTTTGTGCATGGCACAAGGGTAAAAGACGAAAAATATTGATCCTGAAATCAAATCAGACAGAATAAAGCATAAGGGACGAACTTCTTGGATTTGTTTTCACTGCTGGCATCTGTTCCTCCTGCCACATAAAATTAAAGAGAATGATAATCTGTTTTCATGGGTGAACAAAGAAATAACAGCAAAATAGAAATAAAATCAGAAGTATGCAAGAATGTCTGTAATGGGTCACACAAAGATGAACCAGCTGACAGTGGCTGGTGGAAAAAGAAATGAAGAGGATGAATACAGTGTGATGATTCTCCTGGTTATTCCATGCTGGCATGTAAGGACTCCCAAACCTGAGGTTCCAGATTGGGGCAGCATGTTTGCCACCATCCAGCTAAGCTCCAGGACTGCTTCCAGGACTCAGCTGCACTTCTATTTGTTCAGGAGTGGTTGCCCTGTCATTTCCCAGAGCACTCCCTCCTTTTGTCTAAGGACAGCAAGGACAACTCACTCCTTACTCAATGTGCCCACATACAGTTTTACCAACCCCTGTGTTTCTGTTTAGCCTCTCTTTTTATGGCAGTGATTACATAGTCCCTATTCTCTGGATCCCTCCCAGAGTATTCCCAGTCTGGAATCTCTCCTTTGAGAGGAGTTACCAGCCTCCACCCCTGAGTACTGCCTAAGCAGGAGGGTGCAACAGCCCCTCCTCACCCATTCCCCTCAGTTTCCCATGCAAGGGGTGATGTGTCTTCGTAGATCCTTTATTACAAACTTCAGAGGACTTTCAGACTGAAGGAGAAATTATTTTCCCTATTGATAGACGATGTGAGGCTGAAGAGGGTCAATGTGCCTTTCCCCACAAGAATCTCTGAAGCTCCCAGCACCCTGGGCCACACCAGAGGCTCAGTCCTTGCCCCTTGGCTGCTGTCCCCTCTCCCCAGTCCTGCTCCAGCCCAGTTCCCCTCTGGCATTGCTCCTGCTGAGGCAGGCTGAGCACAAGGTTTGCATGCACTTTCTCCAACATCACTGTAACCAGCTGACTACCCTCCCCTCAGCCCCAGTTTAATTTTAGATCATTAAACAAGGTATGGCCCAGAGTATCTAAAGCCTTTGAGTGGTCAATGTAACCTACAGCAGCCAAAAGCTCCTGATCCCCAGCCAAAGCTAACTCATTAGGTACCAGAGAAAAAGCCCTGGCAACACTGTTTTTCTTTCAGTGCTGACTGCAGTGGGGATATTATATGAGGAATGTTCAAATGGAATATAATTTTTACTTGGCCAGTAATAATTCTGTGAGGTTTACCATCACTCGGGTCTTGCAGGTCAGGAGTTATTAAAATGAAGTTATGAATTTTGCATACCTACCAACATAGGAAATGGGCAGTGACCTCCTACACCACTGAGACACACTCAGGTCTGTGGGGCCCAACGGGATCCACCCAAGAGTACTGAGCCACTTTCCATCATTTATCATCAGCCCTGGCTGGCTGGGGAGGCCCCAGCTGACTGTAAGTGAGCAAATGTGACACCCAGCCACAGTGCCTGCTCCAAGGGTGCTGGGCAGTGCCTCAGCAGGCTGGGGTAAGGATGGAGTAAGGATGGGGATGGAGATGGGGATGGGAGCATATCCTTCCCTGCACTGCTCCCTCCCTGCTCCTGGCCTCCCCACTTCTAACTAAACATTTCAGCCAGCCTTTCAGGCTGCTTTTGTTCTCTTTCTGCCTCTAAAATCCTTCCAGGGCAATGCTGTGCTAACAGGCTGGCGGGTGCTGTGCTCTCACATGGAGGGAGCATGGGGGGAACACACAAGACACCGAAACCCAGAGGTCACCACACCAATGGGAAGCACAGAACAGGCTTTGTGTGGATTTGCCCTGCCAGCTCCCTTCATTCTTGACTTGAAACACTTGCAGATAATCCACTCCTTGACCTCCCCTGCACAGGATGCAGTGTCACTATATGGAAGCCATATGGAACAAAGGGATCACTCTCAATACACGCTGAGCACAAAAAATAGAAGTTTACAATGGCACTGTCACCACAGCAGCTGGGTCGGCTGTTTGCCAGCGTGCCCTCGTGTTGGCAGCTGGAAGCTCGTGTGCCTGCTATGATAAAGCACAGACTATCAGGCTTTAGTAAGAGGAATTTCAACCAGGGAATGTGTTTGTACCTCTAACTGAGCTAGCTCCTGAATTTATTGTCCAGGTATTTTTTTTCCCCCTTTAAGCAATCATTAAACCTGTGAAATGTTTTCTAGAACATGAGAAACAGATATATCCTTGATGGTCCTGTTCCTTTGAAGGAGGATACCTGGTTCCCATTAATAACCTCTATGTTATGGGATGGAGCTATGGACAATTTGCTTTCTAGTGATTACAGATTGGAGTACAAAGCTCAGGAGTAATCAGAAAATACACTGAGTTTCTGCTCCAAGTGCTTTAAATGTGCATACATATCTCATGTCTAAAATTCAGAAATACCCCATGATTTGCTGATAGGATTTAATAAACTTTAAACAACTCCCACCAAGATAAATTATCTACTTGTGCTTTGAGGAGAAGAAGGGAAAAGTCAACTGAAAAGATGCATTACTTTGCAAAGAAACAGCAAGACTCCAACTTTGCCCCCTCAATGCAGAAATAAGTACAAGGCTTCAAATACGTCTTAGAGGGATGGAGCTACAGGTAAGGTTTTGACCTTCTTGTTCCGTATTTCTTCCCTAATCTGTCTCTAATAGCAGAAAAGATGTTCTGGCAGAGGCAAAAGCCACCTGATGACCAAATCTGAGCCAAAGTTTCCACGTCACTTTTATCAACAAGGTGCTAGTCATCCCCTGCCCTGCACTCCCAGCGCTTCTGGAGCAGATGGCTGGAGCCGGATTACAACCAGCATCTTGTCTCTACCCTCCCTTGCCTTTCAGGAAGGTTTTATTGGAAATCTCATCTGCTCCCATTGGTTTGGTCCCATGCCAGCTCTAAATGAGAAATGGCCCATTTCCCGCTTCATTTCCCCTTCAAAATTAACGGGGAGTGCTCGGCAGTTTTCAAAACAGAGCCCTGACCAAAACGCCCAGCGCAGGCTAAACCCACAACCCAAAGGACACCCAGTTACTCAGCCCCGTGCTGCTGCACTGGCACCACTGCAGGGAAAGCAAGTTTTGCTTGTTTTCAGTATCTCTTGCAGAAACATTTCTGTCCACACCAGAGAGGAACCCACACAATTTTTGCTGGTCATCTGGATGCCTGATAATGAGGAATTTCTCCTCATACGGCAGAGCATAAGCAGTAGTTTCTCCAGCATGACAAGCTTCTCCAGTTTTCAGTCAGGAAGAAGGGGGGTTAGTTTGGAGTCAATTATTTAATTATTAGGCTTGAGAGCTCAGTATCCCTTATGAAAATGATAGAGAAAAATGTGATGGGTTTTAAGATAGAGTGACCTTCCCTGCACACAGATCCCAGCTTGCTACTCCACACTTTTGGGTGGCAAAAAAAAAAAAGGGGCAAAATGTGTCTTTTTTTGTATGCTAGCAGCTGACCTCAGAGTAGCCTAAGGGCATTTTAAACCTACCTCTGCCTTTATTATGTGTGTCATATGCCCCTATTCATCCTTTGTAGTTTAAAGCAAAAATGACCTTTTATAGCTATCTAAAGCGTAATTTTGCTTATGTTCTCCACTCTCACCATTTGTTTCGAGTTAAATATCAAACATATGTGCACCCATTTTTAACAAAAAAATGTTTAATATTAGAGAGCATGCCCTCATATAAGACTGGGAAAGCCTTTCAGGGAAATAAGCCTTTCAAATAAAAAGGCATATTAGTAAATTTTAAAGTGATTTTAACTGTATATTTTCAAGCATTAAAGGAAACAGATCCAGCAAGCCATAAAGTGACAAGTGGGAGGTGGGGAAAGATATATGGCACTAGTTTGAAAGAGAAATTAGACCTGAAACAGGGTGGAAAAATCCACCTACCCTGGAGCTATTTGAATTCACAGGTTTGGAGGTAGGGAAGCTGGAGAGGGGGAGGGAGGGCTGAAGACTGGACAGGGGCATCAGCTCCAAGCCTCATCCCCTGGCAGACACGGCTTGCTGACTGCCAGAATCACACCATGGAGAAGGTGGCAACATCCAGGCTCATTTTGTATCTCGTGATTAAAAGGCAAACAGCAAAGCTCAGGTTTTTCAAAGCCAGCTCTCAGCTGGAATATTGTGCTGTGGCTCCATGAAGGTATCAATCAGCTCAGTACAAGCTTTGCTCTTGTTCCCCTCCTGACTGCAGCACTGATGGTGCAGGGCTGCATTAAACATTCCACATCTCCTTGTATTTCTTGGCGCTGCACAAATTCAAAGCACAGAACTAAATTACCTGGCTTCCATGATCTGCAACAGCCATCTCCTCTGATGGTTAATACTGAAATGAAAGTATTTCCATGTGGCTGCTTGAATTTCTTCTGCTGTAGGAAAGGACTTTCTCTGCTGAGACATGCCTGCAAATTACATTTCCATTTTGGCACCAAAGATGGTTTGCACAGATTTACTCTATTCTGGGGCTGTTCCATTTGCAGTTTGGAGTAGAACTGATACCTTTGGTGTTTTACAAACTCAGGTTGTGTCTGCTGGTGCAGTCCAGGAAGATGTAACTGTTTATCACTCCATTAGGCTGCTGCAGCAGTACATGAAACTCTGAATAATCTGAAGTAATTTTCCTTAATGACTGCTGAAGGGAAATGGTCTCGTTTCCATCCACTTAGCTTTGACAATGCAACCAAGCCCAGGGGTCTGCAGGAATTAGAGCTTTGGGGGCTTGGGGAAATAATTCTCTTGCTCCCTCGCTCTGTTTTTTTTCCAAGCCTAGCTGCCAGCTTGCACATCTCAGCAGCTCCCAGAGTCAGCTGCTGGCTTCCCTGCACTACATGAAATACAGGTTCCTCAGCTTTGGGCAAAGGAAAGAACATTTCTGTCTCTTTTAATACCTCTATTTCTCAGGAGTAGCTAAAGTGGGAATGGAGCATTATTACATTTTAAGAAGTGTATCAGGGCAGTAGAAGATTCATTACTGGATATTCCAGTCTTGCCAAGGGAGCTCTTGACCAAGGTCTCATAGTTTGGAGGCTTCTGAGCCCAGGGCAGGCAGCAAATTTTGTGTTTGCATACCCCTGGAATGGGCCATGTCAAGCACAGAGGTCACAGCTGGCGAATGGAACAGCTCCATCACATCCCCACGGCACAGGGGAAGTGCATTCCCAAAGATGGGTGAGGAAGGGAAGTCAGTGTGTGTTTTCTGTGCCAATCAAACTGGCCTGCCATGGGATGTCCATTGCATCATGAACTTTAAGGTCAAAAACCACTACTTTCATCAAGGTGTATTTTTTTCTCTATTCACCTACTTAGTTGAATTATGAAGCCTATCACCACCACCACAGTTCAGCAAAGGGTCATCAGTTCCTCAATTAGGACTGGTTTTGATTGTGTTCACTCACAAAAGAGCAGCTCAGCCATTTGGAGACCTTCCAGCCTGATCAATCTCCCAGAAAGTCAGTGGAACTGAGGTTGGGCCCTTCCTGCTTTCATTTGGAAAGAAAATAACACAAAGCCAGGCTGGAGAACAGGAGCAATAGAATAGGCCACTGCATTATTAAGGCAACTCAAATCACAGTCCAACAGAATTCAACAGTGATTTTTAAATTCAGTGCACTAAATCAGGACAACCTAATAAAACCAGTTTTCCATCCTTAGTATTGAAAAAGAACAATGGAATTATCACTGCTTGCTGGACCTGTTGCCCAGCTCAGTAGGATTTCCCATCCTTTGCTGAGAACAAATACAGGGCTGACAGAATGTCAGTGTGGTACTAGGCAATGAGAATCATTTCAATTCCAAACCATCCCATCCTAATCCTCGCCTCCCCACCAGCCAAGTTATTCATCGGATAACCAGAAACACCTGGGTACAAGGAATTTCCTGCTGCAATTCAGCCTTAATTTCCTCAGATAGTAAAAACCTAAGGCTTGCAAAGGTGAAAGAAACCAGCAGTCAATCAAGTAAATCACCACCACCACCACTGCAGCAGTGATAGTACATTCTAAATTAAATTTTAATTCCCACCTGATGGTTCACTGGGAGCTGCTTATATACAAACCATTCATCTGACCCACCTTTGTATTTCAGGCAATTTGTTGGGGTCCCATTAGTTATTAACACCCACCTAAGTTCCTGAACAGCTTTTTTCTTTTTTTTTTTTTTTTTTTTTTTCCTTGTGATTCTGATCAGAATCAAAATCAGAAGCAAAGAAAGGAATGTCTGCAGCCATTTGCTGGACAGATACAGTAAGGTACACAGACAATCTTACTGTGGAGAGCAATAAACAACAAAGCCAAGAAAACTCCCAAGTTCAAGCAAAAGCATAAACAAGACAGATTTGGGATCTTTAATTTTTATTCATTTTGGGCTTAGAAAGAGCTTATGGTGATTACTGGGATCATGACTAAGTGACAAAGGTCACCTCTCCCTGCAGTCAACTGTCTTAGCAGCAAAAATATCCAAGAGTTTGGCACAAACACACAGAGAAGCTGTGGCTGCTCCATCCCTGGAAATGTTCAAGCCCAGGCTGGATGGGGCTTTGAGAGAAAAAGTCTAGTGGAAGGCGTCCCTGCCCATGGCAGAGGAGTTGAAAAGAGGTGGTCTTTAAGGTCCCTTCCAACCCAAACCACTCTGTGATTCTATGATTCCTCAAAGAAGGCCAGACATGAATTAGAAAAGGTGATCAGGGCTGAGGCATGTGGGCAGAGCTGAGTGGAGAAAGGCAAGAGGGGGCATTTCAAACCAGCACTGGATTAATTAATAAAATAAATAAAAGTAAACCAAGTCCTTAAAGCCAGATTTAAGAGCAATATTAATGGAATTTCCATTTTTACATGCTCAGCATGGCATCTACAGTCATTTCTGTTTGCAATTCTGCCAGATCTGTCAAAGTAATGCACACAATGAAAGTATGTTTTTGGCAAAATTTATTGCAAAGAAAAGCTGAAAAGGAAAAAAAAGTGAATTCAGTATAAGAGCCATCCAAAATTGCTGACATTCCCTTTTTCTACTCAGTGAATTTAAATATGAATAGTCACAAATATCTTTGAAAATTGAGTCTTTAGTCTAGGAAGATGCTTTGCAAGGCAGCTTCTGACACTCTTGAGGACTATGAAGCCCAGGGAGCTGGCTGTGCTCACCAGACAGGGCTGGGTTAGCAGACAGCTGCCAATACCCAAGAGGTGAGACCTTCCCCGAGAAGGTTTTGTTAGGTTTTATTGATGGGACCCGTGAGAGAGGTGTTTCAACAACATCTACTGCTGCTCCAGCATCCCAAGCACCGGGAAATGTCACACATTGCACTTCTGAGGCAGGAGGCCCTGTGCCTTCTGGGGGAGGTGAGAAATAAGACTTTCTCCATCAGCTTTAAAATTCTTTGGAGCTGAAAAATGCTGTGGTGATCAATGGGAGTGCAGTAGCATCTTTAGGAAGATATTTGCTCTAACATGTTGCAATGTGGGCTTTTAAAGGAAACACTGTTTTAAAACAGTCACATTGTTTGTGTCTGAAGAGCAAAGGGTGGCAGCTGGAATGGGTATTTTTAGTGGCTCAGGAACAGACTTTAGACAACAGTTGCCTCTCACATCAAGATCAGTGCAAGGCAACAGATCTTTCCAAACTCACAGACAAAGCAGCAAAATAGGTGCCAGTGACAGTCAGTGTCAAGCCAAAAAGAAAAAAAAAAAAAACACCCAACCTGCAACAAAGCTGCATGAAATTCTGTCATTGCAAACTAGGATAAAAAATAGGATGTTACAGCAACAACTGAATGATGTTCTGCCAGTGTGAAATTCATGTTGTAAAACAGGAATCCTGCACTCACCTTAGAAAACAAAGCAGACACTACATTCAGGACTTTTTCCTTTCTGTTTTCAGTCATGCTAAAAAGCTGACCACAGCCAGGAAAGGCTCCCAGAGTCCCTGTCACCATTACATCTCATGGGAACTGCTGGGTCCTTCTCAAGCAGGAGGATGATGAGCAGACGTCTCTGTAGAGCCCAGCTCCTTATGAGTCAATGAACTCCTTGGGACCCTATTGAAGTGAAACTAAAGGAAGACTTTTCAAACTACACCAGCAGCATTTCAAATCCACTTGGTCCCTATTTCTCAAGAAATAGGTCAAGATAGGCCCTGGTCTGGAAGGGGAATAATTCTGCAGTAAAGAACATTTTCCACAGACAAATTCCAGCCTCGGATGCACCAATTTCCCAGCAGAGAGTGATTCCTTCCCTGCTATAATCACACACACACACACCCCAATGACCATGTCCAGCAAACAGTCCCTGAGATGGGAAGGATAATGGGTGGACTGAACAAGGACTGCACCAGGAGCAACAAACACAGTCATCTGGAAACAATTAGAGCTGTTTCTCAGGGGAGGAGATCTCTCTCTGATTCTTCTAGCTTTTCTTTATATTGCTCCCTTAGAGTTAGCCTGAGCAATTTTTTAATTCATAAACTATAATATGTAGGTGGGATTTTCCAGCCTCCAGGCTGTTTATAGCAGTCAGGATTGCCTCTGTCAGGATTTCATGTCTATTTAAAAATGTTTATCACTCACTACTTCAATCAAATTTCAAAGCATATCTGTGCTGCCCAGCAACAAAAAAAGCTGCTCCTGTTTCCTGTACAGAAAATTAGGAGTTTAAGCACCTGATGTCATCCTGTTCATTGGCAATTAGGCAAATTATGTTCAAGGAAATGCCTTATATTAAGGTTACAGCAATGAATTTTACTTCCACATGTAGGATCAGATTGTGGCTTCTCCTCTGTGGTTTGTGGGGGAATTTTAAAACTTAATGTGTGACGAGAAGTGTTTCTCCTAAGTCTTATTCACTCAGGGCAGTCTCAGAGCTTAATTCCAACCAGGTCATGAGAGAGAGGGAGGAACCACACTCAAATCTCTAGAAATTCATCTCAACATGCCAACCACAATGTGAGCCCATCAGAACTGTGTGCAGGTATTTTCTCTGCTTCCCAAGGCCAGGAGATCTGCCTGACTCCACAGTCCTGCTTATGCCCACAGCTCAATGGCACACCAGCAATGCTCCTTGAGGTCTGCCCTTCCACGTGGTCCTCTTGGCCTTAATTCAGGTGGATTGACCCCTACATGTCACTGGATGAGACAGTTATTCACTGTCTTGGGTGGCACTGGTGATCCCAATGAAGCCTGGTCCCACTGTGCAAAGGATGATGAGAACTGGCTCCTCCAGTGCTTTTCTCAGTGCCTGGGAGAGGAAGCCATGGGCATCCTGAACAGTTTAGAGTCTTCATAAAATGAAAGCAATTAATTTTAATCCCCACTAGATGGTGCAGGAAGTCAATAAATGTCAATCGTCCTCTAACACTGGACTTGTCTTTCAAGTGCTTCCATATTCTCCTGAAATACCTCATCAGATGGTTTCTTTCATGAAGCCCTAAGCAGGGTTTGAACCAGAATCTGAGAAGCACCTGAACTCCCTGCTGTGCACCAAGAAAGAGTTTTTAAACACCTTTTGGGCATAGTTCTGTGTTTTTACAGCCCATTATTATTTTGAAAAATAATTTTTAAAAATTATTATTAATAATAATACCCATATAGAAATTGCTTGCAAGACTTAAGAGAAATCTAGTTCTGCTGACATTTAGAAATTTTCTATGGGAATTAATATGCAACTGCATCCTTTTTCTATATTAAGGTGGTTTAATGTATCAAAAGACAAGATCTGTCATCTTATAATTAGATTGCGAATGATTTGAAAATCCAGACTGCACAGCTTCTTGTACAAATGCTCTAATTCATGGTTAAAGATCTCCAAGATGCTGGAATAACATAAAAATATACATAAAGATAATGAAATCCTGATGGATTTTATAATTACTTCTGTCTTGCAATATTATAATAGCTTCATACCTCCAGTTCAGTTTTTGGAATCTCAGGCCATAAACCAGAGGGGTCTTGCAGGATCAATATGCAAGTTATTTAGAAGACTGTTTGATGCACATATGACTTTCTGTAACACTGACACATGGCAGCACATAGATCTAAACCCAACAACCAAACATGCACACATCAGGGTAAGGATGAAAGAGAGAATGAGCATGGCAGATGTTAGCTGGATCACATAATGCTTGGCTGGAAGGCACTCAGATACTCTCTGGTGATGAAGGTGGAATAACATCCTGTATAGATGAGAAAGCAATTTACCCAAGGAACTTGCAAGCAAATAAAAAAATACAGTACCATACTCATGAAATGAGCCCTCTCTCTTCAGTCCTAAATTCTGCCATGAGGCAGTGCTCTGAAACATCTAAATCTATATGGATCAGATGAATTTCCAGCTCTGAACACAAATCAAATCCAAAGAGATAATGAGCCAAACAGAGACATTAATTATTTTTTATGCTGTCATTTATTTTGCGACATTTAATTAATGTCATAAAAATATATAATATACATTTTCAATAAAGAATTTAAAGTACCACAATCAAAGATCACATGACCCTAGTTTCATTACAAAAAGTACCTGGATCCAATAAAAGGAGGACATAGCTTTATCCAAGACATAAATTTGGTTCAGGCAGCAATATTGAGAAAGGTTAAATGGTAAAGAAAACTAATCTCTTAAAGCAATATGAATCATAGAAAAAGAGGTGGTGGTAAGGTGATAATAAAAGTCAGAGCTGTAATTTTCTTCTCACAGAAGCAATGCCTGCTAGGGATTGTACAGCACTGCTGGTGCCTTCTCACCTCAGCAAGGCTTCACCAGCAGGGCTGAGCAGGGACCAAACACAGAGAGTCAGGAGTCACACCTGGCAAAGGATGATGGGGGAGATACAACCTGCACCATTCCAAGCACAGAACATCTCCTTAACAGGGCTGCTTTGCAACCTTCAAAGTGCCACTGAGGTTAAATACCATGGGCACATTGTCTCATGGTGTGAAAGGGGGAAGAACTATCATTTTTGTGGAGCCGTGCCAGTTCACCCCAAATGGACAACTCAGTGCCACGTATTTCCAATTAGTATAATTGCTTATTTATCTTTTGAAGCCAGTTTAATCAAAGACAATTTAAAACTTCTTTACTCTTCACTGTACATTCTCTTTGCTGTCAGCCTGAAAATGCAACCACTCCAAAGTAAGTTGTTTTCATTGCCACTTGTCCTAGAGCTTTAGACTTTGATGAGTTCAGAACTTGGAGTCCAGCTGAGGAGATCCACCTCTCAGTCAGCACATCTGGCAAGTCACTAACATTTGTTAGCAACCATTTAGACATGTAGAACCTTCATGTTGTTCTGGTTTGCTTCTCACTTGTTTCCAGTATTTAATGTAAACCACGGCATGTTTTGGGTTCAAGTTTTTTAATTGTCTCTTTGGAGGGACAAATTTGGTCTGATTTATTTTGGTTTACTTTAGTCTTCCTGAGTCCAAACTGGAAAAACACAATGAAGTGTGGCAAGGCTGTCAAGCCACAGTGATTAAAAAGGCTGTGTCTTGAAACCATTACTTCCTGAAAGGTGGAACTGCAACATGTCTTCCCAGATTCACTCTCTCATTAGGAAAAGGCAGTCTGGTTTCCCTCCTGCCATCAGAGAAAGACTGATTCTGAGAGCCAGTGCTCATGAAAGTATGAAAAGGAGACTTGGACTAATTCTGCTTCTTTAACAGTTTGTCCCTGTATTTTCCTGACACCCATCTAAAAATCTTTGCTGCGTATTCATTGTCCTGCTATCAGCTGCCTGAAACCATAACAAGTGTTTCTGGCACCAGCTCTGTCTCCTCCAAACATCTTTGATGAAAACTTTAGATGCACAGGCTGGAATTGAGTTGGCTCATGAGGAAAGGCTGATACTTCCCAGAAATAAAAATCCCAGCTCTTACTCACCAGCTGGATGTGGACAGAATCAGCTTGTATTCCTAATAATTTCATATATGGGCATCAACCAAACCATGAAATGGATGAAACTTGAAACCTCCTGCAGTGAAGCCTCTCTGGATTGAAAAAGAGGAAGAGCTGAGTGGGTCTCAAGTATTTTAAGCTCTTGATCAAACCAGGGACCTCCTGTCATGCTGGCTGTGCACAGGACGTGACCTTCTGTCATGCCACTCTCCCCCTCCTGCACCCTTAAACTTGCAGTAAAATATTGGACATATTCATAATTTCCCTAACCCTCTTACTATTTATTGCCAGACCCTGCGGAAACTGTTCCAGCATTCCTTCATTTCCATTTCCCTGGCAGCTCTGTAGCTACATTCAGGATTTATTTCTTCTTGAAAGTACAGACTAAGTCCTAGACACAATCACACTACATCACTGCCCTGTGCAGGGCTTGTCTTCACATTCTGCTACATTCTCTGCAAGTTTCTCTATTATTTGAACACTGAGTTTTTATTTAATTACATTAATTCTTCTTTTATAGCTGAAAGCTTCTCCGATAACCAAAATATAGATTATAGGGTTGTACATTTAAATGTTTTAACATAGTTCCATGTCTCCTATATGCCTTCTGGAGAAACAGATTTAGCCCAGCTAATACTGTCTGGATAATGGAGTCCAGGAGCCAGGGAGAATATGCTCCTTCAGCATGTTTTACACAATCCAGAGCACTGACAAACAGCATTATAAGGCAAAATAATAAATAACTCATGTGATACACTGCAAGTACTGCCTAATAAGAGATACACATCTTCAGGATATGTATCTGACAGAGGCCTTTATTTGATAAAATCACCAAACTCTCTTTTGATGAACCCTCTTGCAGCCTCAACAGCTCAAACCTGCTTACTCCTTTGCTTCCCATGTGATAATCCCCTCCTCAAAACAGTCAATGGCAATTCTTACACACTGCAAACTGACCACAACCTCATTTTAATTCAGTAATTACCCCAGTCAGAGAGCAAAACTGAGTGTTTCTGAACAACTGCTTTCATGGCCAGGGAACTGTTTCCAGGATTTAAAGAAAGGAGTGTGGCAAAGCAGAGCTGGGTGTGTATCAGAGCAAGCTCCAGCACAGCCATCTGCAGGGGAGCTGCATGGGGGCATGGCACAGCCACAGGAACCACACTGCTCTTTGCAGCAGGACAGGCACATTTCACCCTGAGGAGAATAACCTAAAGAAAGCAACAGACCTTGGTGATGAGCGACCATAGGTACCCTGAATGCTTAAAGCCCCGTGATACAAGAAATCTTTCTGCACAGAAACAATGGTCCTTTAATAAAAAAGGGTGAGTTTCCTAGAAAACGAAGTGATGATCTCCTATAATCCTCTTCCAAGACCATTTCCCCAGCTTAGATTCCTCCCTCCTTACTCCCTCTGACTGCTAGAAGTCGGCAAAGACATGATAATAATAAAACCCCCACTGTCTGCTTTGTCTTTGGATTGAGGTGATGGCAAGGATCTCTGCAGAAAACAAAGCCTCACTGCTGATGAAGTCATTTTAAAACCATCTGTCGTAATTTACTGACTAATGAAGTGAAGGCTTGCTCTCCCCAGCCTCACTGCAATTTGCCATTTTTTTGGCACATATATAAAACAACACTAGCCTCCTCTAGCAGTCTCTGTGACAGTCTCGAGGTGACTGTCCAAACATTCCTCAACCCTGGCAAATGTAAAATCGCCAAACTTTGTTTGACCCTCTCTGAAAGACATTACAATAGAGTTATTTTTGCAATACTCTAACAGCAATTTTTCTCCCAGCGGCTGTGTGTTGGCAGGAAAGGACAAGATCACATAGAACACACAGCAAATCCAAGTAAAACTGGAGTTCATTGCAGAATTGACTGACTGAGGTTCAGATGCAACTCAAAGGTGAAATCATGTGTTACCTCACCATCACCTCTTTTATCTTGTACAGCAATTCACTGTCCTTGACTTTGAATCCCTTCCTTCATCTCTTTTTTTTTATTATTTTTTTTAATGCTTGTTCATTTCTTTTGATGTCTGAAATAAAAATCATTGTGCTGGAAATACTGAGTTAATATGTGGGAATCCAAGCAGCATATTACTTGTGGAATTCCTCGATTTCAGATGCATCCCATTGACCTCATACCCTATACGTTGGCAGAGAGATTTTGTTTAGAAATTGAAGGAAGAAAAATAATATAGAATCATAGAATGGTTTAGATTGGAAAAGACCATTAAGATCATCCAGTCCAACAGAAATATGAGAAGAGTCTTTTCAATTAAAAAAGAAATAGCCTGATCTTGCCAGAATTTTCCACTTATAGGTTAGGGAGGTTTATAGCTTGCCAGTAGCTCAGTCTTCATCCTTTGCACATTTTTCTTCCCCCATGTCTGTAACTCCCCTCCATCCTGGCAGGTATAATGATGTTGGGACTGTAAGCACTGAAGTACACAAGTGTGCTGACATCAGGCACGAAGCATTTCACCAGGAGGCTGGAAAGCCTGTTTATAGTGTATCATTTCAAGAGTGGAATGCCATATATTTTCTTTGCTTTTTGTAGCTTTCTTTAAAAAGCCTTTGTGGACTGAGCTGCTGATTCAGCATTGCCTCCTGGTGAGCCATGAGAGGGTGATGATGTGAAACCGAAACACGAGACCCAGCGCTGGAACAGATCCTTAGATCAGCAGAGTCAGTCAGCCTTCTGCTATGGCAGAAAGCACATCATCCAGGTCTTTGGACTGCTGAGGTTTTCAGAGGTGGCAGGCAAAACGCTGTTAATTTTTGCAGTTGGCGAGACAGCAGGAATAAGCCGGGGCTGGCTGCCTGAGCCCACCCAGGCAGGGATGACCTGCCCCCTGGAACGCTTCCCAGCATTATCTGGGACAGCCTCCGTGGCCATGGCCGCTCTCCTCCTCCAGCATCGGTTGCCAGCTTTCCTTTTCTTGGCACTTAGTATGGAGAAAATTCTTCTTTTTGCCAGGTGAAATGTATTCACTGAACTGAGGGTATTTGGTAGTAAATTCTGGCTCTTTGTTTAATGTTACTTTGGTCTAATGCAGTTTGTCCATTTGCTCCCGAGTACTGGATCCCTTATGGGTGCTGAGATGTTTGTTTTATAGCTCCTGTTATTCCCTTCTCTCTCTTAAGGCATTCTGCTGATTTGAGAATACAAGCACATTTTCAGATGCATGGATCTGAAAAACATTTCAATACTTCCAAACGTCTAGACATTTTCTAGAAGCTTTTTCCAGCCTGTGTCATCTGCTTCGAATGCGATTATTTTGGTGCTTTGCACCTCTCCTTTGAGCCCTTTGTCACAAGTTTAGTGTTGCTACTTCAGGACAGACCTGGTTTAGATGAAAGTATAGTTTTTCTGAAAAAGCAGTAGTTTTTCTGTAGCCTCTACAACTGAAATTTCAGTCTGTATAATTTGCTTCAGTGTTTTGCCTGTAATTCACATTGTCTCTGCAGCAATCGAGTTGTCATCATGTGCTTTCAATGGCTGCCAATTCCCTTTCTTCTGCATAGCTCAGAGGAAGTCAAGGTAACCTGGCAGTCCTGATCTGCCCATCTGGTTTGCTTTCCCTTTCCTCTTTACATGTTCCTGCCTGATTTGTGTCCAGTAGGACTCTAGATTTTACAGACTCCATTTATGTGAGGTTCTGCAAACCATTCCTAGCCAAAAGGATGCAAATTTTTAAATCAGCACAGCACAGTGTAACAATTTTTTTCCTAAAAAAATTCTGACATAAGGTCTTCCCTGGATGCCAGTTCTGCTTACAATTCTATTAACCAAAGCAAATCCCATCATTGTTTTTCTTCACAGTCTTACACACCTCTTACACTGATTCCCGGATAACAGCAAAAGCTGCCTCCAGAAGAGAGTAGCTTATCATAGCAGCATTTACTAAGGAGTTCTTGTCTTTAACCTCAAACCAGAACTCATAGTGCAAGATAAAGTGATACCAGACTGCACAGTTCATCTCTAAGATTGAGGTATAAGCCTTGGAGCCTGGCCCCATTCCCAGGCAGATGCCAGCCATAGCCATATCCTGCTCAGAAGGGTTGGCCAGCTCCAGTCTCTCTTGCTTTGGCTGTTGTTCAGCATTAGGTTCACAATAAAGCTCAGTGACAGATGCAATAAACCTTGCTCTCATTTACCTCCCATTGCTACCAGTGCAGTGTTATGATTTTTGTCAGATACTTCTTGACTCTTCCATCTCTTTCAGTGCTTAATGCAGCTTCTAGTGAAGCACTGCCATCAAATCCTACACTGATTTTATCCTAATCCTATTTTTTTGCCATTAAGTTTAAATTGGGAATTCAGTTCATCTGAGTGCTCCTTCTCCCTTCATGTCTGTTCAGGTATACATAAAATGAGAGATGATTTTTTTTTTAAATTTACACATAATGACAATTATTTAGCACTCCTCCACATTACTCCAAAGTCAAGGCAAGCAAGTTAATAAACTGCCCATGCCACCTTTGCAGCAGCAATGTGGTCTACATATAAACAGTCTGACAGGTGACAAAACTTTACCGACCCAAGACTTTCCCAGAAGTGTCCATAAAAGGCATTTCCAGTAGCTTGGTTTCAAATAAACCTTAATCATAGTCTAAAACCGCCGTTTAAATGCAATTTAAACTCCACCTGCTGGCTGAGCTCCTTAATGGCATCATGTCTGCACATACAGATGGTAAAAGGGCTTAAGGGTACTCCCCTTCCAGTGCTGAGGGGCTTAAGAAAGATCTATGATACATCCCATTAAGAAAAACACCAGCCAAGACTTTCTAAAGTGATTAATGATCTCTATAGCTCTTTTTAATAGAAACATTTCTAAAAGATCTGATTTGCAAAATCACTGATCACATTTGAACATGTTGGCAAAAATAACCCTGAAATACTCTGAAACGCAAATGGGTCCAAGGAGAAGCAACAAATGTCTTCTCACTTAAAAAAAAGGGAATATATTTCACAAAGAAGGCTTGAAATAGGGGTGTGAGTGACCAGATGTTGTTTTGTTTCCCACATCCAGATTCCAGAGAAACATTTCAAGTGGAACACTAACTGTACACACATGCACACAGAGAATACAATGCACATACATGACAATGAGGGATTCGTACAGAGTTCACATTTAATTCCACTGGGACTCCTACATGCCTGTGTTTTCACAAAATCATACATTGAAAGAAAACTGGGATTTTGTTTTCCTTTTCTATTTTAGTACCTAAAAAGCAACTTCAGTGGAAAAACAATCTATAGAGCAGTTTAAGAATATGATGTGCATTCAGGAAAAATGTTTGGCATTAGCAAATTTTTCCGTGTGTGATGAGGGTAATTTAGCATAGAACTTCATATCTTCTATTTTCTTAAAACTAGCCAGACTTTAGAAAAATGTTATGATACTACTGAGACAGAAATCCCTGAGAATTCAGTGCATGGCATAGAGGGAAATAAAAAATTAATTTAGGAGGCATATTTCAAAGCTATGAGGGTTATTGACAATAATCAGTACAATCAGGAAGTCACCAAACACTGACTATTCTCTTTTCAAAACAGTGCATAAAAAGACATTAATTTTGTTTCATATTCATATTTCATATTCGTTTATTATCCAATAAAGAGTTTATGTGACTGTATTTATATTGCATGAATTTTTGGAAAGTATTCACCACAACTATCACCCAGAGAATGCTTTACTTACCGTAGCTAAATTTGTGGGGCAGGTCAACTGACACTTGAGACTAATTCTGCTTGCCTGGTTAATCCACAACCTTCAGAATGACCCTCTTCCAAATACCCCCCATTTCTCACTGATATTCACCCCAGTGCTTTCCATAAGCCATTTTTATGGACAAAAATGTCATCAGATGAATTAGCCAGAAGCAAGTAGAAAAGAGTAACATATCCTGACATGAATTGTAGGGCTTTATGCAAATACATGAACACACACACAAGAATATACGTGTTACAGGCACCTGCTTATTCTTGTTTTGCCTAGTGACAGAATCTGAACATGACAGAAGGATGGACCTGTTCAGCTGGTAATACCCTGTTAGCTTGATGCTGCTTACCCCTTCAAAAGTAGCACATGTGAGGACAACCATAGTGCAAAGACTGTTAAAGATAAAAAAGAAAAGCAAAGCAAAACCCAGCAATAATCATAGGGTTTCTCATTAACATGTAAACTCTTTAAAAGCACAGGTTGTGAGTAGCTGTCAAGAAACCAAGACTTTAGTTAGAAATAGTTATGGTTCAAACCCTCAGCATCTGCTCCCCATCAGCCCACCCAGCCTGTCTGGAATTAGCAGGAACAGTGGAGGCTTGGCCAGACAGGTAAGGCAGAACTGCATGAGATTTCAGCTGCCCATAGGGCTGCAGTACAGGTGATTCCCATAGAGGGAGATGTTGCTTTGTTTCTTCCTTATTTTAAAGTTTTTCTGTCCACGTCATGGGAAAAACTTTGTGCACTCCAGTCACAGCACAGACAATTCCCAATATGTAGATTTTTAAGATGAGCAAAGCATTCACCAGAACTTGTCAGGCATTACTGAATTTACAATTCCTGATTGCTTTCTTAACCTGTCCAAAGGCACTTTTGACACGAGCATATTTCTGTGTCCATCACAAATATCTGGCACCACCACTTCCTCATTCTGTACCTCCACAGAGACAACATACTTCAAAATATACAGAAGAAATCATGGGCTGTCTCTGATATAATGAATTTATGAAGCTCAGGTTAAACTGAGGACATCTGCCTCTGGTAACCTATGGTTTGCTATGACAGCCAATGATCTTCGCATCTGCAAGAGAAGTTTTGTTTCATTTAAGGAGTGGGGTTTGTCTCATGAGATGGATGGGAAAGCACCTGATTTCATTGCTGCCTGGTATTATGGTGGACTAATTCTCTTGCCTCCTCCATGAACCATATTCTATATAATGTCTGCTGTCCAGCACAGGGGCTTTTTTAATTAATATTCCTCAGAGAGGTGATCTGATTTTGCTTTTGCAGGCAAAGAAATGGGTCTGCTTTAAAAATAACCTCTTACATGAAATGATGCATCATAGCAATCCCATGCAGAACAGCAGCTAGGAAAGTATTCCATAGCAACAGCCACATCTTAATAGACAATCATCTCCTGGACATCTCCCTCTGCATTTCTGCAATTACCAACTATGTCTCCTACCATCTGCAATTATATAAAATCCCTCTGGCAAGTACAGCTATTGCTTACAGGGAAAATTAATGTAGTGGAGCAACAGGACCTAATAACTAAATACAAGAAATGTGAGTTATTACTACATTACTGTCTGCCAAGCTTTACACCAGCTACCAGGAACCATTGAGCTGATCATCATGTGAAGTAATTTTGAATTCTTTGACTTAATAATATAAATCATAGCTCTTGGGTTTAATATTTTCTATGCACAATAACACAGAACTTTCCCAAGCCACTTGACATTAAAAATGCAGCAATACAAGAGGCTGTTTTGAATACCAGAAATGAATGAACAGATTTGCTAGGAGGACAACCTGGGAGTCACGTTATACAGGGAGCAGCTGTGACCACAGGAGAGACAGACAAGTGTGCCTGTTTCCTTGGTGCTCCAGGGTGCATCAGGCTTGTTCTAATGCACACTTCTTCCATATTGCTGGGAAAGAGGCATTTATGTTTCTTGATGTCACTGTGCCATACTGCTGTTGGGCTATTGGTTTTATAAATCAAAAGGCACTTAGATTCTATTTAGAAGAAGCAGGTTTTGAAATGTGTTATATTGCAGGTTAATATTATCCCTAATCTACAGATTAATAATGATTTTACAAACTTTGGCTTTTTCTTTTGTCCCAGCATTGATTAACTGTATGAATGACTTCCCAACCTGGGTTAAAAAGGTGCAGTTACCATAGTGACTCTCATTTTCCAGTTTAAAAATTAAAGAAGTTTGCCTTCTTTTTTTAAAAAGTGACATTTCATCTAAAGTATTTTGAAAACAATTAAACATTTTCTGACAGTGGGTATAAACACTAATAAAAAATTTCCATAACTGACATTTTTCTAGAAGAAATCGATGACAAATGGCATACATGTTTGAAAAACTTGCACAAATATCATCTTGGGGAAAACAATAAGAGGTTGCCTGCCTAGAAAGATTTGGAACAAAGTAAATTATTGGCACTAACTTATCTCTGTCTACCAGCCTGGGAAAGAAATCCCAGACATCCACTTTTTATGCCCTGGAAGTATTAACCTCAGCATAACATACCAGCACCAGTCAGCACTTCTGCTACAGAACAACACACCTGGCCATTAACAGAGTCACTAGTGCCTTGACAATGTTGAGGCAAGAGGAAATGTTCTGAAGAGGGAGGATATCCCAACTATCATGACTTGGATGTCAAAGAAAAGATTGACTGTTTGAAAATGGAATTAATCCTGTTCACCTGTGGCAGATAAAGAAAGGCTAAGTGTAAAACAGCAGTTCAACAGTCAGCTGTCAGGTTTTGAACTGTGCTGAAACCAGACTGCAATTCTCTGGTCTAGATAATGGAGATAAAAAAGGATCATTAAGATTGATGGCTCTGACCCTGAACCAAACAGGTACCAAACACACCGTGCCTCCAGCACCAGTGTGTGGGCAATCTTAGTTGCAGAACTTCCTGATCTTGATGGGCTCATTTTGAATAACAGGGAAGCTGAGTATCTTCAAAGTGGCTGGAAAATAGAGTGAAGTGAAAGCAAAAGCCTGGCCCACACACATTCAAGTAGTGTAGTGCATCATTCCTCGGGATGGCAACGACACCGGTGGATTACAGCAATCTGCTGGAAGGCCAGGGTCAGCCCTCTGGAAGTCACAGCTAATACTCCCCTGGGACAGGCAGTAGGTCTGTGGGTCGCATTAGGAGCATGATGAGCACTGAGTGGATTTGGTATGAGGTCACTGTGCCCCCCTGATGGTGAAGGCAAGAATGTCACCAGCATGACGCACAGTACAGGTATATTTATCTGTGTCACTGTAACCCGGAGTTAAGAGGCATGGATTAGTCATATGGTCTGCAAAGAGAGAGGAGACTGAGCAGCCAAAGAAGGTTCAGATAACCCCTTCAGAGAAGTAGGTCATGTCTGAGGAATCTGGACTTTCTTTTGACCATGTAAAGGTTGAAGGAAAACAGCAGGGATCTGCTGGTTAGGCACACAACATCCTGAAGGAATATTTCAGCAACCTGCAGTAACCTAGGCCATGCATTCTCAGTAGCCAATATACACACAACAACAAATACCAGTGACAAAAGAGGTGACACATTTAGAATTAGGATAGCAATCCCAAAGTGAAAACGCTTATCTAAGTTAAAGAGGATTACCCCCAGCCACAGCCCTTCCCACACTGCTCTGCTCCTTCCCAGGTGGTATTTGTTTCTCCATCACCTCTGCTGCACAAACAAGTTAAGTGTTTGTATTCTCAATCACTCAGAACTTTCTTCTGCAAATAGTCCCTTGAGGTTGCTAGAATTGATTATAGAATCAGAGTGTCAAAATAAAATAAGAGTAAATAAATGTAAGAATATTAACTGTTTATATTAGAAATAAAGACAGTGGAACCCTGGAAAGGTGCTTTTTATCATTTTATATACAAATAAATATATCACAACTGCCAAAGAGAACAAAATCTAAGCCAAGGTTTGTTTTAGTGAGGCAGTTCATGTAGTGTAGGTTCACAGGCTTTTGTAGCAACTTCTAGACAGTCATGACACATTTGTGCTTTCAAAATGGGCACTCTTTGTAGACCAAGCAGATGTTCAATATGATAAATCTGTGTTTTGGTGAGAGGTGAGCCAGTCAGTACTAACATTACAAATTATCAACAGCAGTCTTATGCTAGCATCCTATTCCGTGGACAAATTGTTCAGGTCCTCTGCAAACTCAGGCAGCTCCCACTGCAGAAATTCTCACTAATTGTGTTTTTAAGGCTTTCTTCAAAAACATAAAATCCATAGACTCCCCTTCAAACTAGACAAAATGAACAATGATAGCAGAAGAGCATAGAAAGCAATCAAAAGTAAGGGACCTTAAAGATCATCTCGTTACAACCCACAGCTCCCTACCCCTTGCAGCCTTCCATCAATCCCATTAGACAATGTTGTGGGTTCTTTAATTTCACATGGGCCTTTGCAGCTCATATCAACAGAGATATTTGGGGGAGGGTTGTTTTTGTGGTTTGGGCTTGTTTTTCTGTTTTGTTGGATTTTTTCTTCTATTTAAATAAAGCTTGTGTGGGTGACAGGAAAAGAGAGTGTGAAAAGCCAAGCACTGGAGGACCAGTTCTGTTGGGTGCTCTGCACAGCATACAGAAATGGTTACTGTGTGGGCAGCACTACCAGCAAGGAAAAAGGGAGTGGGGCACTGTGGAGGAGGAAGAGGAGGAGGAGGAGGGGCAGATGGGAAGGAGATGATGAGTGTGGATAGGAACACAGCGAAAGCCAAGTGTGTCCTCAGCTGAGTAAGAAGAGCCATGGCAGATGGCCTAGTAAAGACTGTATCTGTATGCTTGGGTTAAGGGCAATCAGGGACTACAGGGTACTTACCCAGCAGGGAGCCTTTGATAGGCAAAACTGCCCCACTGTGTGACATGCAGGGTTAGCACTCAGGGAGTACAGTCAGGACTAGGCCATATTTGACACTGTGGTGCATTGAGAAGTAATGGGAGATGTCTCAGGAGACACTGAGTTTAGCTGTGTTAGAAACCAGACCAGGTCTGGCCATTTAGATGGATGAGAGCCCCACAATTATAATGCCTGAAACACCTTTTGAAGGGATATTTCTCAGACCATCCACATGTTTTTACATAGGCTGTCCCCACTCCCGTTTTTTCTTTTTCTTTTAAACCTCCTTCTTCCTTTGTGCTTTCTATTTTGTATGACAAAAGCCCTGTGATGATATGCTGATACTCAGTGAAATAAGGAGAGCTGGAGCTCAGTGTGGTTGATGACAGGAGCAGGAGAGAAACTCCTTGTCATCTATTAGTAATGGTATTATGCCACTTGTCACCTGGTACAGTTTTAATCATGAAAGAACCGCAAGGGGCACTGGGGAGGAGGCTATGGGCTAGCATTCTGCTTTGGGTACTGAAGAAATAGGATGCTCCATTCAAATGGCAGTGGCACAAGAGTCTGGGAGCATGAGCAAGCCAGGCATCTTCCAGGACATTCAAAACTCCAGCTGCTTCTAGTCCCATCACTGTAAACACAATGGCAGTCTGTTGTGACTTCTCTGTCGTGACTTGTCTGTCCGGCAGCCAAGATCCGCTGTGGCAGCTCCTCTTTCCCACTGGCAGCTGGTGGGCGAGGCAACTGGGGGAGGAGGAGGCAGGAAAGGAGAGGGGGAAGAGGGACCGAACCCTCGGGCTGTCATAGGGCGTGGGGACAGCGGCAACCCAGCGCTACCAAGGCGGCAAGGTGAGCTCAAGGACATCCGTGTGGCCCATGCACAAATGCCTCCAAAGGCTCCATCTGGGGCCTTGGTAAAATGGCACCGAGCCATTTTTGTATAGCACGAGGAAGAAAGAGCGTGTGCCTTACGGAACAGTCCAGCTGCTCATTCTCTTCCCTCCGTGAACTTCATTCTTGGGAGGAAAACAGCGCGAACCCATTACTTTGACCTCCCGTTCCTGAAAATTTGGGAGCGAACACGTTTGTGCACAATGGCTCGGCCGGCAGCAGCTGCGGAGTCCGCGGTGCCAAAGCCCAGCCCCACGCAGGGACCGGGCTTTTCAACAGCCGGGCCGGGCCAGCTGCCGCCTGGGGCCTGTGCGGGCGGGAGGAGAAGCAGGAGGGCCCCTGGGAACCTCCGGGATCGCGGCACCGGTGGCCCAGCCGCGAGGGATCGTGAGGCGATCNNNNTCCGTGAGTGGATCGTGAGGGATTGTGAGTGGATCGTGCGGGACCGTGAGGCGGCCCCGCCGTGGGGGGCGGGCGGTGGATGTGACGCGCGGGCGCGCGGGGCATTGTGGGAGCTCCGCCAGCCCGTCCAGCCGATCCCGGTGGCCCCGCGGGCGGAGCGGAGCAGCGGCAGCGGGGACGGGAGCGGGGACGGGAGCGGGGCCGCCGCCGGCCGACCGGAGACATCTTGCCCGCGNGGTGGGGGGGCCCCGAGCCGGCCGGGCGAGCCGTGGGAGGAGGGTGCCGGTCTCCTCCCGTGAGGGAAGCCAGGAGTCGGTTCAGCTGCTTCTTGCTGTGCCTCGAGTGAAGCCGGTCGATCCTCCCGCGCCCCGCGAAATGGTGGCAGCGGGGCTGTATTTCCATGGAATCCGCTATGGAATGACGGTGTGGGGCTGGAAGGAGCCCGGCGGGGCTGCAGGAGCGGTCGGGGGACTGGAGCTGCGGTCCGCCACGTCCTTCTTGTTCCACGCACGGACGGGCTCCGTCCTCGTCCCACCGCGGGTCGCTGAGCAGGGGGGGATAATCGGGGGGGAGTGCGAAAAGCTCAAGGGAAAAAAACAGCAGGACGTGTTTTCCGTGTGTTTCACTTCGGGATGAAGAATCCGTGGTATAAAAGTTACCTGCCTCGCGTGAATGACTTAATTTAAAAAAACCCCCAAATGACGCATTTCAGACCGTGAGCAGAGGCTTCCGAGAGTAGTAAAAATAAATGTTTGTCTGGAAACGGGGTTCCTTATTCTTTTAGGACTGTCACTTCTTGTAGAGGTTGCAATATGTCTGCCTGCAGGATTTGAGCAGCCCATACGGACTGTCTGGGTGTGGGTGTTCCTCCAAGGGGACTGCGAGTACTGCAGGGCGCAGGTGAATGCAGGTTCCTGAGGCTCCGCACCGGCTCCAGCACAGGAGCGCTGGGACTGAGACTCGAGGCTGACGTGTTTGTGTGTGTAGGAGACAGTGAGGGCAACAGACTGTTTCTGTGACTTGCATCTCCCTGTAATCCTTTTGTTTCTTCTGTAATCTTTACAAGTAAGTTGTAGAAGGTCCGTGAAATTGTGTCTGAAGCCAGCAGTTGGAGCTAGCTTCTATGCGGTCAGGGTGGTGTAAAGCTGAGGTTGCTTCATTTGTAGAGATGGAAGGAGACTTGTTGGAACATACTTGGATGAGACTTGTTATTTATCTCTTGACCATGCAAGTGAACAACCATTTTTTTCCCCAGGACTGTGTGTGGCTGTCACTTAGCAACAGGTCTGTAGAGAACTTGGCAGATCCACTGCCTCCCCCATTCTGAAGAGTAAAAGAAATAAATGAGAGAAGGAGCAAGAGTGCAATTAATAAAAATACTACCTGGGTTCTCAGGGACAGCTCAGATTGAAAGACTTATGTTGCAAAAAGACAATTACAGTTGCTTTGAAAATTATGTTTTAATGCAGTTGCGTATGAAAGATTTTGCATCAGGTAGTCCCTAGAAAACTACCCAGTGTGTTTGGGGGTTTGGGGCTTTTTTTTTAAGTGTTGTGAAAGAAACTAATTACATTGTTTACTTAGTAATGATTGCAGGTTATTTTGCTGCATTATGTTTCGTAACCTTTCACACTGAAATCTAGACCTTCTGGGCTTCTAAAGAGTGACTTTGTTTTGCTGTGTGTGCTGTACACCCTTCTGATTGCCAGTAAAGCCAAATGTTGACAGTGTAGATTAAGCCATAACTGATCTAAAAACTAGTGGCAAGACTAAAATTTGGCTTCATGACAGTAAAGTCGATAAAGTGCTTAAGCACTGCTTATTTTGTAGATCAGCATGACCAAAAAGAGAAGTCCACCACTGCAAGCTTAGTCTTAAAAGAAACCCAGTGTGTTTAAATTTGTTCTTAGGAATTGCCTGGTTCTGCCAATAAATAGCAATGAGCTTTGATAAAAGGTACTCTCTTGATAAGACAGGTGATATAATCACACTCTGGAAGAATAGTCCTGAACCTTTGCTCTCAGAGAAGTGCAAAAATATTTTTGTGCAACTCTATTAACTAGGATCAAGGCCTGCTGTCTGTTCCACAGAAAAGGTAGTCCTACCCCTGCAAGGTTATAAAGTGCGGATAAAGGAGCAGGGATCTGAAACTGATACCACAAGAGGAGGAAAGAGCCTCCAAATAGATCCTCCATTGGGAGAGGAAATGTGGCCCTGTGGGCAGTGCTTTGAGCATTAGGTTTTGTCATCTCAAGAGGTAAAATTGGAAAAGGAAAATGCAGTGCTTGGGTAAAGACTGCAGGGCTGGCTTGCTTACTTGCTAGGGAAAGATGCTGTGAAAACATAAGCTGTAGTTCCTTACCCAGACCCATTCTAAATACAGGATGGGCAGGATTCAGCTGTCCTTGTTCCAGGGGTGATGCAAGAATCACACCATTCGTGACCTCCTTGATGGGTCAAGTTCTTGCAATCCCTTACCTCAGCAGTATAATATCTATTTTAAATTTTGTTCTGCATCTGGATTTTGCCTTAGAATCATCCACATGAATTCTTTATTATGTTTTTATTTTCTTATAAAAACGTCCAGGGATAAAGTTGTTTTAAAAAATGTTATTTAAAACGGTTTTTCTGAACATTAAATTCACAAATGATCCAGCGAATTAAGGCACTGTATAAATTTTTACACATTCTATCTAGTATACAAAAACCTATAATGTATAAATGGTTACTTCAGGCCAGTTCTCCCAGCAGTGGTCAGTGAAGACAATTGTATTTACATTTTCCTGACTACTGGTGGCAGGATGCCCAGCAGAAACTCTTGTCACACTCCCAGCGCTGTTCTTAGTGGAGGTTTGCACATTAAGGGGTATTTGTTTGGTGTTTCAGACCCACTGTGGGAGGGAGGGACTTCTGCCAGTTGAATACAATTGTGCAACAGTATTTTGTTTAGCATACAGATTTTGTGAAAACATTCCTCTTCTTCCCATCCTTTAGGTTATTGTTATAGCAACTTAAATTGTCTTAGTCTTCAACAGAAAGTACACCTATTGTACATTCCTAGATGAGGAGTGTTCTCTTGGCTTTCCAAATGAAAATGAATGTATGGTGCTGTCTTCTCAGATGAGAAGTTAATGGAGTTTTGGAACAGCTGTTTTAAAACTGGATTCACTCCTCTGTCTGTTTCAGACCTCAAAAAGTTTCTGCTTTGATAAAAGAACTTGAGCTAAAGTTGAAAATCACATCAGATCAAATGATAACTGAGTGATTAGCTCTTTTTAGTACTGTTGTACCTAGAAACCACAGTCCCAGGCAGAGACACTGTTGTGCCAGGCAAGTATTATTAGAGACCATTCTATACCATTTTATAAAGATGCCAGAGTAGCTTCTGATTAGCTAAGAACAGAGCAAGTTCATTGTCACAACAAGTTCAAATGCACCTTTTCAGCAAGAGTTCAGTGAGTGGCTATTATTATGGGAAATAAATGGATTTAAGAGAGAATGGCAGCACTTGCATTGTTTCTTTTGAAACAATGGAAAGAAAATAGCATTGTAGTTAATCTCCTGTGATACAAAAATGAACTTCCAGCTTAGTCTTTGTACTGAAAGAAAAGAAAAATAATTACTACATCTTAGTATTTTTCTTATTGTAGTAATGATCTCCTGGATTCCACTACACTTACTGTGTGATATGATGATGTAGATCTAAATTGAATCATCTCTTTGCTGAGTGCACTTAATACACCAGTGTAAGCCTATGATCAGTACAGTCTCTGACAGCAGTAACATTCATAGTAATTTGTTTAGTCATTAAGAACCAGTACCTGAAAACTATTAATAACAGACTGGGTTTATTACTGCAGTTTGATCAGTGTCAAATCGACTGAAGTAATGAAGTACTGGTATTTGGAATTTGGGTATCCCTTTACCAGGATGATCAGGCTGTACTTTAAGAATTATGTGCTGGTAAACCTTTCAGAAAAGCAGATGCCTATGTGCATTTGAGGAGGATGGTATTTGAGAGTGTGGTTCAGCAGAGTATCTGTCTTCACACAGAAAAATATGGCCAACCAGAATTTCTCCAGCCAATTTCAAAGAGAAAAAGGTTAATTATGCTGATTTCATCGCTACACCTTAAGGTTGTTTCTTAGGAAATGTATTTCTGGCTCGCAAAAATGTGACAACAGAGGAGTCTTGTAGCTTGAATCTTTGTTGCGACCCAATTAATACACCATCAAATCTTGTTTATGCGTTTGCAGATCTTAGAAAGCAGTGTCAATTTTGCCATAGTCTTTAAGGGGTTTCAAAAGTCTGTGAATCATGTGCTAAATTCTGTATCTAGGGCAATCTGTGTCCAAACACAACAGAGCCACTGAAGAATATAATGTTAAATTTTATTTGAAGTTAAAGGTATACTTAGATACTTGTCTCCTCAGTGATATCCCCTGATTATCACAGTGATAATTTTGTGAACTCTCACATTGAAACAAAATCATTTTATTGTCAAATCTTTGGTGACTTTGCAGTGTTTTTGGTAAAGTTTTCAATAATTCCATTGCAAAGGCAGGACAGAAGAAAGAAGGAAAGGAAAGTACTGATCCATTGACTGTCATTGACTGTGATTTATTTAAAAATATTTTTACTTACTTTTCTTATACTGCTCAAATGTTGTCTGAACTATGGTGCGTGTGATAAGGTTGCCTTTGGTTGCCTCTCTGATCTGCGGGCTCCCAGTGACTCAGCAAACAGCTCTGGTTCATTAGTGTTGGCAGCATTCCAGAGTTTCTGGTATTACAAAGATAAAACCATTTCGGAACATGTAAGGCACACGGCTTTCCTTGGTTTTTGATCTATTGCCATGCTCTTTGCATTTCACCTCAATACATTTTCTTATGGCTTTTGCAAGTGAAATCTCCTTCCCTTCTATTTTTCGGTGAAGAACAGAAATAGGGAAGAGACATTTGAGTCGATTGGGCCATCCTACACCTCAAAGGCAGGACAAACGGGTTCTGCAAAGTAATGATACTGAATACACAATTAAGCTCTCAAAAAGGTTTCCATGCCAGGCTCTCACTTTCACCTTCCAAATTACCTGGTTGGTAACAGTAAAAGTGGTACTTGAAACCTAACTGAAGTATTCCTCCCTCCACCCCCAGCATCTAAACAATCTGAATATCCAGTGATTCACTACATGTAGGAATGGGATCCTTGAGGTGGGAAGGTCTGACACTCATCTCTATCACATTTCACCTTTAATACGAGAAGTTTCAGAAGTTCTTGGGTTTTTTATTATGCAGCCCCGCTCACCAGCACCTATTGGATTCAGGCAAAGTTTCTTCTCAGAAATAAACTTACAGCTAGAAAGGTCTTAAATGTTCCATATAAGGGGTTCAGGTTAATTGTCAAGATAGGTCCAGGTTGTCCTAACTATTAATGTGAGTCATGTGACCAAGTGCAAAAAATAGAGAGAAATTAGCTGTAGAATTTGCAGAGGTGATAAAATAAGCTTATGAAAGAAAAAAAAAGACAACATTTTATATATGGGTTGGTGTTAATTCTGCATTACTACCTACTTTACTAATGCTTTGGTGCAAATGTTACAGCAGCTGATAGCTAAGATGACACTCTCCCAAAGAAAAAAAATTAGGAAGTAAGGGTTTCCATATTCTCTTCCAGCTATTCTCACTATCTCATAAACTCACTAAATGATTAATAGAAGTTCACTGCTTAAGGCTTACAGGCTTTCTCTAGAAAAATTATGTTTTTCATCACTGACCTCTCAGTTGCAAACCAAACATATTGCAGGGCAGCACAGATATTTCTTATGCCCCTTTCCGTGGTGTTTGATTCAATGAACCTCTTTAACATTTGAGGTTAAGCATCCCTAGTACTTTTGATGAAAATGGATTATGAAATACGAAAATAATTTCTGCAGGTCTAGAGCCAAGTCAAAGCCCCACCCAGCCTTCCTGCTAACAAAGACAGCTTACTAGATGAGAAAATGCAATTAAATGGATGTTTTTAAAATCACTGATGAGCTGCATTTGAGCTATTTCTCAAGGCAAGAAAATTGGCTTTTGTCCTCTTCTTCACAGAATAATAATGGTGGTTACAGAGCTGAGTCCACAGCAGATGAAAGGAGAAGGAGCCCTTTTGATGGCTTCCCCTTCCCAAAGATTTCTATTTGTTTCTGGACATGAGTTTCCTAAATGTAGTGTGACTTTCATGTGAGCTACGAAGATAGGATTATTTCGTTTAGCTTTAACAAACAGTAAACCCATTGCATTTAATTTACTTGATGTGCTGTGCAGGCATAGATTCTGATGAATGGAATGTGGAAGTGGAAAGGGAAGGAAAAGAAACCTCTGATACTAATATTTCTTCAGCTATTCTAACTGGTCTTTGGCAGTTATGTAGCCTGACTCTTAGTGACTCATTGAGAATTGAAGGACTTTAGGATGTGTCAGCACAGAACAGAAATTGCAAAACCTAGTAGTGGGGTTGATGAACCTGTTTTGCCTAATTCTGAGTTCACGCCATTGTGAATTCAGGCATGTAGGAAATGCAGTCAGGTTCATAAGGGCAAGGAGAGAATTCAGAATGAACAAGTGAAAAATAGGGGAAGCAGAGAAATGGTGTGATGGGAAAGCAGGATTAAAGGGGGTTTCATTGTTGAGTGTATAAACACATCAGTGAATTTGCATGTGTGTTAGGTAGGATTTGTGCAGCAAGGGATGAAGTGGGATGCACAGAGGTGTGTGTATATCACTGATGCATTCCACTGGTTTCCCTAGAGTTCAGACATGAGGGAGGGGAGAGATGGGGAGATGGGCACTGTCTCCTTTCCTCTGAAGTAATTTCAAAACCCAGTGAGTTGCCTAAACCTTCAAAGACACCTTGAGAGCCTGTGAACCCTCCACCTCTTTGGATTTGTCAGCTTCTATTTACAGCCTGAGCAGAAATCAAAGAGAGAACAGAATATGTTTGACAGCTGTATCAGCAGTAGGTTCCCTCAGCGAGATAAACTGAGATACAGTTGTCAGATACATGCTGGGTGTTCAGATCACTGTGCTGTTAGGGAGAGGTGGCAGATAGAAGATCGCCAGATTCCTGGAAGGAATGTGGAAGCAATGTGGTCTTCAGTGTGGAGGTGGCTGAGTTTTGGTAGATTCAAATCTCAAGGGGGTCATTTCAGATCTTTCTAAAAATAGAACATGTACTGCACAGCAGTTGTATTTTGCCATCCATAGACTTTTGTTCTGTCAATTCTCACACATCTTGAAAATCTAGTTTTTTTAAAGGATGTGAATACGGTTTATGAAAGCTTTAGTGGATACAGTTTTTCCTTGTTTGGATTGTAGTTATGCATGAGCATAACTGCCCTACCACAGCTGTTCAAATGCCTTGTCAAAAGGTTTTAGTGGAGATCAGGGGGTTGTGTCAGTCTCCTCACAGAAAGCACCTTCTGCTGCAATGCAGAAGTTCTGTTTTAAATCTGGTAGTTATTACTCTTTACTCCATTAGTGGTACTGGGTTTAATCTGTTAGAAATTTCAGAAAAGTAGATTTTTAGGGAATAACTTGTCTTACATATTTTCTTTATGAAATTATGCCAGGTTACAATGGGAAGTAAACGTGGTGTGGGAAATTATTTTAGGATCTTGTGTATACTCTAAAAAGGCAAGTTGCCTTTTTGTCTCTATGTTTTAGAGACTCTAATGCATTGCCTACCCCAAAATGCTGATTTGCTTTGGAATTCAGTGTGTGGTCTTCTAGCATCAGTCCTTATTATTAAACTTTTATCTTTTGTTTCTTTTTTTTTCTTTCTTTCTTCCTAAATATAGAGTGCTGTTTCAGACCTGATACAGGCAAGATGTCCAGCAGGGGTGGAAAGAAGAAGTCAACTAAGACTTCCCGCTCTGCAAAGGCTGGGGTCATATTCCCTGTTGGAAGAATGCTCCGGTACATTAAGAAAGGCCACCCAAAGTACAGAATTGGTGTTGGTGCTCCTGTGTACATGGCTGCTGTCCTGGAATATCTAACTGGTAGGTTATGCTGAATGATGTGAAATAGTAGCAGTAAAAGTTAAACACAAACTGAATTTGCACAGAAGAAAACTCAAACAAACTAAAAAGAACCTCTGGTTTATAAATGACTGAAGAAGTTACAGCTGAAGTGCATGTCAATGCTGATCACACATCTAAGCCAAAATCAGGGTACCCTCACCCCTGCCTCAGAGCCTTGATGGCTTTTGTTCATTCCATTGTTGGACTTGATTTCACCACATATTCATTCCACATAGGCAGAGTTCATACTGCCATCAGTGTGTGTGGACTACACTGTTGCAGTCCTTCTTGCTTTGATTTTGTGCCTAATGACTTTGGGTCATAATTGTCTGTTAAGCATATACATTAATTTTAAATAGAGAGCTTCTCTGTGTTTACACAAGGCTGAGATTGCTTACAGCCTTGTTTAAACATTTTTGTTCAATTAACAGATTTCTTTTCAGACTACACATGCTGTTTGCAATTTGCTTGATTGAGCCTGTGTATACATGCACACTGTTCATCTGCCCTGGATCTATGTAGCTTATTTGCTTACATTTGTAATTCTTGCTGTGTTCCCTTCATCACATCAGAATGAGTACTTTAAACACATATCTCATCCTCACAGTACCTTCTCGTAGGACAAAAGTGTTATTTTTCCTCCATTTAGAAAGAAGCTTCAAAGGAAGAAAATGTTTTGCCCAATGACATAGACAACCAGACATGCAAGTAAAGATCTTTACATAGCTGTTTTGTTCTCAAACAAAACTTAAGACATTGCAAGTTTACTCCTCAAACAACATTACAAAAGTAGTCTTTTGACAGAAAACCCCAACTGCAGTAGCATCAGCATATGGGCTTTTTGTAATAATGGTTTGCTTAAAATAAATAAAAAAACCAGATGAGAGTGTTCAGTCCCCTTCATGTGGCCAGGTTGACTTCTAAATATATACCTGTGGTGTAGGGATCTAGCAAAAACCACAAGTGCCAGATGGATGAGTGTTTGGAGCCAGATTTTATTAGCACGATGAAGGTAAAGCTTGAATTGGATCTCATTTCTCAAAGCAGTGTTTCTTTTCCCAGTGCATCTGCTTGGGTCGGTGTTCTTCTTGCCATAGGTTCAAGTGTTTCATGGGACAGAGACTTTAAGCTATATTGATGTGCTGAGCCTCTAAAAGGTACAGGTTTTTCTTTGACTCAAGCACAAAGTTATAATGCGTTGACTTTTCTGGGAGTATTTAAAACTGAAGCAACCTGACCTTACCACAATTTTAGATACATTTTATAATGGCTATTGACATTGAAGAGCAGAAGATTTCTTCCTATGAAGTTTCTTTTTCACCTAAAGATGAAGATTGGTAATATTACCAAATAATTAATAGAGTGCTTATTTTCTGTAGGGTGTTCATACCATCAAATATATTTTTTTTCCCCCTTCACTGGTTGACATTCAGTTTTCTTTATTTGGGCCTTTTCTTTAAAAGAACGCTTTTAAACTTCATAGATGGCCTTAAAAAATTAACATTTCCTTTAGCTAGGTTCCTGCTTACAGCAATAACAACTCAAATAAAAGGCTTCTTAGGGTGAAGGGTGCTTTGAATACTGCCTTTTTAAAGAAACAGAGCAATACAGGTGAGCTTAAGGCTCTGCTAATGAGCACCACATGTTACTGGTTAACTGATTTAAAGTGTTGACTGAGGCAGTGATAGTTTAGGCAGTTAAGAACAGGCTGGGGAAATAAAGGTGTTTCTCTAACTGCTGTGCATCTTGGGAACCTGTCTGAGGACATTGCCAACAACAAGAAAAAGAACCAAGGAAAAGTAACATACCTCACTTTAGGAAAAATGAAAAAGGCAGGAGGAAAGGATAGCTAAAGGAAAAAGTACTTTCCTTCTTTATCCCTTTAACTATTTTTAGGCACTTGTGTTTTTTCTGTCTCCTCTGAAGGCTAGGTGGATAATCCTAGTAACCTGTATCTCAGGTGTTTCTTTCATTCCTGTACATAGATGCATCTCAAAAGCACAGATATTCCTTTCTGTCCAGAGTTAGTACTAGTTTTATCATAGAATGGTTTGGGTTGGAAGGGACCTTGACGTTCATCTTATTCCAAACCCCCTTCCATGGACAGAGACACCTCCCACTAGACCAGGTTGCTCCAAGCCACAGCCAGTCTGGTGGCCTTGAACACTCCAGAGATGGGGCAGCCACAGCTTCCCTGGGCAACTGTGCCAGTGCCCCAGCACTTCCACAGGGAAGAATTTCTTCCTAATATCTAACCTAAATCTATCCTGTTTTAGTTTGAAGCGATAACCCTTCTAGTCCCATCACTACAAGTCCTTCCCTATCCAGCTTTCTTGTAGACCCCTTACTGTTTCAATCTGGTGGGGTTTTTTTCGTTTCTGTAAGATTTTCACATTCTGTATAGTATAATTTTTTATCGTTTAGTGCTCAGTATGTTTTCTGAACTTGAGATCATTCATCTTTTTCAGTGTAATTCAGAAACAGCCCCTTGAAATTGAATGCTTGGAGATTTTCAGTTTGTGTTCCTTTTACCTCTTGGCAGTTATTACTTCAGAAAACCAGAGAAATCCTGACTTCTCTCCAGGAGTGTTTTTAAAGATCCTCATGTTAGCACATGGTCTGAGACCAAATCAAAGCATTTCAACCATTTCAAAGTAAAACCAGGAACGTGACATAATAGAAAGGAGACCATGTGAACTGGCATGCTAATAAATTGGCTAAATCAAAAAAGCAATCCTGTGCATCCAGGAAGGAGAAGTATAAAATATCAAAAGCAGTCCTAGGAAAGAGAAACTTCAGAAACAAAACTGGGAGGTGAAATGATAGAGGCATGACCTAATGGAAAGGAACCTACTAAGGTTTAGAAACTGGTTCATCAGTGTGCAGAATATGGAACCGACTTTAATCCTTTAGAAGTTGAAGTGCTAAATTTTGCTGGCCTTTGCTGAGGTTTAACTTTGATGTAAATCTGAAATTAGCCCATAATGTGCTCAGATCTGGGATTTTTTATTTAATTTGAGATTGGAACTTCTGAAATGCTTCCAGCTGTTTGGACTTGGAGTTCTGGTCTGGATTCATCTGGAGTTATGACTTACCCACTTTGTACTTTGAAAGTAACTTATTTTTATCATGTATGTACAACTACTCATCGGAAAGTAAGAGTACACATTCTGTGATTTTTCATGTCCATAGATTTCACATATAAACAAGTTGCACAGTGAGTATCCTCCTTTTCTTACTTATTCACTAAATGTTCTTGTTACCTAGAAGTAACATTAGAAAATAATTCTCTCATCAGCACAACTAGTGTATTCCGTTTGGTTTCTTAAGCCAAGTTGCTTATTGTTTCCTGTTCTTTGTCTAAGGAAATAATGTGTTATGTCCACTGTAAATAGGATGCAAGTGTGTCTTTTGTGGGTAAATGTGCAGAAAGTACCTTTGAGTGTTACCAGGATTGAAGCAGGTGGATATACTTCCTTTCTTTACTCTGGAGGAATAGTGTGGATGCCAAAGAACTATTAAGTGCACAGTTCTTGTTTCTTTTCCATCTTTGCAGCAGCAATTCATGCAGTGCTTCCTCTCTTGCAGGGAATAGTCAGAATAGTGGATCAGTTCTGCAGCATAAGCAGAAATTAATTTTAAGAATTACCAACAGTTTTCAGTTGGCACATTCTGTGTTGGTAATTCCTTTTGTCTTCTTTACATATTGCACTTACTTTCCAATGGTTCCTTTCCTAGTTGTCTTCCCTAACGTGGACTTTCTGAAAACTGCAATCCCCTCCCTAATTTCTCTGCAAAGTAGTGCTTCAGTATCAGTTTCTGTTGAAAAAGAACGCTAGGTCAGTCAAGAGAACGGCCACAAGCTTCATCTGGGACACTGCAGCCAGTCACATGAATTTTGGTGGTTTATATTTGTGAGACCTGGTCCTGCCATACATCTCATCAGGTATGGTCTTTTCAGATGTAGAGCTTGCACAAGTTACAATATATAGTCCAATCTTTCTTACTAACTGAAAAAAATACTCCCTTGCCCTTGAAAGACAGAAATCTCTTGAGCATATTTAAAGGCAGCAAGAGCAGGCCTGCAAGTGATTTCTGCTCCCCCTCCCCCATCATCTGTTCTACTCTTTAAATAATTTTCAATTGCCAAAATGTCATAGCAAATGAGGAGAAGGAAAAGTTTATAAAACAGCAGGAGCACAGGAATACAGAAGAAATGAGACTGATTTATATTTGTTATGTACGTATGAAGGTAGGAGAAAATGTTAAATACCTGTTTTCTCCATTAGATCTTTTTTTCAGCCATATTTTTGCACAGGGATACTGTTGATCATATATTTTTGTGAAACGTAAAATAAGCACTTCTTGAACCCTACAGTTAGAATTGCATCTGAGGCATTCCCATATTTACCTGAATTTTTGTTTTCAGGCCTTCTGATGTCACCAGAAGCAAGTAATGGGGGTTCATGTGCTGAAGCTCAGTTCATTGCGTTTTTATCTTGATTAAAGTTCAGTGTGGGAAACGTTCTTGATGCCGCTGTTGATTGGCTGCAAAAGGAAAATCCTCCCTGAGAGCAGTAGGTTTAACTGCTCACTTCAGATGCTCACTTTGCAATGTGCAAGCTGAGCAACTTGAACTGCTGTTCACCTCTTGGGTTCTGATCACTGCCCAAAATCTTCACAGGGTCACAGAGGAAAACAATGATTTGCCCTCTCTGTCAAAGCGGATGTTCCACTGAATTCCTCCTTGGAAGCAGAGGGGAGCTCAGGGGTCCACAGTAAAAGAGCATTAGGTTAAAAGCAAATTGAAGATCCAGGCAGTCTGAGACTCCCGTAAATAACTGTCCCTGGAGAGTAATGAAATTTAAGTTGAAATGTGCATTCACTACCAAAATACGTTTCTTCTGTTTAAACAGGCAACTTTAGAAACACTACTTCATTTTATGGTGGTGTACCACAAACTCTGTCCCAAAGACGCTTGAAATAAATTAGGGGTTGTAGGACCTGTACCTTCCCTGAGCAGGCATGAAGCTGATATTGGACCTAAAATACAGCAGGGTTGTTTATGGCAATAACCTCAAAAACAGAGACCTTTTGACTATATCAGCATAGGAAAGCTCCTTTGTAACATTCCTTTTACATAAGACTTGTGTCATGCTCTCAAGTGAAGTGTCGTTATCATAATTTAAAGTTGCTCTACTTGTAAGAAGTGCCTCTTTTGATATAAAACCTGACAGTGTTATAACTGAATGAGCAACTTTCAGAATTATAAATGCATGAATCGGTGTATTTCAGATGTCTATAAATGAGGAGTTTTCTTTTACTGATGAACCCTTCCTTGGCTACAGCCCTATGAGCACTTACCTATATGTCTGTCTTACTGTGTAGTCCTGTAAACTTCCATGAATATTTTAGTTACAAAATCTCACTCAATACAAAATTACTGACCTGATTACAGTCCTAATGTATTCTCCAAGCTGCACAGGTCAGGTTTGATGAAAAACTGTAAGAGCTAAGAAGAGTGTTTTCTTGTAATAAAAGCTCTAACAGTGCATACTGCTATGTCATCATAGTTCAAAGGAGTAAACATGCAATACTGTGACGTGTGTCTTTTTGCAGTAATGTACAAAATGCTGAATGGGGCTGGTTTAGTTTTTATGTCATGGTCAATGAACATTTCCTCCCTTGAAAATGTTATATTTTTTTTGCTATTTTTCAGTTGTATTTTAATATCCTTAGATCTAGCATGAAATACTTCTTATTCTAGCAAGTAATTTCATCTGTTTATTTGCCTAAGTTGCAACAGAGTAATGACTTCTTCTATCTGTTGCTGCTCAATTTAATACTGGTATCAGAATTCGTTTGGAAGAATGGAATGTAAGAGAAATGTAAAACAAAAATGTGGCTGATTTTGCTACACAGTTTTTTCCTACTGATACCTCTGTCTTAACTGGAATTCCTTGTTGAGAAGAATAAAAGAATCTATAAAGCTTTTCTTCTTTGGCCCTTTATTCTTGGAATGACAGTTGTAGCACAACTGGGTGGAAGCAGGAAGACATCCTTACACCACAGAGTACTTACCAAGTAGCTTCTTTCCTCAACATCAAGTGTTGTAAGCATGATTTTTTTTTTCACCTTTTTTCCATGAGGTATATATAGAATGCCTGAGTTCAGATAATGTTCTGTCTTTGGTCTTCAGTATTTTTCCAAAGTATATTTTTCCCTGAATTACCTTTAGAAATGAAATTCCATGTGGATTCTTCAGTGCCATCAGATGAAATGCTCCGTCCTCAATATAAACTTTACTGGGGAAAAATAAATTTAGGGGATATATAGTGAAATACAATATTTCTAAACCAAAGAGGAGGTACTTTTCTCCCTAATTGCAAAAATGTCTGTGGTATAGCAAGCCTTGTTTAGTGCAAGATGTTATGGATACTAAAAATGGTGCTCAACCTTTCTGAATGGGTTCAGAAAACAATTAGACACATCCATAGGAAAAAAAAAATCTTTTGGGGAACTAAACAAAAAGACAGCATTTCTGACTTGGGGAACCACTCAGCTCACATGGCTGAAATCAGAGGGAATGTTATGGGAAAACAGTATTTTAAGTTTGCCTGTTCCTTTAATGCTACAGGCCACCTGCCCTTGGGCACTGGCTGAGGGCAGGTCAGGCTGGATGTGGGCTTTGCTCCAAGGAAGTTACAGTGAGTCCTCTTGATTTCTTTAATGTTTAGAAATGCAGCATTAAAAACTAAGCCAGGACCAGCTCTCAGGATGTGAGTAGTCTCCTGTATTCTTTAACAGCCAGACCAAAGCATTCATGGAATCATTTAGATTGGAAAAGCCCTCCAAGATCATCAAGTCCAACTGTTAACCTGGTGCTGCCAAGTCCACCACTAAACCATGTCCCCAAGTGCCACATGCTGCACTTGATCAAGTAACGTCTGGCAGCAGTTACATTAATCATGTTTGAGTGCATTTCTAAAACATATGTAAGCTGTTATGAGGAATAGCAAAGTGTACTGCCAGGTAGAGGAAGCTCCACTGAAGAAGAATAAAGGCTGATTTGAGTTCGATCAGGATTCTAGTGGAGAAGAGCTATGCTATCTCTTTAATTAAGTATTCAGGGTGGGGCTGTTGTAATAAATAATGTTAGAGTTGAAATTCAGGTTTCCCTGGAAATTAAACTCTCATATCTTTACAGATCAATAGTAAACAAGAAATTAAAATGTAAAAAAAAAAAAAAAAAAGAAAGGGAAGCTAACACTGGATCTCTTACAAAAAAAATAATGGGTGGTATTAAAGTGTAGAAAAAAGCTGAAGAGACATGTAAGTCACATCAGAAGGCTCTAAGTGGAAGTGGCTTTTGTGGCCTGAATTTGTGTTTTATCTAAACAGCAGTCTGTCATCTGCCTCACAGAAATGCAAAACTTATAATAACTTGGCAAAGTTAACAGTTTTTCCTTTAAGGGGCCTAGTTTTGCTACAGCTCAGACACTCAAGCCTGAAAGGATTGGGGTTTTTTATCACATCCTAGGAGAATGATTGCCCTGCTGAGAGTTAAGGTTTCATCAAGGCTTGTTCAAAGCAGTAAAGTTTCTTGAACTGATTTTCACTGCATCAGATTTCCATGACTTTGAACCAAGGCTGAGAACTGTTTTATTGGAATGCATAAGAGGGAAAGTGTTGTTAAATGATTCTACCTTCACTCTTGCAACTGTGGATTCCAGGGGGATTGGGTGGAATACACGGAGAGAAGAATGCAGGAAACTCTTAACAGTCTTGGTTGATTGGGTTAAAACCTTCCGGAATCATGTAAAATGAATCTCAAGTCAATAAAAAGCTGATGGGAAAGATGATTAATTTGAAGTACAATAAGCAGACTCCTTGTCATGTAGTTGGCTTTGTAGCAAATACATATTTTTCTCAGTGGAATTGTATCAACATTCATTTTTTCTTTGATTTCTGGATATTGTTTTCAATTTTCTTTTGAGGAGTGGCTTCACAATTTTAGAGACCCCTGACTTGTTCCTGTTGGAATTTGCGTGTTCAGAAGTTGGCCTTGTGTCAGCACATCACCTGTTAGTTGTTAAGAGTTTGATTTTCAAAGATATGATTTCATCTCCCTGAAGACAAGGTGGACAAAGAGATTCACTGCAACAGCAATGATTTAGCTTGAGATGTAAACAAAAAAAAAAAAAAAAAAAAAAAAAAAAAAAAAAAAGAGAGAGAGAAAAAAACCAATCTGGTGATGAAGTCAGACCAATTGAATTGACTATTTACATTGACAAAGTATTACAGCCTGGGATGCATAAGCTGAAGATTGTCATTTAGGCTTGAGAGGAGTTTTAGTCACTAATGACCAGTAATACTTTGTTTGAAATCTAGGATAAATGAACTAGAGTGCTCTCCAGGAGTGGGAGGAGAATTGCATTTGCTTTTGTAGCATCCAAGTCTGCAGTTCCTACTGTGTCTGCTTTGTTCTGGCCTAATAGTAATTAGTTTCTTTTTAACCATGTTTAGTGTGCTGGTTTCAGAATTGGCAAGTGTTGTGAAATACCAGTGTAACAGTACTCAGGGCAGAGAGCAGCCCCATGTGAAACAGGGAAGTGCAAGTAGTGAAAGGGAACTTAGTAGGATGTCTAAGAGTTGACCAGAGTCTCTGAAAGTAAAGGATGAGGAACTCGCCTTGAAAACTTGATTCAGGATGAGGTTTCTGTGGAGACTTCTGACACTTTTTGGTTGTGTTTGAGTAGGAAATGTCTTGAGAACAGCTTTTCCTGTGGTCTTATCTCAAGCTTAAATATTAAGATACGCAACCGGTTTGCTTTTCTCCTTTAAAAATATTTAACTGAACTCCTAAAAACCTCAGCTGAAGAAAAGCAGTTTTGGTCCAGGTGCTGAGAACAGGCTTAGACCAGTTTTCACTACCCATATTCTAGTTCTAACTATTACAAAGAAGTTTTTCAAGTGATCTAAATTAAAACTGCCTTGGAGATGAATTTTAAGGAAAATTTCTTAACTTTTAGTGTTCCCCACTCTATGCTTCTACTTTAATAATGACTGAAAAGAAAAATATTAGTCATAACTGTGTCTTTTAAATCAAATTTATATGCTCATGATATAGTCAGATTTCTGAGGCATCCACACCTTTTTTGCTACTTAACAGCTGTCCATACATGAATATATCACATGCTGACATGGCAGTCCTAATTAATTTTATTTTCTAATTATACAATTCTCACACCTTTTTCACTTGTTTGTTTTATATCTACAATACAAGTTGGTTTGCATTTTTTTTTTAATTATTCAAAAGCATGGAAGAAGTCATTTGTGCAGATGGAGTTTCTTTTCATATAAAGCTAATTTTAGTATGTAGTCATTGAAGGATACCTTCCAAACCATATAATTTTGGAAAACTTGGGTTTGTTCTTAATTTTTTTTTTTTTTAAATAGAACTCTTCATGTTCTGTAGATCTCTAAAGTGAGTCTTGCAGTTGCCTGCTGCCTGAGTGGTGGTGATGTAATTATTCTCTAGGGGGGAAATGCCTTGAGTAAATATATGAAACGAATGGAATAGACATTATGCAACTTCCATCCTTTTTGTGAGGCCTCATTTTTGTAAAACATTTTTGTTTTGGTCTTCTGGCTGGATAAATACAAGCTGAGTGAAACCTGATGTCATGGAAGCTCTTAACACTTTCTTTTGCTTGAACAGTTCTAAGCAAAGGTTTTTCTCTTGACCCTGCTCATTTGCTGGAGTTGATTTTTGACTGTCTGTTTTTTCCTACTGTGGGAAGATTACTTTTAATGAAACAATAATGACTTTTCAGTGACTCAAACCTTATAACCTGGTAATAGGTTATTATACTTCCAAAGGTGGGTTGACCTAAGAGTTCAAGTCCTGTCTCAATTTTAAATACTTTTTCCCACCTACTCCTTTTTCCAGGTAAATCCAAGGTTACTCTTCTGAAAATCTGAATCAGCTCCCTTACAGAGAGATCTAGATTTTCCTCTAATTTAAAATTGGTTTAAAACATGGGCAAAACACTATTTAGAATTAAAGAAGCATAAAACAGATGTGAAAGTAAAGCTGTCTTCAAGAAAAATATAGGCAAGTAGTCTGAATGCTGTCTGCATCCAGAAAGTCTTCATTTCCAGCATTTCTAAGTGCTCTGGACTGTTGGGTTTGGATTAGGTTTGTCTCTTGTCAGTGCTAAATCAAAAATCTGTTGCCTATGTTGGCTTCAGCTTGAATAGCTCCTAATCTTCTGTTTTTAAATAGGAGAGTCTCCCTCTGACCAGACTTGTGTACATAGCTGAGTTTGGCTGTTCTCAGTGCTGTGGGTCTCTCTGCGTGTACAAGCAATACTTGATTATTGTTGGAGAGCTGAGGAGAAGGCCAGAAGAGAAATTCCACCCTCCATGGCCTCCTCCTCTCTCACTCTCCCCAAGCTCCTCTTTGTGGTCCTCAACACCAGTGCAAAGCGTTGTGTTCCTGAAGAGGAAGTGGGGTACCTCAACTTCCCTAAAGGACCATTAGAAAACTGTAATTTCAAAATGAGTTTCCTGTCCAAGGAAGAGGGCTTAGCACTTACAAGAACAGTTCTCCACTGTACAAGGCAGACATTTTAGTTTTATGAGGAACAAATAAAACATTCCTCTGTGCTTTACAGGCATAACACTTTCTTAGAGTCTTTAGTTCCAGAGTGACCTGTCTGCATAGCTGTGCTGATCGGTTGCAGAGAGTAACACGGCCTGACTGTTCAGCAGGGCCCGGTGCCGGAAAGCAGCAGAGGTGGGGGAGCAGAGGCAAACAAAAAAGCAGCAAAGCCTTCCCCAGCTTTGCAGCTGGGATTAAGCCTGAGACACAAACAGTTCCATTCCTGGTGTGGAGGGGTGAAGGTAGTGGCGTTACTGGGTGACAGAGCCTGGCTGAGGTCAGTGGGGATGCCCGGGATGTGCCCAGGATTTCACCCTGTCCACTGGGAGGTGATGCAGGGCTTTGCCACCACAGGCTGCAGGCAGCTAAACCTCACATGTCTGAGCTGGGCCTTGCAAGGAGTGTGTGAAAAGGATTATGCCAGCTTAATTCAGTTCTTTGGAGGTGTGGAAAGCATGGGCAGGTTGACCTTACCCTGCTAATCCCGCTTTAAAAATAAATTAAAGCAATTGTTGTCAGCATGAAATGTTGAGTTATTTCGGGGGTTTAGACTTAATATTCTACTTTACACTGTAATAAAGTTCATTGTGTTTCAAAGAAACCAAAAATAGTGAAAATACACCAAAATCCTCAATGAAGTTCTAACTGTGGAACATCCAGAAGCAGCTGAAAGTTTTCCAGTAAGCATCATAGCTTACTTGTTATGGGACTTAGGATGAAAAATAATCAGTGAGTCATGTTAAATTCAGTGTAATGAGAAGCTGTAGTCTGTGCTGTGTAGTATTACCAAAGATTTACTGTGTCCTATGGTAAAGGCATGTGGTCACATGGACTTTGATTTTAGTCTGTTTTGTTTCCAGGTTAATTCAGTTCTATTTGCCTCTAAAGCAAACTTACAGGAGAGCTCTCATAATATAGTCAGTTCTTAAATGTGAAATCAACTGTAATGTTACATTTTAATGTTAGTATGTAATAGATGTAAAAAAAGACATTTCCTTTTTATTCCCCCCTCTTTTTCTCCAAACGTTACCAGATATGCAAAAGGAAATCTACCAAATGCAATAGTGAAACAGATTGTAGAGAGGGAGATTAACGTTTAGGTGTAATGGAGACAGCAGTAGGACTAAATTTCAAAGTCTGATAAACATGTTATGTCATTTTTTTTAATTATTCCCCAGACTTTCTTGTAATTAATTGCATCCTTGCCCAAGGCTTGTTGAGCTGCAGATAGATCCGTTAGCAGGTAATGCTCTAGCCTTTCTCTTCAAAGATCCTTGCAAGGGGAACAATTTCATCTTTCCTAATTCAGTGAAAGCCATTATATGCATACTTGTTAAACATTATTTTGTCAATGCTGGAAATAACTTCTAAAGAAATACTTTATGAGGAGCAAACAAACATTATTCATCAATTACTTTTTCTGGTTAAAAACTTCTTCTCAGATAGAGAAAAAAATCTTTAAGTGAGTGTAGCTGCAGAATTTGTGTTTTTAGTGTCCCAACTTGGATGTGTGTTTACATGGTTCCCTAGTGCTAAAAATGAATCATTGAGAATAGTGTCTTTTCCAGTAATAAAAAAGTAGAAGTGATGCAAGCCAGAACTCACATTTGACATGTTTGAGAAAAAGACCTATAGAATTTGTGTATCTACTGTACTCTGTCCTCTTATAGGAGAGGGATCCTAAGAGATGAGCACACAGTAGCTTTGAGAACACTGAAAAGTGAGGAATCTGGGGAAACTGATTGAAAAGAATAATAAAACACAGGACTTAAGTGCGTACATTTGTTCTTCAGTGATTAGACATATAAAAACAAAATGATAATTTTAGAATTAGATGTCTGTTGAGCTCATCTACAGCAGTTATGAGTAACCTGATGTAATTCCCATACCTTTTTGCATGGGTGCTGAATAACACATTGACTTTTCTTAACGAGCACATTGTAATTAAAAGGAGCTTACTTTTTCCCCAGCGGAAATTCTGGAGTTGGCTGGAAATGCAGCAAGGGACAACAAGAAGGGTCGAGTCACTCCTAGACACATCCTGTTGGCTGTAGCAAATGATGAAGAATTAAATCAGGTAAGAAAAACCTCTGCCATGTGAAGGCCAGGATTTCCTTTAGGGCTTCTTAAATTGTCTTTCTGTATAGCTGACTTGTAACTCAAGACCTCTGCTTATTGAGTAGCACACCAGGAAACACTCACTAACATGCTAGTTATGCAACTAACTACAGCACTCAGCTTAATTATGTATTTCAGCACTCCTAAAATGTGTAAAAATGCAATGGAGATGTAAAATGATGTTTGCTAACACTATTACAACCACTTCTTTTGGACTAGGGTATTGTTATAAATTCTTCAAAGACACAGAGAAAATCCTACAGATGCCGGGTTTTCTGTTTGTTTTTTAGTTTAGATAGTTGAGGACTCAGTGGGACCTATCCCATTTTCACTAAAGTCTGTTATTGCGACCACAGAAGAGCTCTAAACTCTTGCAAGTCTGTGTCCTTTGCAGACTTAAAGATGCCTTTAACCTGGCCACAAAATGGGCATTATTATTCCAGTGCTGTGGTGTCATTCAGAGGCAGTGGCTGGGATTAATGTACCTTTGTGTGGGGTGCCATAAAAACCCGTCTGAAAAGACGCGTTTTCCAAACCTGTGTATCATGATGGAGCAGGAAAAAAACCAACATCCCCCAACCACCCTCCTTCTGGCTTTGTCTGAAATTAGGTAATACTTCCATTCATTAACCCTTTGTAAGCTTGGAGCCTCACTGAGTTGAGATTGGGGAGCAGTAAACACAAATCAGAAGGTGGGAGTACCTGGGGGATTTTAATGTCAGCATCTGTATCCTCTTGAATAGTGAATTACTCCCAGTTAGATGTATAAAAATGGGTTTAAGGGGTTTTAAATACAGAGCATCATATATTTCACCTCTGCTTTTAAAAGCTTGAATGAACTGCACACTTTTGAGTACTGATCTTCAACTGCTTATTTTTTTGAAGAAAGACTTACAGGTATAGAGATTTGTATAAATATTGCCCTCCATTTTGAAGTTTCTTTTTCTAAGAAAAAAATTCTTTTAATAACGCAATTTCTGAAAATTCAGCACTTGGGACATATATTGGGTTCTCCACAGTGTGGCACCCGTTGTAGTCTCTCACCCTGGATTTTGGGGTCCTGTTTTTCTCTCGCAGGCTGCCCTGATGGGCCCTCAGGTGGGTGCCTGGATCTGTCTTGTTTTTCCTCATTGGGTAACAGCCTTCAGGGCATGGATTCAGAGAAACAGATTTCGGGTGAGCGCTAGAGATGCTGACAGTGAGAAGCACATGTGCAAGAATATGTGCTCCCTTTATAGTTAAAATCTGGTATCTGGTCAGCTCCATTTCATGCATTTCACATCTCTCTTCTTCAAGGATAATGGTGGAGAAACTCAAGGCAGTGTACGAAATTTGCAGTAAATCCTACTTTCTATTTATTGATGAGCAAATGCTAAAATCTGTCATGTACAACTTCTTTTTTAATTTTTGATTAGCTATTGAAAGGGGTCACCATAGCAAGTGGTGGAGTGTTACCCAATATTCACCCAGAGCTGTTGGCAAAGAAGAGAGGATCAAAAGGAAAACTGGAAGCCATCATCACTCCACCCCCAGCAAAGAAGGCAAAGTCTCCATCACAGAAGAAAACTGTATCAAAGAAAACAGGCGGCAAGAAAGGAGCGAGGAAATCTAAGGTAGAGTCATGTGTTTATTTTAAACACAAACAGGCTTGCCAGCAGTAGCTGCAGGGAGCTTCACATAGGGTCAGCTCTCTACTGAGTGTGTTGTTACCAGTGGTGATTTCAGTCACAGTGTGAGCAGGGAAGGAGGAGCACTGCCCTCTCCCTGGTGCAGCTGGACACCCTCAGAAGTGGCCCAGGTCTGCAGCACAGGTACATGGGCCATAAATACTCTGTTTTTTGTAAGAAACATTCTGAGGTGGCCAGAGGGTGTCGGTACCAGGGGACAGAAGGCAGTGTCTGGGGGCTGTACTGGTCATGCCTTAGAGGTTTCAGTTTGTAGGAGGAGTCTTTCTATTTGTACATGTGTAGCCAAGGATGTTTTTTCTTTTGCAAAACAACTACTGTTAAGCAATAAGTTAGGCAAATAGGAAGAAAATTACAGGAATTTCACATGAAATGGACAAGTAATACGAAAGTTGCCTCTGGGTCAAGCAAAGCTTCTTTACTTACCCTGTTACTGTTTACTTGAACACTCTTAATTGTTTCACTCTTTTGGTTTTTTGAGCTGTTGAATTTAGTTTTCTCCCTCAGAATACCTATTAGTTGACATTTCAAATGCAGTGCTTCCAATAACTATGCACTTACAATTTCCCTAAATCTGGAATTTTTTTGCCCTACTTGATTACAAAAGCAGGAAGTCTGTTGTGGGGTTCTGTTTTTCTTCCACACAATAAACGGTATTGTCTGCTTACTATATTGGTATTTGGCTTACAATAAACTCCTGGGGAATTGAAATAAGACCCATGAAAATCTAATTTTCAAAACACTTGTGTAAAGTAAAGCATGGTTACAGCTTCTAAAAGCACAATGTACTCTTGCATCAAAGTAATTTTAGTTGTTCAGCCTCAGACTCAGTTTATATACTTTTTTAGAGGGACAACAGAAGAACAGTGGCTTGCTCAGTATTCCAGGTGTGCTTTTTCTGCTTCAACATAGATATTGCTGAGGCACCAAATATTTATATGAAATTCTAAGTAGTTATTTTATTGAAAATGTGAAATTATTCTTGGCACCAGTTGAGTTTATAACCACAGCCTTTGACAATTGACTTCCTTTTCAAAATGTTCCTAATTCTCCTTTTTGTTCAGTAAATCAATTCATTCCTGAAACCTGTTATTTCACTGCAGTAATAGAGTTGAAAAAAGAAATGGTGGTTGAGGGGAACTCTTCTCTCCTCCAGCAGTTTTACTGGACATGAAAGTAGGTGATGATGTTAAATAAGACAGAAAATTGTTCCACCCATTTCCTGTAAGCAGGCAGATAGAAAGATGTATTCTTTTGACACTGCTTTTAAGGACAGGCACATTACAAAGGCGAATTTCTAAAAATAAGCCTGTGAAATCTGGGAGCACCTCCCGTCACAGATGAGATTTATTCTCTGATAAATCGGTTTTTAGCTTAGAATGAATGTCTGCCCACACACAGAGATCTGTAATCTTTGTCCACACAAGCCATTAGAAAGCTGTTAAAAGTTTGGAGCTGTTTATATGTTTTCCTGCAACAATTAAGACAACTGTCATCTCAGCTGTGCACTGTTGTGGGCAAAAGAAGGCGCCTGTAGATCTGCAGACGTTGAGGTCGTTTTTCCTATTGATCCCTTCAGCTGTTATCAGGCACTTTGGTTGGACTAAAGGATAAAATCCAATGCCACTGTTTGTACAGGCATTTTATTGCCTGCTCAGCATTTAGTGCATGTCATATATCTTGGTGTCATTAAACTGTTTTTCTCAGAGCCTTGAGTTAACTAATTAACTATATTTTTGGAAGAAGAAGCAGGGAGAAGTGAGCAAATCAGCCAGCGCTGACAGTACAACAGAGGGAACTCCTGCAGATGGTTTCACAGTCCTGTCCACCAAAAGCCTGTTTCTTGGCCAGAAGGTATGATCCTGCATTTTCATAAATTAATACTTATTTTTCTGTGCTGCTTAGGGAATAGCCCAGTCCTACCACCCCCTTTTCTACAAAACATCTGGGTACAATGGACATTTCCCCACTGAGCAATTGAGGAGATGTATGATATCAGTTTTTCTAATTTAAAAGAAATTCTCTGAAACAACTTCTACAACTTCTAAAGCATTTTAAAAAGTGCATAAATAAGTCTTCATGTGACTACATAATAAAATACTTAATTAGAAGGAAAGCCTATGTGCTTGTAATCTGTCTCATTCATAAACAACACAATTGTTACAGATAAGCATCTGCCAAAGAGATTATTCTAAGAATAAAATGTATTTTTTCCAACAGTCAGCCCACTTCATTGCTGATGTAAATGATTTACAGGTTTTTATCAAAACCTATTTTAGACATTTGTTCATAATAATGGTTTTTATGCTGTGTTCTGCTTTGTGATTTACAGAAGTTAATGCTGTGTAATAATGAATGATGCTTCTACGAAAAGCTAGAGATCAACAATTCTTTTTTTCCCTGTGAATATGATTTGGGATGTGGGTTGGTTTAATACAAATACATACCTGCTTAAAGAGGATCCATATAAAGAGACAAGTCATTAAATTAATTTGGTCCTTTATCCTGAAACCTGCCTTTAATTTGTGATGCAAAATTTTCTTAAGTAAAACTGCATCTTTCTGCTATCATTCAATAATCAGCTCATTGTGTTGTAAGCCATAAAAGATGAGCCATTGTCCATTGTGGAATGTAACTCCTTGGACTCATTTTTATTTCATACTGAGGTTGTTCTCCATTTATCCTTCAGTTTGTTTGCCAAGTTTAACGTGCATGAGAGTAACATTTTTTGCAAGACTTCTGATTTTCCACATTTAATTTTACAGCTACAGCTAGATGGCTGATTTGGTAGGGTTTTTTTTATTTTACTCCTGTTCGGGGGGTGTTTTTCTAAAAACATTTTGATGACTAAATTAGAACCCAAAATTTATAGTCTACATTACTGTTTCAAGAAAGCAAGTAATGTCAGACTTCTGGAGCTGATTTTGAGCTCATTTTACTTACCATAGGAAACCTGTAATAAGACCTAGTGTTCCAGCACCACTGACATAACAAATCAGTGGGGCTTTGCTGTTGGGGTCAGTGGAAGAAAATCATAAACTCCAGGACTGCTTTAAGCTGGTGGGCAAAGCCAGTGTGCTGTAGAGCTTCCCAGTAAGTCCTAGTACTGGAGAATGGACTTTCTGGCTTTCTCATTGACTTGGAGTCCAGCCCCCTGAGAAATTACTGGTGTGGCATATCCTTGCCTGCACTGGGTCCTTGTCATTTAGTCCTGCACATGAGAGGGACCAGGTATTAGCCTTTTGTTGTAACACATAATGCAAAGAGAAATTAAAAGAAAATTAAAAGCTCTTTGTCTCCTGTGAGGGAACACTCCAAACAGATCATGTTCTGAGGGTTAGAAAAGGCGTTTGAAGAATTGCTACTGAGATCAATCAATCAGGATCTTTCAAACCTCCTGTGACATTCTTGAACACCTTTCCAGCATGTCTGTTTGGTTTGCAAAACCATTATCTGACAGATCAGAAAATCCTTTGCTAAATGCAGAGAAGGAAGAAAATAATCTTGGTTTTGATACCACATCATTCATAAGTATTTAATGGGAAAAATCTTTTTCTTGGCTCCATGTTTGCAAAAGGGAAGGGAAGGAATTTATTTGCAAGAGCACCTCTTCATCCTTCTAATAACCCCAGATTTAATTGGATGCAAAAAACACAAATGAGAACGTTGCAAACTTGGGTATTGTTCAGTTTTTAAAATTACACTTATTGCATTAAATCTCTAGGTAACAGCTGACATTCAGCTGGAAATTCTTAGAGGTCATGAAATGGCAAAAAGCCCTTCAGTTATACCTGTAGAAATTTATTAGTGCTACACTAATTATTAAAATCTAGTTAATATGTAAATGATTGCACATCCTACAAGTGACATCCCAGTGGAAGTGTGGCATTGTGCACGTTAAGTAGTTTATTTTTCCTGGGAGGATTACAAAGTAGAGGCAGAGTTGCAGGACCTCAAGCCTAAGCTTTGAGGTTTGGATTTTCCAAGAGACTCAGCTTGTGGTGTGCAATAGGCATCTTCAGTTTTCAGTATGAAACTCATACCAGAAAAAGCTTCAAGACTTCTAAGGTAATTTGTCTGAAGTTAGAAATGCCAGGCTTAGAAAATACTCATAGATGTGCTAAATGCCATCTGCATTTTATCTAACATTTAACTGAAATGTTACCTAAAGTTATGTCCATTCTTTGTTGAACATGTGTATGCAAGTTGTGTCTATTTTTTTAAAGTGACCCTTTAGGGGATCACTTCTGCTTAATACATGCTTTATACTATTGGGTAGTGAAACTGAGCAATTACTCATTGGAGGATTTAATTCCACTGGAAAAATTCTGATTAATTTTTTATTTGCTTTTGGCAATTGGATAGCTAGCAGTGCATTGAGCAGTAAATGCAGAATTTAGTAAAATAATACTTAGCTGCCAACACATGCTATCAGTCATGGGCAGCTTTTTTAGCATTTTCTTGTTGATGTTAAATTGAAACTTTAATTACCAGCTGGCTGTTACATAAATCCCATGTATGAGTAGGCTCAGGGATAGATTTAAGGTCCAAAACAAAAACAGTCTGCAGCTGATAGATCTGGGGCAAAAACTTGTAGAGTGCAGAATTAGGAATCAAAGCGATCACTTACAGAATGAGCAAAATATGTCTAGGAACATACTAAAATCTCCACAAAACAGTCGTGGCGTGTGCATGTGTTTTGCTGTTGTTTTTTTTTAATTTTAAAATTCATGAAGTTTTTTTAACATTTTGGTTTGATTTGATTTGACCCTTTTTTTAAACAGCAGTTGCTTGTTGTCAAACTCAAGACTCAAACTCCAGTATGAATAACCCACCACATGTGAAGTATTAAAGGATTCCAAGCAATTTGGAAAGGAAGCTTTCTTAGATTTTATTACAAATTCCTGAACAGACACATACTTAAAACAGGGCTGAATTACACTCATTTTTAGTCAAAATCACCCTAGTTTGAGGTAACATAGTTTACTTTAACAACATATGCAAATTATATGAAATTGCAGGCTTTTAAAAAGAGAAAGAAGGTCAATTCATAGAATCAAATTAATGAAATGGATTTTTTTTTTTTTTTTTTTTCTT